>JABSTQ010009816.1:0-450140 GCA_013358835.2 Ixodes persulcatus | reverse complement strand
CCATAGAAAAGAAAAAGTACAAAGGGAAAGACATAAACAGATCCAAAACAGTCATGCAAGGGTCATCTCAAGATTAGATGTTGTCTGCGGCGGCCCCTACACTTGCCCGCTACTCATCATGATGCGGCATCTTTTTTAGCAAGCCAATTTCTTTTTGTTCAGGAAAACCGACGGTTCACTGACACACGTTCCATGCTTCCCTGACTTCATGAAAAAGGCCTCCATAATTTCTCGTTTCGTCCTTTCACTCGATCTTTCCAAGATAGACGTTGATCCAAATAAAGCATCGCAGGGGCACCTACTACAATGTGCTGCAAGATTCCCCGGGGCTTGCAACTGCTCACACGCGTATTTGTGTTCCCGTAGCCTCTCATTTAAACACCTACCCGTTTGGCCTATATAAGATTTTCCGCATGATAAAGGTATTTTGTAGACCACGCCTTCAACGCACTCTACAAACTTGCTCCGGTGTTGTACTTGACACCTCACTTCGCCCCTCGCTTGATCTCCAGATTTATTGACCTTTTGACACAAACCTTTCAGCTTATGAGGGGCAGATAACGCTACACGGACGTCGTGTTTTGCTGCGACCTTTTTGAGCCTATGTGAGATATTGTGGATGTAGGGCAGAACTACTACGGGTTTCTTTTCCTCCACCCTATCCTTGGTTTTGCCGTTGTCTTTCAGTTTGTTTAGACATATTTCTGCTACCGTTACCAGAAGTGTTTTTGGAAAGCCACTTCCTTCCAACCGGTCAATCTGCCTTCTCAGGCCTTCATTCACCCTGTGGTGGCATGATTTTCTCATGGCCTGCGACAAGCACCCTGAGGCGACACTTCTCTTCACTAGCTTAGTGTGGGCGGAATCAGAACAAATACAATGAGTAACCAACTAGCCCAAACCCAAGCTTTGGTGTAGGGGGTCCAGCCTTCTTCGTCGTTGAGTGCTGTTTCTTCGTCACTCAAGGTTCGGTCTGTGTCCATTCGGTTGCTCTCGGGTAGGGACGCGTCTTCTGGGGCGTTCCCTACGTGGGAAGACGTAGATTGCGCGCCAGGCAGAGCCCTGGTTCGGTTGCATGGGGTCATGGTATCACTTCTCAGGTGGAGTGATGCTTCCCTTGTTCCATTTCCTAACATGGCCGAGTTCATAGGGTGACCGTCCGTGGGTCCGGGAGTTGAAAAGAGGTCAAGAGACCGGGAGCGGGGCCCAGCTGAAGCCATAGTGGCTGAGACTCTGGCAGACTGGGACGCCGCACCCCTTGCTGGGCCATAGAGTGGTTTAGGCCTAGCGGAGGGCGGCGACTCTTTGCTCCGTGAGAGTCGAAATTCCCTCGAAAGTCGAGAACGTGGAGCTTGCACGCTTACCGACGAAGTTCGCCGTGGCGTTGAGGTCTTTGTCGCAAGTTTAGGGCGAATTTTGCGATATTTCAAAGTAAGAGATATACAGAGCGGTGAGGACGTGCCTCCGTGCCGAAAATTACGTGGCCCTATCTGACAGCCCATCGGAAACCCGGTCATTTAGACGGGAGGCACTCTACGAAGTTGGGCGTCTACCGTGTAAATCAATTGATTTGTGTCCAAATTTGGTAGACCAAAATCAATGGAGGCCTTTGTAATCATTTCGTGAACGGGAGAAAGACTCCGTGCACCAGCCCACTTCGCTTCGTCAACTGCGCGTCGACGCCGTGAGTGTTCGCGCTGGTCAAAGCGACACTATCTGCTGCACTTGTCGGACGTCGTTCCGTAAAGGTGCGAAGGATTGTGCCGCTCGTGCTTGTGCCGGGCGAAATGCAAGCGGCGCGTTTTCGCCGACGAGTGGAGATACCGTCATTGTGACAAAGCCGGTCGCAGTGTGAGCTACTGCGCCGCTCGTGCGAGACAAAAGGCAGGCGGTATTTTTTCGATTACAAGTGGAGATATCGTGATTGTTACAACGTCGGCCTTCTGCGGCAATCGCTTGAACGATATTCACGTGCATACGTTTCAGGGATGGACGTGAAAATACTGTTTAGATGCTTATAGTCCTGACGATAAGGTTAAAAAGACAAGTTTTGTGCCCTACCAGTTGCCGATCACGCGAAATCGGGGATATACCACTCAGACACACGTTGTCTTGCATGGCGACGAGGGTGAGTAATAAAATTAAGTAAACATAGCAATGACTTCATGTAATTATATATATATATATATATATATATATATATATATATATATTATATATATATATATATATATATATATATATATATATATATATATATATATATATACAGGGTGCTATTTTTTATTCGAAACAGATTTTTAAAAAAGGCGTCTTTACTGCTACGTGAATGCCGTCTTCACTATGTGTTTCTTGAGCTCGGCGGACATTCGAGAGGCGAACAACCGTCACAGTCTGGTGAGTCATTAACTAAAATCTGTTAATTAACTTTTTAATTATTGGTTTTTATGGACCATCTTGCAATTGTAATTTTGAAGCCAGCCGTCCTGGAAGGCTATACCAATTCTTACACATTTAAAAAAAAAAAATGCAACTGGTTTGGAGATATCCGTCGACAATTTCTCCCCTTTCTATCATCCGATTCCGAAACTTAAAGTTCCAAGTGCGCCGGAAGCGCTGATCACGTGACGCTTGTAGATGTGACGGTTTCGTGACGAACAAATCGTCATGATCTCATATCTGCACAGTCTGCACTGCGGCTGTCACGGTGCGGCTCGAGGTATGCAAACTCGCGGGGGCGGTCTTTAGCGCTCTCGCTTTTAATGCGTCATTGCCCTCGGAGCTTCACTCGCGATTGTTTGTCGGCGGGGAAGGCGCTTCGCCAAATAGCGTAGGCGCACGAACGCTGATTCTGCCAGTCGACTTAACGAAAAAAAATGAAACGCTACAAGAAAGAAGTCTTTGCTATTTATTATCTTCAGGGAAATAACTTCAGAGATCAGAATTGCTGATAATTTAAGTTTCTGGTGTGCTTAGACCCTAAGGTAATGTCTTACTACAAGTAATGTTCGAAATGGCGACCCTCCACTGCTACGCATGCCATGAATCGTTTCTTCATAGATTGAACCACCCGCTTCAGGACGTGTGGTTCAATGTTGGCGCATGCTGAGACAATTCGGTACTTCAGGTCGTTGACATCTTCGGGCTCAGTTGAATAGACTTCGTTTTCGATGTGACCCCAAAGGAAAAAGTCTAGCGGGGTCAGGTCAGGCGATCTTGGCGGCCAGAACATAGGTCCACCGCGGCCAATCCACTGCTAGGAAAAAAGGCGTTGAGGTAGCTCCGCGCACGCGACGAGAAGTGAGCTGGCGCTCCGTCATGCTGGAACCACGTGCTCCTAAGCTCGCTTAACGGGAGATCGCAGATGAAGTCACTGACAGCACCATCAAGTATGTTGGCTGTGTATGACTGAGCTGTCAGTGTGCCTTCGAAAAACAATGGTCCCACTATTCTGTCACGAAACATGCCGCACCACACATTCACTGACCACCGAACCTGATGGTTATGCTGGCGGAGCCAGTGAGGGTTGGAATCAGACCAGTAGTGCGCGTTGTGAACGTTCACGTTGCCATTTCGGCAAAACTGTGCTTCGTCAGTCCAGAGTACATTAGTGAGAAAATCGGGGTCTTCATCCGTTTTAATAAGGGCCCAATTGCTAAACTCCAAGCGCTTCTCAAAGTCACACTCGCTGAGGTCCTGATGCAAAGATATGTGATACGGATGGAGCTTGTGCTTTCTCAGGACTTTCCATACCGAAAAGATGCTGCCTCCGGAATCTTCGACGACATTTCGGATGCTGATTTCGGGGTACGCTCGCACGTAGGCTAACACAGCAATTTCAAAATCTTCGTCCAAGACAGCTGCTTTCCTTCTTCTTTGACGATGCACAGACCCAGTGGACAGAAACTTCTTGGCAACCTGGAAGACGATGGATGGGGCAGGAACAGTGCGACCAGGGTGTTGGGCGGCATACAGCCTCGTGGCAAGACGAACGTTGCCATTCATTTTAGCATACGCCATAACCATTTGAACCTTCTCGGCGACTGAATACCTCCACTGAATTTGCGCAGCCATTTTAACGCTACAACTGGCAGAGCCGGCGTTCGTGCGCCCACGCTATCTGGCGAAGCGCCTTTCCCGCCGACAAACAATCGCGAGTGAAGCTCCGAGGGCAATGACGCATTAAAAGCGAGAGCGCTAAAGACCGCCCCCGCGAGCTTGCATACCTCGAGCCGCACCGTGACAGCCGCAGTGCAGATATGAGATCATGACGATTTGTACGTCACGAAACCGTCACTTCTACAAGCGTCACGTGATCAGCGCTTCCGGCGCACTTGGAACTTTCAGTTTCGGAATCGGATGATAGAAAGGGGAGAAATTGTCGACGGATATCTCCAAACCAGTTGCATTTTTTTTTTTTAAATGTGTAAGTTGGTATAGCCTTCCAGGACGGCTGGCTTCAAAATTACAATTGCAACATGGTCCATAAAACCAATAATTAAAAAGTTAATTAACAGATTTTAGTTAATGACTCACCAGACTGTGACGGTTGTTCGCCTCTCGAATGTCCGCCGAGCTCAAGAAACACATAGTGAAGACGGCATTCACGTAGCAGTAAAGACGCCTTTTTTAAAAATCTGTTTCGAATAAAAAATAACACCCTGTATATATATATATATATATATATATATATATATATATATATATATATATATATATATATATATATATATATATATATATATATATATATATATTGTGGGTTTTAGATTATTTCATGTAAAGCGCCGGCTTACGGATCCCAAAGTTCAGGTCGGCTTCAATGGGTTCCAATCCTCAGTCCTCCACTATCACCTAACACATAAACTCTCGAAATGTAGTCTTTCTTTTTAGTTTGTGGGTTCCTCGGCTGCGGTCAAGACTGTCAAATACAAATCGTTTGCTCACAAACGAACAATCAACCGAAAATTAAGACAAGTGAGTGAAAGCATTTTGCTTTCACTCACTTGCCTTACAGCATTTTGCTTTAAGAATGAAAATATTAGTAATAACAATTAAATATTATTTTATGATTAAATATTCCAGGCAGTAGCAAGTTGATATTGCCTAGAACACGCATAAATCTTTAGCCAAAGTGTTCATTTATTTATATTTTTCGACGTCTGAATGTTTTAACGGGACAAATATGAATGATTCTCTCAAACAATATTTACTTGCTAGTCTCCGCTCTCCGGAAAAGTCGGATGTGTGTATCCTTGATTTGACTATAATTCGATAACTCCCGCGACTGGCCCGTTCGACGGCCGCGGCGTAATTTATTTTGCGGACATCTGCCAAATCAAAGCTGTGCAGTCAATCACACAACACTAGAGCATCTTTCGCATCCACTGGACGCGCAGAACACCACAAAATAGCGACGGAATTACACAACAGGCGACACTTCGCGGAGATACCGTTCTTTATGGCCAATTCACATCACGGACTGATCAGCGGACGGATTGATCACGTGACGGCATGTCCGCGGTTCGTCCGTCTCCCAAGCGCATCCACACGAAGGAGACGACGAGCAGACGCCAGCAGGGACGAACCAAACCTGTTCGCCATCCCACAGTGCCGCGAAACTCCATGCATTGCACCGTAGCACCGTTGTCCAAGTGAAAAATCTACGTTTGTTAACGCGATAAAAAATCGTATACTGTACGCCGCTGTTACGCAAAGATCAAGACAGAATACCGTGACAGGCTTCGCGCAAAGCGACACTAGCTTTACTAACCCAAACCATTACCGTGACACAGGCATGGTCCTGCTCGAGAAGGCTTCAGCGCAGAAGCGACGAAATTGTGGGCTCGCGGAGGGGCGTTTGGAGATCCCCTCATGCACTCCGCGCTCGTGCACAATACTCAAGTCTTCTGCACGAGCCACAAGAAAGCTGAGCAAGAAAGACCTTTCTTGTTGCTGCACCACAGCCACAAGAAAGGTCTTGCTCGGTATAAGGCTGATGGGACGCGCAAGGATTATCGCGGCGTCTAGACGAGTTTTGTCGGAAGCATCTTGACGCGGACCCGGAGGAGTACCGGAACTTGCGTCGCGTCAGTCGGACAAGGTTTCTGCAGTTTCTTCTACACGTGGAGCCAAGAATCGCGCAAAAAAATGAACCAGCGAAGGCACAAAGCATAACGATGCGCCATTATTGTTGTAATCGTCGGGAAACATAAAACCAAGAAAACATTAAACCGCTGCCAGAAAAAACGCTTTTCAGGTCAATCTCCCGCCAAAACTTCGCGAGTGAAAAGGCGCTCGACTTTCTCAGTCCGCGCGTCCGCGGACAAGGCGCGGATCGCAGGAATGAATGACGTGACGGTCACGTAGTACACGGTCCGCGGACGAAAATCGCGATCCGGTCAGTCGTGTGAATCGGATATTAAAAGTATGCAAACACTACCCGAACCGGAGAGGTTTTTCGACTCATGTCATGACGGCCGGAAGTGCCCGGAATACCGTGTATATAAATGGCTGCGGCGATGGGATATCTTTGTCACAGATAATCAAAAAAGAGATTTTACGGTTATGTAAAACTCACACGGAACATACTATTTTCTTTAAATTCAATTTTAGAATTGAGGTGCTGGTGTCAATTTGTGAAATTCAGCCAGTATATCTTGTAGCTTCGTCTCCCATGCCACCATCATGGAAGTGTGTTTTTACGCTTTGTATTTAACGACTAGGAACGGAACTAAAAAGAAGGTCATTTGAAGTTGTGTCTTTAACATTGCTACGTAAACTACGGGTCGAGACCCCTAAGTGATTACCGTAATAAAACTGCTAAAAATTGACTACTTTTCCAGGTTTAATACTGGTTCTATACGGCTAGTCCTTGGCTTACACGCACTTAGATACTTGAACCAGCGCTTCACGTTCGGCGCCATAGTATTAAGTTTGTTCCGACACGTCACGCCATCTAGCGCCGAACTTTTGCAACAATGAAACTCATTGTAGTTGCGTTCGACAGAGGGCGATCCGTCATAGAAACAAAATACAATCCCAGTTTTTCAATTCGTACGGCTGTCGTGCAACCTATCTCTGCTGCGCTGTCCTCGCGCAACGCAGCAGAGGCTGGTTGCACTATTTCTCCACGGGGCGTGGTGCCGTCGGTGCCGAGAGGCGCTCCGATTGCAAACCGAAACTTAAAAACCCGTTGAAGTTGTGCGGTTTTTCCAGAAAGCCGTAAAATGCCTCGCGTGCATTCTATCCTTCGGCAATTTATTTATTTAGTGTTTTTCGATGATGCTCAGCAGGTTTCTGATTGAAACCAAGCCTTGAAACCCAATATTTAAAAAAAGTTAATTACGCAAGAATAATTAAGAATATAATTATCCCGGACTTTAATAATTTTCCTAAATTGACCCCAGCCCCAGGACCGAAACGACAGAAGCCTTTTTTTGTTGCGACGCGTAGCTTTCGCAATATCAATTTTGTCCACTTTTCGTGAAACACCCTGCATCGTTCTGGCTCTAGATAAATTTTGGTTGCAGTCACCGACCTACCTCCCAATGATAGTTATGTTTTTTCAATATCAGGTCAAATCACGAAAGTTTCCAAATTGCAACTCGTTACAGAATAAATGTATAAAGCCGCTAAACGTCGTTTTTCGACACGTCTGCTTACAAGTCACTAATGTAAAAAAAAAAAATCGATTGGAGATTGAATTTGCCAAGAAGGTCCGAAAAATCACAGAATCGCTATCAAGCAAGACGCTGAATATTTTAGGCGGCTTTCTTTTCAATATAAGTCTGAAAGCAACGTGCAATCATTTTATGCACCGAAAAATCAAGGGAGAGAAGGAGACGTGAGCGAGCGCAGGGAAAACAGAACTCCAAGCTCGGGTTCGAATGATTAGGGGGTAGCAAGCTGCTTGTGTCCTCACTGAACTCGTTGAACGCGTCCGAAGGAGAAAGCCAAACGCCGGACGCCGGCTTTCCACATTCTAACGCGCTGGACTAGCGCAGTGGAGACAAAGGTTCTATTGCCACTAATACACTAATACAGAAATACACTACAAAGGCTTTAGTGCTCATAATAATACACTAATACAAAGGCATATACAGTACATATACTAATACACTAATACACATAATACGCTACAAAGGCTTTAGTTCTATAGCCACTAATCATTCGAACCAGAGCTCGGCGTTCTGACATCCCCGCGCGCTCATGTATCCTTCTCTCCCTTGGTTTCTCAGCGCATAGCAGACACTGTGCCCATACGAGAAGCCTGCGTGTGCCCCCACCAGGTGTAGTCACTGTGCGTGAGCAAAAGCCTGATGCGCGTAAAGTAAGCCGTCTGTGCGTGCGTTGTGGAGAGCCTCTAATGCAGAGTGTCCGACAGCTCGTCATGTGGTTTATGGGCCGCGTTTGCAATGCGAGCTGCCAGGGGGTTTCGGAAAGCGTTGATGCTCCGTGAGCGTCTCTGCCTTTCCACCTGCTTTCCTCCTCGTCACGCGACAAAGCAGCACATGCGCACTTTCGACCAAGCGTAGCGGGAAGCGTCCGCCTTTCAATTGCAAACGCTATCACATGTGTCTCGCGCAAGAATGTCCAAACGCAAGAAACATGAAAACCAAAACGGAGAATCCAGTGAGCAAAACAAACCTAATTGGCAACCTTTTATAAAAAAAAAAAATTATTAATCGTGGCAGCCTTTACCCAGAATGATGTGATAACGACAAAAGTATACGCAGAGGCAGGCATGGTGACATGACCCAAAAAAGTAACTAAATACCGCTACCCGTTACTCGCTCAAAAAGTAAATAAGTACGTTACTCCTGATTCTCAAAAGGAACGCGTTACTTTACCTCTAAAGTGGCAGGTTACATTTTTTTGTTATTTTTACGACCAAGTACGCAAGTGCTTTTGTTTCATGATTCCTTAATTTATTTTCATTAGTCTTTGCACGCAAGCAAACGGAGTTTTCATCAGTTATGTTTCCCCGCTTCCTTGAGAATACATCTCCGGCGACGCTGAAAAGCCGTTCTACCGACGCGCTCGAAGGAACGGCACTGGTGTGCTTCAGGAAGAGCTGGTGGTTCTGGGATTCCCCTCCCTCTTGTGTTTTCTCTGCTTCTAAATTTTGAAGCTACAATGGGTTTTGTGCCTTCCCGCGTTGGCCACCTCCGAATTTAGAATCGGTCACTACACGATTCTAGAAGGTTCAACCAGCGAACCTTATTCTATTCTCTGGGTGAAGGAGTTTCACTGCAGCTGTAGAGTTCGACTGACGTGTCCAGCGATAAACGTTGCTATGCTGTCATACAGTTTAGTAGATGTTTTTTTGGGAGGGGTTGCTCATCTGTCTCTGTGCCAATAGACGCATACTCAGGTTAAAATCAAAACGAGGCCATTAATTGTTGTGGTACACGTTGTCCATCTAAAGTAACGAATTACCGCTAATTGTTACTTGGGCTTAAAGGTACTAAGTGCGTTATTCGTTCCTTTTCTAAAACAAGTAACTGGGTGGAATTAACTCGGCACTAGTAACTTGTGACATACGTGTCTGCGCAGGGGTCATATTGTTTGTATTGTACGTTCTAATACCTGTTATTCTAGATTGCACAAACGTCGCTAAAAACAACAGCTAAAATGGGAGATTATTTTTCCGTCCAAACCAAAGGCAACATTTATTTTTTCTCACAATGCAACATTTAATTTAATTTTTTAATGAATAAGGATCACTCGCAAGCCTGTCCAAACGCAAAGAATACTGTAAACTAAAAGAAAAACGCCATTCAACAAATAAAATCAATTGGCAACCTCTTGCGAAGGAATATATTACTGGTAATTGGCAGCCTCGATACAGAGTGGAGTAAACACGGAGGAATCTGTTGCTATTATTTTTATTTCAGCAAAAGAAACGCATTTTTATAAGGGCTCTTCTAGCTTGCAAACTAGTCGCGGAAGGCAGCAACTAAACTGGGAGATTAAGGGATTGCGGAGAACCTGTTTAACCAGAAACACACCCTGAAAACAAAAAAACAAATAACGAAAGCCTTAACCAAGATGTAAGATTTGCGGCATCGTTGACAACTAAAACAGGGAAAAGCCAAGTGCGAAAACCGAAAGGAAAGCGATCGCATTTGAAAGGGTTACCGGGACACCCAAAAGAACACAAAAAGAGGCTTTGTGTTGGATACAAATTACTCTTGACCTTTAATATGCGCGGCTTCAAAATGAAGCGTTTTTATCGCAAATTCTCCAACACAAGTCTCACCGTGCGAACTCAAAGCATTGCATTTCCTGTGTCGTCAACCCGGTTCGTTGGTATTTGAATTGCGTAATTTACTTTTTCTTCCGCATCCGCAAGTCATTTGGATGAGTTATGTTACTTCCTGTAGACATTTTTATTTCTCGGAAACCAGTTCTCTTTTTGTTGAGTATAAAATTGGGAAGCAGTGTGTTGAAATATCTCCAACATAAAAAAACTCGGGAAAAAGAAAACGAAAATGGGAACGAGCATTATAATATTTTCAGGTATACTATGGATTTACCTAGGTGAGTGACATTAATGAATCTTATTCTTGCTTTAGAGTTAATTTTAGTTTTAGATATTAATATAAAACAGTATTGAACTACTGTATCCTTTAAGGATGCGTTGTAAGCTGCTCAAAGCTCACTTTTGTTATAAATGGGATACGCATGTATACTGATATCGCATTCGGTAACACTCGATTAACTCTGCGAAAATTAATATTAATAATGGCCCAATTATTCCAGAGAGAGGTATGAACGTTAACTCGAAATGTGCCGTTATTCTCCAGTAAATTCTTGCTATCAAAAATAGAATTTTACACCCCCGAAGAAGAGATATCAGAGAGATAAATATGCATTAATTTTAATTCCTAGATCAGCTGTTCGTTTTCAGTTTTTCTAGAATAAGTTATCGAAAACGATTCAGCTTTATACAGTTTATGCAACGGTGCATGCGAGCTAGTTGAGAACTGACATTTTCACCGGAGAAAGTAGGGAAACAATAGGACAGGACAACACGAGTGTCCAAAAAATCCCGTCGCACTTTCCCTTTGCTTCCCCGCGCTCCAAAGTTAAAAATGTCTATATCATTTGTTCCTGTCATCAGCGAGCGCAACACAGCACGAACAAAAAATCCCCAGTTTAAGGCATTTTTTTGGCGCAAGCGAAACCTTGTCGCAAAACTACTGATGCAGTAAGTGAGCGCATTCGGAACATCAATGTAATCACGAACATATCATGTTCATAAACTTCCTGGCTCATTGAAGCGAAAATAGCTACGACGTCGTGTTAGCGTTAAGTGAATCACGCAGTGTAGGTGTCGATTTATATTACATTAAACAAGGGGTTTTTAACTGCCAACGTTTTAACATTTTGAACAGTGCAACCCGAAAGTATCCATTCTCGTAGTCACAATTGGCACTCCAAATTTCTTTCAAATAAAATATCCCTCGCTTTCTTCTGAACGAAAATAATATTAGCTCACGAGATATTAAAGCCACTACCACCATCACTATTATTCCGTTTCAGAATACATCCGGGGTACATATTTATCACTTCTCGGTGAATAAGATGTTATCCTTCGTAGCAATCTCGAAAAATAATACTGATTGAATAGCATTTCAGATTAAATAAAATATGTAGGAATAGTTTTTGGTTATATGTTTTTTGACGAATCGACGCTCGCGTTCAGTCTATGGAGATCACTTTACTTTGGGTCGTACTAAAATCAAGCTGTCCTTAATTGTTCTCGTCTGATAATACAAACGTAATTTATGTTTGAGTAAGCCGAGTTTAAGATATCAGGATGTTATTGCGGCTAACTGGCGGGTTTTCTAGAACGGTTGCGTTGCGAAGATTGCAATGGAACACCATACACAAGGACAAGGTAGAGTATTCCACAAATAGAAAAGAGTTAAGAACGACGCAAGTTCTCATGTTCATGGGCGTGGTGTGTACGGGTAACGTAAAAAATAAAGCGTCCCATTTTTTTGTGTTTGGTTTTATTTATTGAAACTATACAAAAGCCACACCACCGAAGTATATACATCAAATTACCGATAAGTCTAAATGTGCAGATGAATTTAACGTACTTCATCGAATGAAAAAAAAAAAAAAAAAAAGGCAGCCAAGCAGCCGAAAGACAAAAGTTGGCGGAGCACGGATATGAACTCCGGAACTTCCAATATCCGGTCGGGTATGCTAACCCCACACCACCCCTCTTTGTTTTTCTGGCGTTTCCTATCTGTCCGATTAATGCACCGAAATGAAATGGACCCAACCAGGGGTGCTCTGCAAGCACACGCCGCCGCGTTTGCTAACACGATCGGATACTGGGAGGTCCGGACTTCAAATGTTAACTCCGCCAAAGATTTCGCTTTCGGCGGCTTCGTAGTCTTTGTGTCATTCGATCAAGTGCGGTTCATTAACCTGCACATTTTCGATTATTTCCCCTTTGGAGACCACGCACGATGATGAAAGTGCCAGCGACATCTTAGTACATAGTGCATATTCCGCGCCATATCTACATTGTAAAGCAGGGCGAAATGATGTTTAATAAAAAAATACATATTCTTTTCAGCGGAAGCAGGAACAATTAAACACGAAATTTTAAATATGCCACCATTTATAATGAGGCCTCTCAAGTTTTTGGACAAGCTCCTGATTTTGTGCAATAAAACTCAGGAAAATAAATTCGCCAGTATAAATGCAATTGTGAGTACACTTGAGACCAATTGTTTTATCGAAACATAAAGCTGTGCTCCAGAAATGAACAGCCCTCCTCTCACCACACTCGTATACAATGTTTGTTTTGTTTTTCCACAGAGTGTGCATAAATCTAGAATTGGATATATAAAAAATCAATAAGCCGGGATGTGCAACAAAGTTTGACGCATATTACCCCCTAAATTTAGCAGGAATATTGAACTGGTGGATAATTCACAAATACAGGTTTCCTCTCTAAATTTCCAAGGAAACGCACACCGGTCATATTTAGCGACGATGGTCACATGATGTCACCAGCATTCGGTTCAGAATAAAACAAGCGGCATAACTTGATTCCTAGGATTCGAATACATTTTTTTTTCTACTGGATTCCATTGGTATCAATGGGCATAACACTACTTCATGTCCTTGCAAATGTATTACAAGATCAGTTACTTTTTAATAAGATTAATTTATGGGTTGTTCTTTTCAGAGACAACATATCACAATCTAGTTCGTCTACTTCAGAAATATTAATGAATTTTCGGACTTTGAAATATATGACGAGAGTATGTACAATTGTTTGCGTAGAAGACCAGTCTTATTCGAAGTTATCTGGAGAGAAGCGAAACGCAAAACATCTGAATTATTGTGGAGCGACAAATAGCATGTTCATACTTTTGCATAGGCTGAAGTTTTCTCGTGGCTGGCTAGCTTGACGGTTAGTGATTTAGGGTAAAAAAAATAAAATACTAATTTTTGTAGCATCTTGACACCGCGGATAGGGATTAATGAGCGTTGATCTTGCAAACGAACATTTTATACAGAACCCTTCATTAATGAAACTAATTAAAATATTGAGGTACATATTTTTATAAACGCCTCCTTGCAATATTGGTGGTCACTCATTAATTTAAATTTCGGTTCAGCGGTATTAAACTAATTTTCCTGGCCAACATTTGGCAGATGCTCCTTCGTTGTGAAAGTCTTTTTTTTTACTTTAATGATATTAACCTGCAGCATCCAGGGGTAAATATTCCAGGAAAAAGATGAAGGTAAAGTACATACAAATAAAATAAAATGTGCAAACAAGCGTAAGCATTAATAAACATGACTCTCCATCAATTAATTTTAATAAATTGATGTAGCTGATTAAACAAGTTTTAGAATGGTCGAGATTATACCTATGAATAGTTAATCACCATAACGTTCTCAACCTAAATGCGTAGTCCATATTCTCCACGGCATCACCCATGAGCCCGGAATCAAAAGAAAGATGCCCAACTTTGACCCTGTTGAAGTTTCAACTTTGTAATTGTTTCATAAGAAGGACTGCATGCCAACGGCGGTGACGGGGTTTTAGGTGGTCTATGAACCCGGTGGCCATTTCGTAAATTGTACAAAAAACATGTTGACATATTGTTGAAGATAATCACTGGACGATATATTTGTCAATACTGACAGAATAAAGAAACAGCGTGTGCGCATGAGTTAAGGATATATATTTTTTTTTTTTATTCCAGGGAGGGCTATATTTCAATATCTGCCGGTATGTATGCAAGTATAACGATGGCACGAGGCGAATTCAAAAGATGCCTATTGGGACACCTTGCTCGGTGTCAGGAGGGGTAAGACGCGAAAATATTTATTTTAAACATAAGGCTAGAGTTGAATATCAGTCATTTTCAGATTCCATATTAGCATGTGTTTTGATCTCATATGCGTTAAATGAACAAATACGCATGCTTCACGTCACATTTGGCTTCTCTAGCATGGCATTTGGAATATTTGTCATGTGGCGTTCTTCGCCATTTTTATCTCACAATTCTAATTATGTTTTATATACATATATTATTGTTTTATAAGCGGATGATAGAAAACCTCGATACAGTTGAGGAACAGGTTCTCGTTTCGTTGATGGCGTTAGCAACTATTGTTTCTAACTGACAACGCAATAACACTGTGAGTGTTTGTTACACATATACTAAAAATTAAATAGCAAAGACTGTATCATAATAACCAAACGATGGAAACTTTTTTAACAAATATAGCACGGCATTTCTGTTGATACATTACATTATTGTCAACAAAAACACTGGTATGGTTTAATAGTTACAATAAAACGAGCATAGATACAAGAAAGAAGCTTCAGGCGTTGCTTCCGCTTTAACTGGACGTCATTCTACCGAGGTGAAATTAAAATATATGTTAACCATTATGGAGAAAAGCTAAAGCACTAGACGAATAAATCCAATGTTGAGAAAACCTCCCGTTCTTGTTTATTACAACCAATATCGTAAGATATAACGCTGCAAAGTAAGTATACAGGCATAACAGCCAAAGCCGCGACACAATCATAAGTGCACAACTTCTTTCCTCAATTTTTTTTACAACATTTTTGGAACACTGACGGTACTAATGACAAAGCTCAAGATTCGTCGATACGCGAGTTGTAGAAACCAAGCACCTGAGACTGAACAACAAAAAACATGGCTGGTTCTTTAATCTTGAATATTCTTACATAAAAATAAATTATAAAAAGAAATCTGAAAATTTGAAGCAACATGTCTTTTTGTTTCAGATTTGCGGCAGTAGGGAAGGCTGTGATCAAGTCGATGAACCGGCACAAGGATGTTGAGATAATTCACATCAAAATTTCAAGCTATTTGCCTTTCTGATGTGTGATGCCACACATGAGAAAGGGTCGCGAGCACATACCCCGCGAGGAGGATCGCGAACTGATTCGCCGCCGACGATAAAGGTCCCTTTGCTAAAGGGGCCTTTATGGTCGTGTGAATGGGGAATGATGCTCCGTTCACCCTTTAGCTGAGACTGCAGTCAATGCCACAAGCACGAGAGCTTGAGGTCGCTGCTTTGAAGCGTTCTACCGCAGAACGAGCACTCGCACTAGAAAGGCACGTCCCAATGGCAGGAGCGCGGGCTAGTTCGCGATTGTAGTTTTGGCTGCGGTCTCTGCTTAAGGGTTAACAGGGTATAGTTTCAACTATAGTGTTAAACCAAATCCAAACCTGAACCAAAAGTCGAATAAAAGCCCTTATTCTTGACCTAACAGGCAGAAAATTACACCCTGAAGTCGAACATTTGTATTATAGGCTTGAAACGGAAACAAACCACAATATTAAGTGGAGGGTGCCTTTTTACTGAGAAACGTTTTGACAATAACTTTGCTCACAGTAAGGCGTACCTCGCTCCGTAGTAATGTGAATAAATGGCGCCGGCGTAGAAACAACTTCATCACAAATAATAATAAAAAAACTTTCGCATGTAAATCTCACAGTGTTTATATATATATTTTTTTTTAAATGAAGGTTTGCAATGAAGGTGTTCGTGTGGATTAGTGATATCTAGTCAGTCCATCTTATAGCCGCGTGTTTCACGGCGCCATCTTGGAAGTGCGTTTTACGCTTTGTATTTAGCTTAGAACGCAACTAAAAACCAGCTAGTTTGGAGGCGTGTCTCCAACATTGCTAGGTAAATTACGGGTCGAGACAAATAAGTGATTGCTGTGATAAAACTGTTAAAAAATTGACTAGTTTTCAAACATTCGTACTGGCACTATGGCTTACACGCACCCAGGTAATCGAACCAGCGCTTCAAGTTCGGCGGCCGTGGAATTAAAGTTTTTTCTAGTTTGTTCCGACACGTCACGCCATCTAGTGCCCAACTTCCGCAACAATGGGGACTCGTTGTGCTTGTGTTAGTACACAGAGGGCGGCGCATGACAAAGAACCAGTCCCAGTTTTTTTTCGCATTTCTTAATGTTGTTTTAGGTTGAAGCTAGTTGTAAAATGAAATTGGTCCTCTGTGGTATTTCTAAAACATGGTGTTTGGTGTTCTTTGCTTTTCCGCGCTTTCTTGCACACGTTGGCCATATACGGCTGTAGGGTCGTTTACGCTTTTGGTGTCAAATATTACGTTTCTTTTTTTTTTTTAGCTCTGTCTCTCACTGAATTAACAGCATGCAATTCCGTGTCTCGTTGACTCCAGGTTTTGATTACCCACTCAGTCAAAACAGAATTTGTGACTGCGATTGGACAAGAAAACTATTCCAGCGAGCGTCGCCGTAGGTCTAAGCAATAATTTATCTGCGAGAAAAAGAAAAGGCTGTCCACTCATAACCTATCTAGTTCTACCCAACTATCTTCTGCTCACTAGTTCGGTGCTCGCGCAAGCAAGTAGTCCTGCAATGCTTCATTGCAGTATAGCCAATCTGCCTTGAGCCGATTTCGCTGACAATTCATTAAAATGCATCTAAAACACTTGTTGTTACATATTTGAGTTTTATTTTTACACAAAAACAACTATCAAAAGCTGTAACAAAGTTCTTAAGAATCTTCATCTACGAAACCATCCTCTTGGCGGAGACTAGATTTGAGGATTCCTTGGTAGGAAACTTGTAGGAAAAAAGGGTGTTATTATAGAGGGGAAGGGAACATAGTGCCTGTTGCAAGTGATTTTAGTACATTCAAAAATACTCAGATTTCTCTTTTCCTTACTTTCTAATAATTTTTTTTTCTAATCACTACAAAATTGTTTTATGCCGTAATCGATTACAAGTAAGTTGATTACATGCTGTGAGTACAGTACAACACTGTCATTAACATACTCTGTCATTCAGAAAATCCGTCACATCTCCTCCTAATGAACAATCTAGAAAAACAAATCCGTGTATAATCCGCATCTGTAGATAGTCCGCGCCGCATAAAATTTCAGCTTTTAAACACGTATAGTCCGCCGACTACAGCCCGGAAAACATGGCAATAAAAATGAACAGTCCCGAGTAAATGCAAGTTAACACGGGATTGTTCAATGCTGCTGACAATGCAAGCTGACAAGTCAAGGCGATGTCGTTTGGCCTCGCCGTCAAGTTCACGCACCGCGTTGTGTGTGGACAAAAGCGTTTTGAACAAAAGAGACATCTGACCTGTAGCGGACGACAGAGAGAATGGAAGGACACAACGTGAAGATTTGGTTAAAACTCCGCATTCCATTTTGCGCGCTCTCGCCGGCGTTCGGCACGCGCTCTCCGCTCGTGCGGATCGACGCCGCCGCCACATATAGCTCCCCTCCAGAGACGGAGTCACTGTTTCCGAACACCTTTGTTTCTTTTGTTCCGGGGCACGTACAAGCGCGGCTCCAGGCTAGAACTCTTGCCATTGACATTGCTGCAACGGCATCTTGCAATCGGCTCTTTATCTGCTTCGGGCCTGAGCAGAGATACTTCAAAAAGTATTTGTACATACAAATACCAAGATACATGTATTTTAAGGCCCAAAATACAGATACTAAGATACATTTGTCTTTCGTGCAACGAGATATCCCTGAAATACTTCTGAAAAAAAAAAACGTCGAAAACGTATTCCGCAATACAAATACAGATATACACTAAGAAATACATTTGTTCCCGAACGGTGCTAAGTGGGGAGGGCGTAGTTCGTGGCGAATGTAAAAGGGAATTTATGCTTGTGCTCCTCTTTTTGTGTAATGTTATACACTTCCCTTTATTTCGAACTAATGCCGCTATAAAAAACAAATGTCACGCCCGGCGAAACACATAGCTGCTGGACGGTAAAGACTGCGTGCCACACTTGAAAAGAGACGTTTGTACGAAATGAACCCTGTTTTGCCGTGAGTGCGCTTCTCAAGCTGTCGTCTTATATGCTTATGAGTCACCCATAAGTTGAGGATATTCGACAGCAGAGCCGTATACTTTTTCTCCACTCAACTCCTTTACAGCGTTCGCTATTCTAAATTGGAAAGAGGCTTTGTGAGACTAGCTTATTTTGTTATTCTAGCAACTAACCTTCTTTAAACCACAGGTTTTTTTCTTTGTATTGGTGGTTGTGATCGTTATAATATATGGTGGGTTCATGTTATAAATTCTGAAGAAACTTTCACCAAACACTTGTTTTCATCTTTTAAATTTATTGTAGGGGAACATGTTTAATGAGATACCCAAGTCTGGCAAAGTATCTCGATACAAGAGATATATTGTAAAGGTATTTCACTACTGAGATACAAATACATTTTTAAAATGTATCTCGATACAGAGATACAGACATTCGAAAGTGTCTCAAAAATACTATCCCGATACATATTTGTATCGCGATACTGCCTAGCCCTGACCTGCTTGCCCACAGCCATGAGTGATTTTTTCCTAGCTTGGGCGTAAATGTAAATTTGTGTCTACTGCCGCTCGGTGTATGCGCAGCGCGGATTTATCCGCTTGCTAGGAGAGCGTCGACGACAACGTCCTAGGGCAAAACGTCAAAGACGACCTCTAGTACAACCTCTAGGACGACCTCTTGGGCGATCTCAAGGATAAACTCAAGGACGACCTCAAAGACGGTATCGAGGACGATGTCCTAGAGGTCGAACTTAAAGATGACGTCTAGAACTACCTCTAGGACGACCTCTAGGGCTTTTCAAGAACAACCTCTAGGGCGATCTCAAGAATGAACTCTAGGACGACCTCAAAGACGATACCGAGAACGATGTCCTAGAGAACGAACTCAATGGCGACGTCTAGAACGAACTCTAGGACGACCTCTACGGTTTTTCAAGAACGACCTGTAGGACTACCTCAAGGACAACGTCCTAGAGGATGACGCCAAAGACGACGTCTAGGAGGACCTCGAGGTTGACGTCGTGCTTATGCGGACGACCTGCGTGTGCGGACGTCCTGCGTATGCGGAGGTGCTGCGCCGCCGCATGGCGCCTCCGCACGGCGCTTCCGCGTACACGCGCCCCCCATACGCACGGCGGATTCCAGGCAGATACCGTATCGCTAAAAAGGGGTGAAGTAGCTAAAGAATGCTATGACGTTCAAGAACCTCAATATTTTATGACAGCCACCTGAACGCAACCGCCACGCACCACTGTATACGACTTTCAGCCCAACGAAACAAGCGCTTCGCGGTCAAGGCGCCAAGAAACTGACGCTGTGGGATTGAATGATTTTGTTTCAACGCGAGAGAGTTAAGGAGCTTGTGTCGCAAAAAAGCCGGCGTCGGCATCACTGGCGGCGTGGGTGGGACGAAAAAAAAAACCGGATTGGTCGATAAGGTCATGACGTCACAGCCACATAACCTTGCGCGAAAATTTCAAACAACCCACAATGCTCACGTGAAACGTGGCGTCACACGTGGAATGAAAGTGATTGAAAAATGACATGTAATGCGAATTAAAGGTCGCCGCATGTCTCAAATGATTTCATTTTATAAAGTAATCGATTTGCATCAATGATAATATTTGAAGAATTTTAGTCGGGATTCAAACCCACGACCATTCGGGTGGGAGCAAGACACGCTACTGCTAGGCCAGGCACATGCTTGCACAGTTTCGCGTTCCACTCTTAAAGGCTATCTTAAGCGCCGTTCTGTAATTTTTATATAGATATGGCGCCGACTTTCAGCGGTGCAATGTAGGTATTAAAACTGTAAAGATAGAGCCCGCAACGTTGTGAAAACAATGCTTATAATGGACATATAGAAGGCCACACAAGTGTGCAGGGCACGGGAGCCCCAGCCCTAATGACTGTATGCGACTTCTGACAGCGCGTTGCCATTCTCAGGAGTCAGGACACGACTTGCGCATGAGCCTCATTATGTGTTTGCAGACATTTTTTTTTTCTTTTTTTTTAACGCTTCCGTCGGTTTTGTCCGACGCCCACGTGATAACAGGGACTGCTATGAGGAGCCGCGAAATGTAAACTGGTGCATGCTAGCTCCGTCAGCCATCCCGGTGGCTTAGGCATGCGCGCGGAATGACGGCTAACAAAGCGGCACCTTGCGCCAGGACCAGTTATCTGTTGCGCTTCGGACGAAATCGAGTGAAGACATGACTGCGAGCACGAAAGGAAGCGCATTCTCGAATCGTCAGTCGCGTGAATCTTTAGAGCGGTCGCGCCCACCGTTAGAAGGGCGCCGCCATTCACTTCGGCTGGCGGTCCCGTGCCCCGGCTGTAAACTTTTGCTGCCGACTGTACTATCATATCTCATTTTAGGTGGTACTTCGCGAAACAGGAACACGGACATTCCTTTGTGAGATCCAAGTTTCTTTGCCGCTGTTTCTTCCCAAGATGTTCACCTCAAACCAACTAGCCCAACACGTCAGATTGTTGAGATTTGCAAGGTTTATCAAATTTTACTACAACAGTAGAAGCTTTGCTGGATAAACTGTCAAAGTAAGCATTTAAGCGTTTAAAATGTGAGAGTAGCAATAAATTTCAATGAAAATCCAAGCAATCTATGGTACGGTTTTGAAACGAAAGGTCATCTACCTGTAATTTGTACTTTTAAATTCTGTTGTACAGCTCATTTTGGCAGAACGTTCACATGAGTCTTAATTGCTTACTCGTTCATAAGCATAGGCTTATCCCGAAAACGACGCTGTTGTTAGAACATCACGTTTTATCATCCCGCTGAAAACCTAGACAATAATTTCATTCGCAATTAATCCTCTCTGATAAAATTATTCAAACCTGCACGCGTGAGTGCTCATATAATTCACAATGAATGCAGCGCTCACGTCGCTTGACATATAAAGATCGCACAATGCAGTAGACCGACAAGGAACGCTATCAAATTTAAAGGTCGAATAACATTCAAATTGTAGTTACAAGTTGAATGGTATACGACCTTGACAAATGCTATACGAACTTGACAAGTGTCAGGCAACAGAGTAAAATCTATTTATATTCCGTCGAATAGACATAAAAAACAGAAGTCACGACAACGAAGCCAGGACAAAACAAGAAGCCGTTTTCCGCACCTGCAGCTGAACTTCGACGCCACACCACGTTCTTTTATATTATAACGTGTTTTTTTTATCTAAAATATATCCAAAGAAAGATATTCAAAACAAACAAGAGAGCGTAGTATCTTCGTCTTGCAAGGCAAGCTCTGGCGAGCCCTCAAAGGTCTGTTTTTGGCTCCCTCCTTTTCACTGTTTTTACTGCGAAAGCATTGTTTTGCTACTCCACCCGGTTTTCTTGATACGCTATCTCGCCTCAAAAGCGCCGTGTGTATGCGCGGCGCCCGTATGCTTCGCGCGTATGCAGGAGTTCCACACACGCACGACTACCGAATACGCACGACGTCCGCATACGCAGGTGCCGCGTGTATGCGGAAGTCGTCCTCGACTGCGTCCTAGAGGCGTCTTTGAGGTCGTCCTAAACGTCGTCTTTGACGTCGTCCTCTAAGACGTCGTCGTCGACGTCGTCCATCAGATCGTTCTAGAGGTCGTCTTATAGGTCGTTCTAGAAGTCGTCATTGACGTCATCCATTAGTACGTCCTAGACGCCGTCCTAGAAGTCGTCCTAGAAGTCGTCCTAGAAGTCGTCCTAGAAGTCGTCCTAGAAGTCGTCCTAGAAGTCGTCCTAGAAGTCGTCCTAGAAGTCGTCCTAGAAGTCGTCCTAGAAGTCGGCCTAGGGTCCCCTCAGAGGTCGTCACAGAGGTCGATCTAGCCGTCGTCTTTGACGTCGTCCTCTAGGACCACACTTGTGCACGTTACTTGAAAAATGCAATAGATTACAATTGCAAATTACCGAGCTCCAAATGTAATAAATTACCGTTCAAAATTACGCGGTGTCTAAAGATACGTCGGACGTATTCCATCCCAGAGCCTAAAGATACGTCTGACGTACCCGAAACCCGGAGTCTAAAGATACGTCGGACGTATTCCATCCCAGAGCCTAAAGATACGTCGGACGTACCCGAAACCCGGAGTCTAAAGATACGTCGGACGTAGCCGGTGAATGGCCACCGGTACGTCGGACACACCCGCCCCACGCTCGCGAGTCGTGCTCTCTTATACTTGCATTTACGCCTATGATAAAGAGAAAGTTCAAAGATCAATCCATTCCAATCCAGTTCAAGTAGCCGCAAGTCATCACCATCGCCCACAACAAAATGTGTTACGATCACAAAGAGGGTGCATGTGCTTCGCACGTGGGACCAATAGTCCCGTGGGAAAAATATTAATCTATATGTAGCAGACCTATGATAGGGTAGTCTAGTCTGGTATATGTGGCTTGCACGTGATGTCAAAGCAGTCCTCCTTGCTGGTGGTACAATGCACTGGAAGCTGAGCTGACTCGTTTCCAGTTTGTTAAATTAGTACAGTACCAGTTTTACATTCCTATGGTCATTAAAGGGGAAAAAACCGAAAGCTGCTCAATAGTGCTAGTTCTTTGTTGGGTTTTACGTCAGCAGGTGCATGTCCCCTTATACAGGCGCATAAATCGGTAGGCAAGAACCGTGACCCGCCGATCTTTTTTTCACGCACTGCGTGCTTTGCACGTCTGTACAAAATGTCGACTGCCAGTAGCCGCGTTTTCGTGAAGGAGACCTAGTCACATCGAATTCAGTTGTCGCATTTAATGGGGTCATGTAAACGGCATAATGCGCTAGGGAAACGCATCGCATTCAAGTCACTAGACAGGTGGATTGGGGCGAACGCGCATTCATTCAGCCCATGTAAACGGAGGTCGCGTCGCATTTTGGAACGGGGAGGATTGAGAAGGCGCTCGCTACAGGAGCGAGTGAACAGCTGAGGACACGGCGGCGGCCAACCTCGTCAGCGGCGCAGCGAGCGGTCCCTTGTGGTCGCCTTCAGTTTTCTCCTGTTCAGACTTTCGAGAACGGCATCGGATTCCCTCTGCGTAGAGGATCCACGCGAGGAGTGAGCTGAACCTTACACCAAGGCTTGCCTCGGCGGCGCGGGAGGCGAGCTGTGAAGTTCGTACCCGAAGCGGCCGGATGCAGCAGCGAATATCAACAGCTGGGAAAGTGGAGACTCGACCAGAACGAAAGCTGGAACGCAAGCGAGCGGAGCACGAGAAAGTGGCGCGTCGGTTTGAAACGAATGTGTGTAGTTTAAAATAGAAGTGTTGGGTTTTGTTAAGACGAATCGATATTTCTGAACGCAAAGAAGCAACAATTCCCTCAACAAAACGATTGGTGTCAAAACCCGGGAAGAAACTACGGCACAACAAATGTAGTCAACGAGCAACGTGTGATCGAATCGCCAGCAGACAGAGAAAGGAACGTAACGACTGAACGGGCGGAACCTGCTAATCAACGGCAACATCTACGATAGACCGACACAAGCAACAGCACTGCAAGCCAGGACTGAACGGCAATGGATGTCCTCAAGAAAAACGAAAAACGCATCTAACGCAAGTAACGAGGCTCCTCAGCGAGGCACAGGATTTATTATAACCAGCTACGGCGACCATCGATGATCTCGCTGTTTTGATCGAGCGTCCAAGCCTCGCTCGGGGCTAACTCAACCCTGTAGATGCCGCTATCGAGTCGTTGATTTCCGAAAAAGAAGCAGAAGCACAATTCACGCAAGTGATAGATTATTCTGAGAAGATCTTCACGTGCCTAGCGAAGCTCAAAGGGAAAGTGAAAAGCCCGGAGGACAGCCAACGAACAAGCGGGCAACCGAAGGAGGAGCGGGAAGCAAGAAAGGGGACATCAAAAATCAAGCTTCCCAAATTAGAGCTCATCAAGTTTAACGGACACCAAAGAAATTGGCAGCCTTTCTGGGAGAAATTTCAGACCGCCATCCACGAAAACCCGAACCTATCGTCGTCAGAGAAATTTAAAAACTTGAGGTCAGCCCTGACTGGGGATGGAGCAGCCGCCATCGCAGGATCGCACCCAACCACTGAATGCTACACCCACGCCATCGAACTCCTGCAGCAGCGGTTCAGGAACCAGGCGGAGCTGATCCAGGACCACATGACAGGGCTCATGGGCATCAATCAGGTGCCGTCATCGCGCAGCGTCAGAGCTCTGCGGCGGGTCTACGACAGCGTCCGGGCTCACGTCCTGGACCTTCGGGCGTTGGGTGTGATGGATCAGTCATACTGTGCCATGCTCTACCCGGTCCTGCTTCGGGCGCTTCCGGACGACATGAGGCTGTAGCTCAACCGCAAGATGTCTTCAGGGAACGCCGAAAACGCCACCACCGGGGGAACATCAGCAGCCGACATCGGCTCCGACTCAGCAACGGAGTAAGGACCCATTAGGGAAGTGCGCGCGCTGCTGAACTTTCTGAAGATTGAGGTGGAGAGCCGGGAGAAAACATCCAAGGAACAACCCGAAGACGCCGGCGGTAAGCCTACACATTGTTTCCCAGGCACGTAGCCAGGATTTTGTTCGGGGGTGGGGGGGGGGGGGGGGCCAGCCAATGAAAGGGGGAGGGAGAGGGGGGGAGAGGAGGTCTCCCAGCAAATGGAAGATTTCGGGGGGGGGGGGGGGGGGGGGGCCGAGCCCCTGGGCCTCCCCCCTGGATACGTGCCTGTTGTTTCCCCATGCATGGACATCCGAAGAGGCGCCTAAACTACGCCAAGACGCGGAACGCTACCGCTACGGCCTTGCGTGGCAGGATTGACAGCATGGAATGCTTTCTTTGCAAATCAAAGGCGCACAGCACACCAGACTGTAACGCAAATATCGAACTCAAGGTAAAGAATCGCAGGCTGCAGGCGGATCGGAGGTGCTTCATTCATTCATTCATTCATTCATTGCTTTATTTCCAAATTTGTTTTCAAAATACATAAACACTGTTTGGACCCATAGACGTTAAGGCTAGTCTGGGGTCCAATCGTAATATAGGGTCCAAAAGCGGCAGAATACAATAGAGTCATGCAATGCGCAAAAACAACAACAAAAGAAAATCACGTTCTAGAAAGTAATCAGCGTAACTTCCGGTGCACAAAGCCGAACCACACGGCAAGAATGTGTCGCGGCACGCTTTGTTGTTACAGGTGTCGAGGAAGGCATGTATCCACTATGTGTGATCCAGATAACTTGCCGGGACGAGCTGCCAGCGGATTGGATGAAACGCGGAAGAAAGACAAGACGCCTCTCAACCGGCATGTGAGCGAGAAGGGCGACAAACCGGCTGTCCTTTTGCAAACGGTTACCGCGTGGGTGGAAAACAAGAACAGAAGGAAGTGGGCTCGCATTCTTTTCGACAGCGGTAGTCGGCGCTCCTTCATTACAGAGGAGCTGTCGAGGGGTCTTTGTTGCAAGCTTCTCGGGACGGAGGTTCTGACCGTCGGAGTGTTCGGTGGCGAGACTAGCGAACAAACGTACCGTAGAGTACAAGTAGTTTTGAGTAATCATCTAACCGGCCAGACATACGAGATAGACGCCCTCGAGACGCGTTCTATCTGCGAACAAGAACTTCCAGGCCCGGATGAAGACATCCTTGTGCATATGGAGGAGCTCGGACTAACGGTTGGCGATGACCTCAACGGACTCGAGTGCAGCGGAGTAGGGATCCTCTTGGGATCGGATTACTACTGGGGATGCGTTACGGGAAGAGTCCGTCGACTGAGCGAGAACCTGACGGCAGTGGAGACCGCCTTTGGTTGGGCAGTACATGGACGCTCCCAGGCGATTTCATCTGTTGTCAACTGTTCTCAAGTGATCGTACTTAGAGCTGCTGTGAGCGACCAGGGGAAGACGGCTGTCCTGAGAGGCTCTTGGAGCTTGAGAGTATGGGAGTCGTGGACGCAGAGGTCGAAGATCACTCTGATAGCGACATCATGCAGCGCTTTGAGGGAAGCATCACTAAATCTGATCGAAGATACGAAGTGAGCCTCCCTTTGAAACTTAATGTAAAGCTTGATTGAAACCGAGAGATGGCTTGGAAGAGACTCAAAAGTCAGCGAAAGAGGCTGGGGAAGGATCCTGAGCTCATGCAGAGATATGATCAGGTGGTCCGGCTTTACGTCGAGAACGGAATGGCTGAGAGGGTCGAGAGAGAACTTGAATGAACGCGTGTACCACATGCCTCACCAGGCTGTTCTGCAAGAGGGCAGCAGTACGACGAAGATGAAATCGTTTTCGACGCGTCTTCGCACGGACCGAACTGCAAGTCACTAAACGACAACCTGGAGAGCGGTCCGAACCTGAACCCAGACCTTGCTAGCCTGCTTCTCAACTTCAGGCAACACCCGGTGGCACTGGTTGCGGACGTCGAAAATGCCTTCCTTCAGATTTAGGTAAACCCGGAGGACCGTAATGCTCTGCGGTCCTTCTTGTACAAGGAACCACCTCAACCGAACCAGACGAATCCGGAGGTGGAAGTCTGGCGTATGACGAGGGTCATTTTCGGAGCCACGTCCAGCCCCTTTCTGTTGGCCGCAACCCTGCGACATCATTTCAAAGAAATGAAGAGCGTATTCCCCAAGACAGCAGAGCGACTGGGTAGATCGGTCTACGTTGACGACCTCTTGACGGGCGCGGAAAGTGAAGCCCGGACATTCTGCAACGAGGCGATCGAAATATTTGGAGCAGCGGGGATGAAGCTCCATAAGTGGGACTTCAACAGAGCAGCCCCGTCGAAAATGCTTAAAGACAAGGGTTCCGATGAGAGACCATTGGGACAACAGACGGATGTGTTGAAGGTACTCGGTCTGACGTGGAAGCCGAATGAAGACAGCTTTTCCTTTTCGGCAGAACACGTGATTGAGTTTGCCCGCCAACGAAGAAACACAAAGCGTTTCGTGCTCCAGACGACAGCACGACTGTATGACCCCCTTGGTTTCCTCTCCCCCTTCGTGGTGCGAGCCAAGATCTTATTTCAGGAAATCTGGAAGCTGAGCCAGCGCCGGGACGATACCCTACTGGAAGAACTGATGAGTGGGTGGAACAACTGGTGCGACGAGCTCACCACACTTCAGCAAATTAACGTGCCCAGATTCTACGATAGAGAGCTGAAGGGCAACGGTGTACATCGAACGTTGCACGTGTTACGTAATCTCGGATGCCAGCACCTCCGCATACGGATCTATGATCTTCATCTGTTCAACGGATGACACCGGAGAAACGACCGCGACACTTTTACTGGCTAAGTGCCGTGTGTCGCCCCTGAAGGAAATCAGCCTTGCTAGATTAGAGCTCATGGCATGCTTGATTGGATCGAGGCTGAAGTGAGTAAGGACAAACCTCGAAATCAAAGTGGATGAAGTCCACTTCTGAACGGACTCCATGATCGCTCTGCATTGAATTAGGGGAGAGCCATCTAGGTGCAAGACGTTCGTGAACAATAGAGTACAAGAAATTCAAGCAAACAGCGAGAAGGCAATGTGGCACCACTGCCCGGAAAAGGAAAATCCCGCCGCATTGATGACAAGAGGGCTGTCCACAGATCGACTGCTTTCTGCACCGCTCTGGTGGACCGGACCAACTTGGTTGCTACTACCGGCGACAGAGTGGCCTGGAGAAGGTGACGAGGAACTTTCTCACGACGGGCTCGAAGAGAGGACTCTGAGAGCAGAGCTCTCCGAGGTAGCTGCAACTGTACCGGAAGGGTTGCTCGACATCTTAAGGTTCAGCTCGGCCTTGAAACTCCACAGAACAACGGCCTGGATTTTACGGTTTATCTATAACCTCAAATCATCAGAAAAAAGGATGGGACCACTGACCGCCGAGGCGATCCACGTAGCGCAAACACACTGGATAACAAGAGCACAAAAATCAGTGTTTGCTCCGATATTGATTGTGCAGCAAAGAGAATGTCGCCCCCCCCTGGATCGCTCTTGCGTGACTTTCGCAATTTCATCAATGAAGAGGGATTGCTGAAGATCAGCGCTTGACTCCAGTCATTGAACCTGACACAGGAAGAACGCCACCCCATTGTACTGCCTAAGGGGCATCGATACTCAAGGTTGCTGACTGTCGACGCCCATCACCAGGTACTGCACGCGGGAGCCAGAGACGCTCTCGTGCAGCTGCGCGAGAAGTACTGGATCCTCCGCGGAAGGCAGCTGGTAAAGAAAGTGGTGCGTGCGTGTGTGACCTGCCAGCGATTCAACGCGACTCTTGCAAGTGCTCCAACGGGACCTTTGCCGGCGGATCGTACAACGCGAGCGGACCCGTTTGAAGTAGTGGGCACAAACGTTGCGGGACCCCTGTATGTTAAGGCGAACGACCTCACCAGCAAATGTTACGTGCTGCTGTTTACATGTGCGGTCACCCGAGCGGTCCATTTAGAGTTAGTGACAGACATGTCGACAAAGAGCTCTCTATATGCCTTTCGAAGCTTTGTGTCGCGGAGAGGGGTATGCCGCGTCATTTATTCGGATAACGATTTGACATTCAAGCGGGCCTCAAAGGAGCTAAGTGAACTGTGGAAGACACTCAGACACCCTGATGTGATTCAGCATTTTGCCAATGCTGGCATAGAGTGGCGATTTATTGTCGAACGAGCGCCATGGTGGGGAGGTTTTTATGAGAGGCTCGTGCGCTCAGTAAAGGTGTCATTGAGGAAAGTGATCGGAAAGAAATGCCTGGGCGCGGAGGAATTGTTCACGGCTTTCACCCAAATTGAAGCCGTGGTGAATTCGAGACCACTAACCTTTGTATACAACGAGGTTGGAGAGGGCGAACCTCTCACGCCGGCGAGCTTTCTAATCGGTAGACGCTGCCGGCGGCCGGGGGAGAGCCGCTCGCTCCGACACCGGAGGCACTTCGCGGTCTGTGGCTAAAACGAAAACGGATCCTAAATATATTTTGGGGGACGTGGGGGGCGTAATACCTCCGAGAACTGAGGTCTGCTTACGCTAGTCACCAAAAGCAGTCCCCTCCCTCCGCCCCGAGTGGGCCAGTTGGTTCTTTTGAAAGAGCCGCTTCCACGACTGCTTTGGAAGCTTGGAAAGGTTGAGAAGGTTTTTAAGTGACGCGATGCAAGGGTTCGCTCATGCGAGATTCGCGTACATTGCGGTACAGTATTGCGAAGGCCAGTGCAACTAATCTACCCCCTATAAATGACGGAACTCTAGAATGTGCTCGCGCCCATTCGGTGGGGAGTGTGTTGGAACTTTCGAGAACGGCATCACATTCCCCCTGCGGAGAGGATGCACTAGGGTGCCTACATGTTTCCGCCGCTCCGATGTTTAGGGTGGCGACAACGTTTGTGATACCTGTTGCCGACAAACCAGTGTTGCCTACCTCGTTACCATGGCAACCTCCGCTGTTTTCGTCGACCATTTTGTCACACTCGCCGGTCGTGCGCTCGGACCACGCCGCTAATCCTCGTTAGGGCTAGTGAGCGCTCACCGCTCTCGTTCCGACGGCGAGGTTTCGGCGTTCAATGCCGGTCTGTGACTGTGGTGTTCCATTTTGTCGCGGGAACTCGCGTTTCGATAAAAGCAACGCACGCTTCCTGCTTGCAACTTCAGATTATGAAACACCCGAGTAAAGAGAGCGACAGCCATGACGACCGCCATCCCGCTGAGCCTCCGACTCCTCTTATGAACGGAAACGGAAGTAGCCTCACAGTGTTGCCGGTGTGTCGAGGCTACAGGAACTCAACGTTGTGTACGTTTAGCGAAATAAGAAGTGGGAAAAAATGGCGGTGGGAGAGGATCTGGGCAAGGGTAACAAGAAGTTGGCGCCACCCTAAAGCGGAGCGGAAACATGTAGGCACCCTAGGATGCACGCGAGGAGCGAGCTGAACCTTACACCACGGCTTGCCTCGGCGGAGACGATCGCGCGCGGGAGGCGAGCTGTGAACTTCGTACCCGCAGTGGCCGGATGGAGCCGCGAAGGTCAACAGCTGGGAAAGTGGAGACTCGACCAGAACGAAAGCTGGAACGCAAGCGAGCGGAGCACGAGAAACTGGCACGTCAGTTTGGAAAGAGTGTGTGTAGTTTAAAATAAAAAATGTTGGGTTTTGTTAAGACGGAACGATTTTTCTTAACGCAAAGAAGCAACAATTCCCTCAATATCTGCCAAGAGGAAAAGCGAGATTTTATTGCCATCAAAAGTCAGCGGAATATACCTGAGCTGCTCGGTGAGGGCGGCCCGCGTCCAAGCCATGCGAAATACGACTTGCGCGTCCGAGGTAGTCCCTAAAGGCTTCGGCGTAAGCATGAACGACGCCGAGAGCTCCGAGCACTGCATGGTAGCGCAGAACGAGCAGCTCTTACCTCGGTGCCGTTCTTGGCTGCGCCAAATCCTTTCGGCCTCGGGGTTCGGTTGGTCCGGTCGCGGTCGGCGAGGCTCGGCGAGGCGAAGCGCGGTGGCGTCCTCGAAGCGTTCGGAAACGATCTCGCTCGCCAGGGCTTGCGCAAACACGACGCCTATGGTCCAGAGTGGCCCGGCGGACCGGCCCGGAGCCCAAAACGCTCGTGTTTGGTGTTTCTTCCGTCTCGTAACTTCTTCCGTAGCACCGAAGACAGCGGGCACAATCTTTATGCCCGCCGAAAGCGTCGAAATGCCTTCTCGTGCCATGCACCGGAAAACGTGGTGCGGCTGCCGCCGGAAACGCAGCTTTAACTTTGAGCATTGACACCGCGTGGCGCCACGTTCGCGTAGAGCTTGCTGCGCATTCATGTTAACGTTACCGCGTCGGCTTCATTCGAAGGACGATTGGAGTCGATGCGCTGAAGTCGCAGTCATGTAAACGTGGCTATTGAAAGAAACGGCCGGAAACGGCACACGACGATTCATTGTTTCGTGAGTCTCGTATTCTCGAACATTGCTCTCGAAACTCACGAAACGAAACTTTGACTGCCAGAGAACGAAATGGCACACGAAGTTTTATGTCTGATCAGTTACGTCCGACGTATCTTTAGACTCTGGGATCCAGGTATGTCCGACGTGTCTTTAGATCGTATATCCGACGTACCTTTAGACACAGCGTAAAAATACGCTGAAAAGTAACTGATTACTTTTGTCGTTACGATACCAATTACTTTCACGCTACATTTTCTTGTACAGGGTGTCACAAATAAAAACTTACAGGGTCTTTTTTATCGCAAACATAAATTAGGCATCGCCGAACGCTCATTCTCCGCCGAAAGGTAGCGCTAGAGGTCACAACCAGATGCCAAAGTTTCAGCCCGATCGGATACCTTATTCGAAAGTTATAAGTGAGTTTCTGAAAATTTCAATACGAAAATGGCGGCCGATTGAGTTTTCGAATACATAGGGCTCTATGGCACCAGAAACCGAAAACGAGCAAAAATGGGCTCCATTTTCCCATTGAAAGTTTTAGAAGATCGCTTATAACTTTTAAATAAGGTATCGGATCGGGCTGAAATTTTGGCATCTGGTTGTGACCTCTAGCGCTACCTTTGAGCGGAGAATGAGCGGTCGGTTATGCCTAGTTTATTTTTGCGGTGAAAAACAAAAACCTGTATATTTTTTTTGTGACACCCTGTACATTTATCAAGAAAACAATAAAAACAATGTTTATTGGAAGTTGGAACAATATCACCCGTGGAAGGAACCGTACTTATCGTTTTATCGACACGCACACATTACAGCCCACGCACTGCTACTACGGAAACCCAGAGCGAAGAACAACCGGTGACGGCAGAGCGGCAACTGTCCACGCGCGCACAGTGGCGTCACATGGGCGGGCGGAGGGGAGGGGGGGAGGGGGGTCAAGGGTGGACCGCCCCGTGTGCAACGCTTAGGGGTGTGTAGCTGGACAGTGAAAGGGAGAGGCGGGAGGGGGGGCGGTCGCGGCGGGCCACGGTAGCGGGGGGGGGGGGGGGGTTAGAGGGGGGTGTCGCGGCGGGCCAGAAAAGCTAGGGGGGGGGGGGGAGCGTCGCGGAGGGCTACTACTCCGGGCGCCACAGACTTTAGTGAAGCCGCGGCGCAACACCTCCTAGATAATAAAACCGTAGTGCAGAATGAGGGGGCGTCATCAGAGAAGGCTAACGCTGGACCAAGATTGGACATGTCAACGTTCGGTGTAAAGTTCAAACTTTACTTGCAGCTGGCGCGGCACTCGTTTCCCATCTGTGTCAAGCGGCCTTCTCTGATGACGCGATCTCATTCAGCACTAAGGCTTTATCATCTAGGGGCTGTTGCGCGGCGCCTCCTTCTCTCTGGCTCCACGCCAGCAGTGCGCGTGACTTTGACGAATAACAAAAAGCTTGTTTTGACGAAAACCCGGCGGTGTCTTTAACTTTGTCAGTTGCGGGGAGAGAAGGTGAAGTAGGCGGAGAGGTTGACGCTTGCTGACATCAGCGCTTCGGGTCAATGGGAACGCCGTACACGTCACCCTCTCCCCTTCCTTTTTCTCTCTCCCTGTAGTTGACAAAACAAAGACACCGCCGGGTTTTTGTCAAAACGAGTCTTCTAAAGCTAACACATTAATATGGATCAAACTGTTCTTTCTAGCTGCGGCAACCACATATTACGTTTTGCAGCGCGAATAAGGGCGCATCTTGATAAGTTTGTAACACGTTGAAGATGCATTCAGTTAGGTACTTCTGTAATTTAGAAACTCCGTTGGCTGTGGCGATAACATTTTTTTTAATTAGTGCACCAAAAACGTGCGAAGGTATAGTCTTCAACGTCAGATGTCAGCCATGTTGATTTCTTTGCGTTACGCCGGTCTAACGTTGTATCTCAATTTATAACTAAGTTTTTACAGAAGGCAAACGCCTCCTCACAATGGCTAGGTTATTTCGACATGCTGATATTGCGCTGCAGCTGGTGTAAGGACCTCTATACTTTCTTTCAGCTTAAGTCCAGACGCAGCCGACGCTATGAGCAAATGGGATCAATCAAGCGGCGTCAAAAGCACAAGTCACTGGGCTTTTTTGTTCATTATTGGTTCAGCGATGACAGAGCACGTACGGACACATGATGTAAGTACACATCGCGACACTGTTAGCGCGAACACGACATCGGCGCATTTTCGCATTTTACTTCTAAATAGTATTAGCGAGCACAAAATTTTATCGCTTACATTATAGAACTAAATGAGCTCTTTCCGTAGAACTAATAGCATGAATGACATCCCTGTGTTACAAAGAGAAAAACTGGAAAAACCGGCGATCGCTTGTTCGCGCTAACAGTGTCGCGCTCTGTACACCATGATGGGGTCCTTTTCTCTGATTGGTCCTAACAGCGTCGGCTACGTCTGGACTTAAATTGAAACAAAGTATAGAACATTCTTTTCAGGCGCACGTCAAAAGGGAATGAACGTGGCGTGGATTTTACTTAGGTAGAAATGGACATAATTGTAGTTTATTTAAATTTCCATAGGCGGGGCAGTTCCTAAATCAGCGTATGGCGCATTTGTGGTTGTTGAAAAGTTTCACATTTAGTTTTGTTGTACTCACTTTCAATGTTTAGAAGAAAATCACATAAAAAATCAAGCTTATTAGGACGCGTGTTCAGTGACATTTGTTCACAGGCACGATGATCTGGGCTGGAATCTTTCTTCTGTTTGCGATGCTGCCATTGGCTTGTGTTACGAAAGGTAACTATCCTGTTTCTGTCTCTTCTACGCTTAAGTTTCTAATTGATACCCCAATCTCGGGTTACGTTGCAACATGGTAAACATCTCAGTTTGACTATTTGCGAATATTTTTCTGCATACTCAAATCAGATTCAAATGCGTGTAACCTTGCACATTCTGTTAAGCGGACCTCAAGCACATGGCATTATTTTTTAATGCGTGGGAATTAGTGGCCTGGTACTCGCGCTGACCTTGGACTGGTTTGGAGGACTCGTATAAAAAGTTTGCAACGTCGCCACGAAATGGCGGCGCAGTTCACTGGTAGTGGAGACGAGATCAGTGGTGGACACTGGCTCCAAAACACCTTCTGCAACCGCCGAGAGAGGGTGGCGGGGTACATATCTCGAGACGCTTGGCGATAGGACGCATTGCAATAGAGGCCGCACTGGATTGGCTGGTTATAGGGAGCAAAGCCGTAACGTAACACCTAGCAACCGAAGATCGCCGGCGACGTCCCCCTTCGCCAATATCGGCGACGCGCAGTGGGGGACGGCGGGTGTATTACTGGGGCGCGTGTTAACCCGCCCCGAACCCTCCGTTCACGCCGCTTCGCGGCGACAGTCTGCGGATTGCTTACTACAAAATATTCACCCACCTTGGGCCACCCGTACACGCCGCCTCGCGCCGCTCCGCCGGCTGCAAAAGGGAGCCCTATCCCAGCTGTCCCTCACTGCACCTCGGTTGCTAGGTGTTACATCACGCCATCGCCCCAATCCTATGCAGCCACCGTCCTTTTTGCACACGCTAAGTGACCTGATGTGCTTGCCACCAGGTAGGAGAGGGGTTTCGAGAACGTTCACCCCGCGGAAAATGTGCTGTGAGGCTGCATTCACCACAGGCACGTAGCCAGGATTTTGTTTCGGGGGGGGGGGGGGGGGGGCCCGCCCATGACAAAATGCTTTATGAGGGGGAGGAGGGAGAGGAGGTCCCAGCAAAATGGAAGATTTCGGGGGGGCCCGGGCCCCATGGGCCCCCCCCCCCCCTTGGATACGTGCCTGATTCACCATACCTTGCTACATATAACCACTGCGCGAAATGCTTACGCTTTGTTATATATAACAAAGCATTCACCATGCTTCGTTATATAGAAGCACCGAGCAAAATGCTCATGCATTTCTTCGAGAATGAACCTGGCGGCAGCAGCGATATTTTTATTGTGGTGTGTTCTAACTGGCTAAAATTTAGGCATAAATACGTTAGCAAGGACTGCATAAGCTCCACCAGCGCTCGCGATTATAAAGTAATAATTCAACCCATACTTCTTGGCATTTTTTTCAATTAATATAACAGAAGTGGCGTAGAGTGTAGACCGCTCAAAAAAGGTACTTTGGCGCTGTAATGTAGAAACTTGTTCCTTTGCAAAGGACTGTACAGAGAGTTCCAGAGAAACAAGAACTGTATTTTTTCGGTCCAGATAAATAAACTATGCATCGCAGAAGGCTCAAACTCCATGAGAAGGTGACGCCAGGGGTTGGTACTGAGCGCGAAAATTTGACAACATGATTTTACCTGGATAAAACGGTAATTGATAAAAAAAAACGAAATGTCTTGATGATCCAACGTCCACCTAAACCTACTATTGTCACTACTAAAAATTACATTGTGGGCAACTGTAGCATATATTTAAATAAAAAAACTTGTCAGCAAAAAATCAAACAATGTCCTCTTTCTTGCTGACAAGCGTTTTCCGCTGATGTAAATCCCACAAGCGTCCACAATGTGGAGTTCTATTTTGACGATATTAGGCGTAGGTGGACGTAGTCGTCTCATAAAGAGTTTCTTTTTCTCAGTTATCTTTTGATCAAATGACGTCATGTTCTCAAACGTTCGAATTCTACCCCGACCACTAGCGTCACGTTCTCACGGAGTTTGAGCTTTCTGCGATCTATAGTTTATTTACCCGTGCCGAAAAATCCTGGTTTTCTTTTTCTAGGAAAATGCGTTTAGCCACTCGTTTATTGTTTACTTTTGTCACATCTTTGCAGGTCACACAGTGGCTGAGTGTAATCTTCTGCAAAGTTTATTCAGACAGATTGTAAATCTTACTTTTGAGCGTTTTGTTTTTCAGTTAATTTTTCTGACGCTGACACTGCGCTTAAAGTGGTTTGTCTACAGTAGATAAAGGCCACGTTCTCTCAAGCCCATAAAAACTGCAAATCATATTGGCAATGCAGCACAAAAAAAAAATTCTCTGTTTAAAGAGTGACAAATGGAAAAGTCTGTTTCCCAAGAGTTTACACCAACGTTATTTTTTGTTATAAACATATTATGCAAATATGAAACTCTTGCGATTTTTCTTCTTCAGCGCGTTAATATTTTTGTAATCCATAAAACAACTATACTTCTAAGGGTACACCAAAACCGAACAAATATACCAGGTGTCTGCGAAAACAATTTTTTTAAACATTCACTTACATCTTAAATGCAGCGCCAGCGTGTCGGCATCCGAAGCAAAAATTTCAGAGCTTGCCATTATCCAAGTCAAAAGTTATAGATGATTTTCGGAAATCTTTAATTGCTAAATATACCTTTTTAGAATGAAGGCCCGTTCACACTCTTGCGACCGAGTTCGACCGAGAGAGACCAGACCGGTTTTTAAGCTTCTCGCGATCACTTAGAACCAGCTGCGCTGCGGCGCATCCGGTCCTAAGAAGTCGTAAGAGGATTAAAAACCGGTCTTGTCCCTCTCGGTCGTACTCGGTTGCAAGAGTGTGAACGAGCCTTCAAGGCTCGTTCACACGGGAAAACGTCCGACATCTCTTCCCACACTTGGACTTACAGAGGTTACCCACACTTCTGCAGATCAACTTCTTCAAATGTGGAAACACCGCGAAGAGGTTCTGGATAGATTCTGGAGAAGGTGGTCAACAGAATACTTACTGGAGACTAGAAATATGCAAAAACCATCACCTCGAAGACGCACAACATAAAAGTCGGAGATCTTGTCCTAATCAAAGACAACTTACTACCAAGACGGCGATGGCAGATGGGAACGGTTGAAGACGTTTCTTTCGGAAGAGATGGAAAAATACGATCTAGTACCATCAGATTACCCGGCAGAGTATTTGTAAAAGACCCATTCAACTGCTTTTTCCTTTAGAAGTTTCTACCAAGTAAATGTAAAATGAACAAAGTTCATTTCGGGGGCAATGTGTAAAAACTTCCACGTCGGTCTAGAAGACGACGAAACAGCGGACAGAACAAGGCAAGGCTCGAGCACCACCGGATGAACACGAGCGGGGGGAACGAGCCGGCTACAACCGTTTTTCGCCTAGCTTCGATGTCCCTTTTCTGACTGTAAATAGTGTACATAAAGTTGCTATCGATTTAAATACCATAACGTCCAGAAGTTATTTTAAACAGATTTATTTTAGATGATTATATAAGTTCATTTTCATATGGACATTTTTTTAGAAGCGTAAAGATTTTTGCAATATAGGATACCAATTAAATAGTACGAAAGCAGTCTTATTATTCGTTATCTTAAAATAAATTTCATCATAGTATTAAACGATGCGTAAAACGTTAATGCAGTCAAGTTGATAATTGTGACGTTAATTATATATTCTGATAGCCAAAAACCAAATTCCCAACTTATCATACGAATTCGTCCTATGTTATTATTTTCAAAGAGACACTGACACCCCCAAAATATTTGTATTTTTGACGGGCGATTTAATATGGTGCAAGGCGACTGCCCAATCAACTTTCGTAGAGTCAAATATGTTTTTAATAAAGCCAGAAACCTGAACTGCTAGAAATCGAAACCTAAACACGAGCTGGGAAGCCCATAACCGACAGCGTTTTTTTTTTTTCTCTCAGCTTCTCCGGCGTGTGAAGCAGATGACGAAGTTGTGTGCACCGTTTGTTGTTCGATTGTTCCGCACTTATATCCCTTCCACTCGATGTTCTGCGCTTTAAGATCGATTGGGCGGAACCGCGAACGCTAGTTCCGAAGTAGCGGCCCCACGTCCGTCGCAACGTTGGTCCGTCGTGCGCCGCCATTTCGTCGTCCATCCCGCGGTATGCCCGCGGTACGTCGCCATATTAAGAATGACGTCTACATGCACATCCTGTGTCTGCGCAAATTTTTTTATTTGCGTGTTTGCAACTTTTTGAAAGCCACACAATAATAGTTTTATTTTTTATTTTTTTTTTTTATTTTAATATTGCCGCGCCCAGGGCCGAGCAAGTAGAACTCGGTCACGGAATTCTAGAAGATTCTCGTGTATTTATACTCGGGGCGTACCTTTTATCATTTCGTCTTAGTTTCTTGTTCTCGAAAGTGCCTGTTCATTCTCACCCTGAACGCTTTATGCTCGAACCTTCTGGGCCAAATTTTCGCGATGCCGACGCACTAGATAAGAAGCTGTCCGCGACCTTCTCGAGTCAGTCTCGCTCTCGGTTGCTGTTACGCCGCCAAATCGCCGCACACTTTTCTGCCGTCTCGACGCTCGTCTTTTATTTTGTTTGGCACAAGTTCGCCGATTAAATCTTTATTTTTAGTTCACTGTCCTCCCTCTTGTCGCCTTCCTTCGTGAAAATGTTGAACGTGTGTCTAATATGGCCCACGACCTTGAATATCTTTGGTTCGCATAGTTTGAAGACCACTGGCCATGGAAAAGTGAGTGAGCGCGACTGAAATCGTCCAATTCTCGACCGGCTGTTTTCGGACGAAAAGAAACCAATTTCGAGCCCCAAACTGTGTTCTGGATGTTTGGACTCTTATAGATCTTGTTCAAATAAAAACCTCGAGGGGCGTAAATTCCCTGTCTGTGTCCATTTAAATACAATTTTAACACAATATAAGCCACTTTCTTTAAAACTCATGTTTTCCTATGTCAATTTCAACAATGTCTCTCTGAAGTGATTTAAACGGCGTAATTTGTTCTGAACTATATTTAAAGCTCAATTCTTAAACTTTATGTTTGCGTCTAAAGCCACTTTAAGTTCAGCCCTAAATGTTATAAACTTCATATTTATTTATTTAACCTTGAAATAAAATCTTCCAACGTTTTTTTTTTAAGTTCTCAAACTTTTTATACTTTTCTTAAATGAATTCTTCTACTCTCTTATATTTATGCTCAACAGTTATAAAATGAACAGCATCAAAGTTTCAACACTTTCTAGAAACCTGGAACAAAATCGCGGGCCGTATAGCGAAAGACTCATAAGCTTCAGGCGTGTCTTGACAGACTCCTATTGAACACCGAGAGCAACGTAAAAAAAAAGCCCCCGAAAGCTTGAGACGGTATCTACCGGTGTAGCGAACCTAACGTCAAGAGTCACTCAGCTTGAAACGAAAGTGGAAGGAATATGGCGCTGTCATGACGAAATAATCGCCATGAAAGCCCATTCATGCTCCCGGGACACAAATCTGTGTGAATTGCCTTTCACGTGTCAGAATGGCGGTAACATATCGGTTCAAAGTTGGTGCACTCGATAATCGTATACACAGTAACAACCTTGTTTTCAAGCCAACCGTGAAGTACCCGGGGAAACCTGTTACCAGACCAACAGAATGTGTTAGATTTTATTCCGACTCTCCTGCTAATTGACGCTAATGAAAGCAAACTGGCTCGCCGTGTATGCAAAAATCGAAATGAATAAAACCATGTAATTTTCATAAAATTCCAGAACTTATAGAAACAAAAAACAGGAAGTACTTAATCAAGCACCTTCATTGAAAAACTTAGGTTTCATGAAGGTGTGAACGAACGGGATTTTTCTCCGACTATAAAAGACCAGAAGAAATCTTCGAGAATTCGGAAAGCCGCACCGTGCAGCTTAAAAGCGTGTGCCCCTTAGTCTTCACAGGCTATTCATTGATGACCAGGCATTTTGTTATGATGCCGTATTTTACAGAGTTATCAAAGTGCAAAAGCAACAGCTGAGATTTACGAGGCCTTGAAGGCTTTTCTGTGGCAGTTTGAAAGGGAGCATAACTGCCAGTCGATTGATGAGCACTGAATTTTAATTCAGTGACTTCACTAAAACTTCATAATTTATTTGTTCCTAAATTTAGGATTCCCTCTAACGCTAAGAATCCTTGGTCCTCTGGGTCACTAAATAGGTTTCTGAATACAAAGAAACGTATATTTTCCAAAGCCAATATGTATAACAATGCGACTTATGGGACCGTTACATTCGCCACTCGTTGCTATCTAAAACGGTGGTTAGAGTTACGAAGAAACACTTTTAATGCGAAAGCATATACTGTCACAAGAGCGAACCGGCGTTATCCGCTCTCGAAGCCGCGCCAAAATAGACCTAAATTCTCCTGTCCCATGGTGCCAAGCCTGTAGAACGTAGCAGCGAATTGATGGATAAACTCCCATTGGCGACGCGCGGCATCGTTCCAAGGAGAAGCTCTCTTCATGGCGCAGCGGCCCGGCCCAACACCACCTAGAGCTAAGCCCGTAGCGCTTCCCTCTCTCCCTTCAAGGAGCGTCTGCATGAGTAGGCTGAACTGGTAGTGCGCTTCTTCGCAAGGCTCCCCTTCATAGTTGGCTTCTTTGCAATGCACGTTCTTTTTTACTTCCCCTCTCCCTCTACGTCCGAGACGAAGCCAACAAAACAAAAAGGAAAAAAAAAAACACGTGGCGCCATCGCGTCGCGTTTTTTCAACGGTCGTCCGTCGCGTTCGTTTTTTCGACGGCTTTGTTGAGCTACTCCTGCGGGTTGGGTCACGTGACAATGAGGTCAAAAGAACACAAGAAGAACGCTAGACGCGAGTAGGTTTTTGGTCGCCGAGGGTCGAATGTTCAACTCTCGAGTGAGATCGAACACATTTTGGAATACAACACACAACCGTCGCCCGCCGTCTCGTGCGAATGTAGCTGTGCGATTGTCGGTGCTGTCATTCCGTACGGATGTTGTATATCCGCGCTTTGGCGGAAAACTGGATGTGAAAGCGTCCATATTTGAGTTTCTGCAAGGATGACTACGAAAGCGTGGACTATACAGCGAATCGACGGGAAAATCTCGCTCCTTGACGGCATGGCAGGGTGAGAACTTTACAATTTTTATGATCGTGGGTTCGTTTCTTGTTTTTACTTTTCGCTGAATGCATACTTAGGAGTGATTTGGTTGTGGCCTGGAAGCAACATATTCAAATGCTGATCTGGTCGCTACTTGTAGTAGCAGAACTAAATAAACATGACTTGATTTATGAGTTCAGGTTGGAATAATTTTCGCAAGGTATGCAAATGATAGATTATCACGGTTGCAACCAACACATCAATGTGAAAAAAAAAAAAGAAAAAAAGATGTACATTGTGTCGTTTCTGCGTAGCGTCATCGGAGCGCAGAAATTATCCGCTACAAGTCCCGAGTAAGACCTATATTTTAGCAGGTATTTGAGCTGTAGTTTGGAGGGCACGCAAGCCGGAATATGGTTCATTGACCAGTTTACTTATCCATACAACAGAGGCATATACTAAAAATTTAGCTGGAGCCCCTTCAGGCTCCCCAAGGAATCTCACCACACACCATGCAACTCTATGTAGCATATTGTTATTGTTATTAATATTATTATTGTCTGTACCTGGTTTTATGAGTTCGTCCAATAAGCATTAATATTATTATTATTATTATTATTATTATTATTATTATTATTATTATTATTATTCAGCAGTTCAAATTCAAAAGAATTTTGATGTTCGTGATCCAAAATACCAGATTAAAAGAGTACCAGTGTTTTCTCTCAAATACGGAACCCCTTCAGCTATCCTTTAAAGAAGAGCATTATTTTTTGTATTTTTAACCCATTTCTGATTACATTACCTTTCTTTGGATTCATACGATTTCCTCCTTCGTTCTATTTCTGCAGAAGCAGTCAAATATACATCCCGGATACTGCTTTGATGAACTCCTGCTGCTGTACGGCCTCCACGGGACAAGCTGAAAACTGACAGCTTAGAAGATAGCTTCGGAATGTATAGGCAACTGGCTTACTTCTAATATCACGTGTCTACAAGGCACATTTACGAAAGTGAAAACAAAATACTGCTGAGGAGCACGCTGTCAACGATCACTACAGCTAGCAAGGACGGAAACAGGGAAGATCTTCACAAGCGAGCGGATACTTGACGCCGTATACCTGCTGCGTAGTATACCTACAATGTGGCCCTGGGCTGTAAAAAATGAGACACACCCTCCCGGCCCTGGGCTATGTGGCCAGCCGTGCAGTCTACACCACCTTGAAAAACCCGAGGGGCGAAAAATGCAAGGCCGCATCGACAGCACGAAACAAGTTGGCTACAGTTTGCTCGCACAGGAAGACTTTGCTCTCACAATGAAACTGGTTATTGAAGGGCTTGCTTTTCCTGGTGTAAATGCTGTAGAACACAACTATGTTGTTCAACAATTGGTGATACTCAGTCAGCGCCGATTTGTTACACATCTCATAATGGAACTACTCGCCAAAATGGAGATTTCCGACTTCAACGCCTGTGAAAATTAACATACGAGTGAGCTCATTTTGAAACCCGTGTTGTCACAAGAAAGCGCACAAGCGTTTCTTGTGAAATTTTTCCAGCAAGATGAATGTTCGCATGAGCGTCAAGAATGCCGAACAAAAGAAACGGAAAGCTGAAACTCTGCAATCAAGGACACTCGCTGCCAACCGTCACTGATGTCAAGAAGCGAACTCGGATCAAGGAAGAGTATGTCTGGCGCCTGTGATGATGAACCTATTGTGAGTTCGAGCTGAAGCATGTGTTGCACTGCAGTGAAAACATTCAACAGAGAAACTTTTGTTGCAAGATGACAACAATAATGTGGGTGCCAGTGCAACGTCTAAGCAAAGAAGATAAGGGGTCAGGGCTAAATAAATTAGTTCTTGTCCGGCCAGCAAGGTGCTTGCGCTTCGTCCCCATGCCAAGGCAACTGCTCTATGAAGTCGGTGCATCTGTGTGTGCGTGTGTGTGTGCGCAGATAGTCTGTGTCATTGTAGCAGTTTCTTGGATATCCTTGTGGTACTACAGCGTAAACTTGACATGCAGCACAGGTATTGTCTCTCAATGTCACAAAATCTACCGCATCTAAGGTGAATGTGTATAACATTTTTTCAAGACGGATATTTGCAAAATTTATGAATACTGGGAGGCTCGTTTTGCAGTATTCAAAGGTGACCGATTTCTTATTTACGACTCCATTATGTATTGCAAATGCAAGCAGTTTTGAATATGAAGCTCCCATGCCCACTTCCGTTTGCGTACAAAACTTGTTTTTAGCCGCCCTAACATACCTGTGTCGTTTCGCAGACTCAGTACTGTCGAAGTACATCAGCATATGGAGCAACGCTCGTGTATTAAGGTACTTTTGTTGCAAAGATGAAGTTTTCACATTATGACATTGCCAAGAAACAGGTCACAGGTGTTTTTTCAATGTAGCAACCAGATAGGTTGCTGCAAATAACTACTTTATTTGAACAGGCAGAGGTGCATTGAATTGCTGAACCTATACAGATATATCACGGTCTAAGAAAGGTTTGTCAAAATATGTTCAATCGATTTTTCGAACTGATATCTCAGAAGCCAAGAGACCAGCAGTTTTACACTTGTCTGGCAATTCGGGCCCCGTTACTGTTTACTCTTTCATCAGCTGTCCCTAAGGGTAGTGTACTCTGGCCTCTATTGTCTCTAATATATATATATATATCTTGCGACCGAGTAAGACCGAGAGAGACCAGACCGTTTTTAAGCCACTTGCGATCTCTTAGGACCAGCTCCGCTGCAGCGCATCCGTTCCTAAGAAGTCGCAAAAGGCTTAAAAACCGGTCGCGTATATACATTTCCCCGAGAGCACAGAGCCGCGAGGAGGAAAACGAGAGAGAGACAGAGGAGAAAAGGGGGAGAGAGGCCGCCGTGATTGGCCCTTGTAGTCACGTGGTACGCGCCCGGCTGTTCTGGCCGTCACCCCCCGCAAGCCTCGCCCGCGAGCAGACGCCGCCGGCGCCTTTGGGCTGCTGTGGCTGCCACGCCGGCCCCGCCGAAGTCAAAGGTACGCTGCGAGTGTGTAATCCACAAAACTAAAAATTTGGGTCCATATCACATGAGCGAATGACATTTTAGCGAACAGCGACATTTGAGCGAATTGACGTTTTAGCGAATAACGGGGGTGCGCGTTAACCCATCCGCCGCGCTGCGCTTACGCCGCTTCGTGGCGACAGCCTGTGTCGGCTCATTACAAAAATGTGAACCCATTTGGCCCACCCGAAAACGCCGCTTCGCGGCGTCCGACTATTCGCTAAAGTGTCATTCGGTGAAACGTGGGCGTTCGCTAAAATGTCATTCGATCAAGTGAGTGCCTCCCGTGCTCTGCCTAGGTTCGCTGGTTGTAGATTGGGAGTCACGCGCGTGTTGTCTACTGTGAGAGCGTCGATCTCACTTCTAAATTTTCAGTTTCCTGGATTACACACTCGCAGCGTACCTTTGACTTCGGCGGGGGCGGCGTGGCAGCCACAGCAGCCCAAAGGCGCCGGCGGCGTCTGCTCGCGGGCGAGGCTTGCGGGGGGTGACGGCCAGAACAGCCGGGCGCGTACCACGTGACTACAAGGGCCAATTACGGCGGCCTCTCTTCCCCTTTCCTCCTCTCTCTCTCTCTTTTTCCTCCTCGCGGCTCTGTGCTCTCGGCGAAATGTATATACGCAAACCGGTCTGGTCTCTCTCGGTCTTACTCAGTCGCAAATATGCGAGCGACGCTTTAGACTATTTGCTGATGATTGCGTTATTTACCGGAAAATTAATGCACCTATAATGATCACAATATTGTCCCAGGCATTTAGATACGATACCATCATAATGTTCCCTATGGCAAATGAACATTAACACTCGTAAATGCAAACAAATGTCCGTAACTAAATCCTTCACTAAAACACTAACCCAGTACTCATTACTTTCACAACCACTAGAACACTCATCATCGTACAAGTATTTGGACATGTATTTTAAAGACACATTATCATGGAACGAGCATATCGAGCAAATAACAAATAGCGCAGTAAAAAACACTTGGTTTCATTAGACGAACATTATATCTAGCTCCCATTGAACAACATTACTCGTGTACCAACCATTTATCCTCCCCAAATTAGAATATACAAGCATAATTTGGAATCCACACCTAACTTACCTAATCTCGAGGCTCGAATCTTCAGAACAAAGCAGCCAGATTTATATGCAGTGATTATTCATCCGACCGAAACTAGTGTCTCCGCTTTAAAAGCTAACATAAATCTTCCCCCTGTAGAAAAAAATACGAAAAATTGCCTGATTGTGTTTAATTTCAAGATGTATATTACTCAGATTCCGATTTTCAATCTACTTACTGCCGGGCCGCCAATTTTATATCATCCAGATGAGATCATTCCTGCAAGATTGAGCCATTATAGTGCTGTACTAACACTTCCCTCTTTTCTCCCTTAGTACTTTGTATCACTGTCTGGAACAAACTACCCGACCATATTGTAACTGAGCGATATCCCATTTCACTTAAAAACAAGTGCATCAATTTGTGTAACTGTGAACCTTGATTTGTAAAACTGCGTCATAACAATAACATGCTAATAAACGTTTTTTGTTTCTGTGTGTGTGATTTTTACTTGTTGGTGTCTTTTTTATGTTCGACTTTTTGTCTTATTTTTGAATCCCCCTCATGTAATGCAACTGCGGATGCCTTTGAGGTGAATAAAATGAAATGAAATGAAACGAATGCTTCTGCATCATTTACCCGATTGCTACTGTAGTTCATTTTTGCTGGTCCCCAGTGACGTAGCCAGAAACTATTTTCGGGGGGTGTTTCATGGTGCTGGTGCAATCACACACAAAATTATATATATATATATATATATATATATATATATATATATATATATATATATATATATAATAAAGTAAAATTTCGGGGGGCGTTCTGACACCTCAACACCCCCCCCCCCCCCCCCCCCCCTGGCTACGCTTCGAATATTGCCGTTTCATAGGAATTAGTTTTTTTATACAATTCCCATGTCGTTCAGAGATAATTACGCCACCCATTTTATCGCTTAAAAAAAATAACATATGTGTCTCAAGATATCCCTTTCTTGTATTTCACTACAATAATTATAGGTTATAATAATTTTCCTGCGTTCTAAAATTTGTTCTTAAAATCACTTGGCGTTTACAGCTCTCATGTTAGCTCATAAAAAAAAAACAAATAGTGCCAAAACCCGCGTTTCTACGACGTAAAAGCGACGCGCGAAGCCTTCAGCTCAGCTCTAGCGCGGCGCACGTCAGCCTGCTGCCGTGACGTCAGACGAGGCGTGTTCTGGCCTTCTCCTCTAGGTGGTGTTGCCCGGCCGCCGGTTAGAGGGAGAGGGTGGCCGGGCTCTGCCAGGCTCTGCAGAGCGGCCGTAGCAGCCGGCCGCAAAGCCCGCCCTGGCAGCCTACGCAGATGTCGCTTGGCTGGGCTCAGGGCGGCGTTCAGCTTGTAGGAATACGCTACGTTTACGAATGCTTTCGAATTCCAACACGTTAGCAGTATTAAGTGTCTTTGTAGTTTTTATAATGAAGCTTCAATATATGTTGAAAACAAATCCAGGAAAATTTTGGTACCTCATCGGACTCCAAAAAGATGCAGGTACCCCTCGGGACTCATGAATAGTCAAGGAAATACCATGACCAATTTAGAATGTGCTAACTCTTTTAACATATTTTTCTTCGAAGTGTTCACCAACAAGATGCACTCCTCGCCTGCTTGCGATATCGATTGCAACCTACATTTCCTTGACAAATTGTGTATTAGTTCGCCTGGTGTTGACAAGCTCATAGACAACCTTCCTCATCATTCCGCTCAAGGCATTAGCGGTATCAAGAACACTTAGGAGCTGCTCGTTAGGACTGAAGGATGCAAAGGTCTTACAAATGTTTATGTCTGGTCATAAAGCTTCACTTACTAAATACAGTCCTATATCGTTGACTCGCATTCCCTCTAAACGTTTAGAGCATGTAATAATTAATAGCATTATGGCCAACCTGTCGGACAGTAAATTTCCTTTTCATAATCAACAGGGTTTTCGAAAACAAAAATCACGTGAGACACAAATTTTTGAATTGGTGAATGACGTTCATAAATCTATTCATTCTCGGGTTCAAACCGACGCCGTATTCATAGATTTCTCTAAAACATTTTATCGGGTTCTTCACCAGCTGTTACAAAATAAACTAGGCAACCTTAATCTTCACAAATGATTATCAATTGGATCCAAAGTGTCCTCTCAGACCGAGCGCAGTCGGGAGCTATTAACAAAAACATTTCACCTACTGTGAAGGTAAAATCTGGTGTCCCCCAGGGCTCCGTTCTCGGACCGCTTCTCTTTCTTGTTTTTTTTATAAATGACCTTCCGGTGAACGGTACATCCAACATTCGGCTATTTGCCAACGATGGCGTCATTTATCGACTTCTGAGCAAACTAGGTTATGCTTTGCTACTGCATCATGATCTGGACTCTATTGCAGCGTTGTATGAACTGGCAAATATGTGTCAATGTATCGAAAAGTAAGGAAATGACGTTTTCAACAAAACAATTTATTTTATATTTTGACTATAAAATTTCCAAATCAAATCTTGAAAGGCTGAACACTCATAAATATATTGGTGTTTTTGTAACTAAATAATTTAGTGGAAAGCGCACATCAATTACTCCATGGGCGAAGCAAACCACTCACTGGGGTACCTAAAAAAACAACTACTTTTGGCAGCTCCTAATCTTCAGATACTTGCTTACAAATCACCTGTTAGATCAAAAGTTAAATCTGCTAGCGTAATTTGGAATTTGTGGCAGCAATACCTAAATACAAAAAAAATTGGAGGCTTTACACAATGAAGAAGTTCGTTTTATATACAAGGATTACTTTTACGCAACTAGCCTAACGGCTTTGAAATTATGGGAATGTTTGCAATCCCTGAGTTGAAGACGCAAACATTCAAGATAAGCATTTTTTCAGAAAACTTATTATTTCAATACCGAACCTAAAAATGAACTCTTGCTCCCACCGCACCGTATAATTCCTAGGATTGATCGTCCTTTCAATATTAGACTATCAACTAGTGATACGAAACAATTTTATGAGTTTCACCTACAGTTAGCAATGCGTGACTGGAAGAGTTTAGCCGAGTGTATCGCGGGGCAGGCGAACTTGGCTCGTTTCCATGACACATGCGAATTTCTGTTGAATGACCAAGAGTGATACAACGAGTGTGCATTTTTGCCCTGCTTGGGCAGTTTGCCCGACCGGTGTTTTATGTTGAAATCGGCATCTATTGTTGAATGCTTGCTTTCCAGTTCCCTTTCTTCTTTTTTTTCTTTTTTTCCAAGTGTCTTTTGATTACACTTTAATGTGATGTTATTTTTTAAACTCCCCCTTCATGTAATGCCTTCGGGCGATTTGAGGTAAATAAGCTAAGTTAAATTAAATTTAATTAAATTAAATATGTACCAACGGTCCGGGAGTAAGACAAATCATTTTAATCGGTAACTATAAGGTAACTATATATGAAGCTCATAATACTTTTTTTTTCACTTAGATCATCGTACCAAAGTTCACAAGCACCCGTACTGCCCAAAGGTAACGAGACGGATGTTTAAAACATGCGACCCAAGGAACCACTGGATTAAGATCCTATCACAATACTGCGAGAGGAAACCGCCGCAAATCCCTCAACCAGTAATGGGAACGGTAAAGTACAAATATGTTTTTGATTAAATCCAATGGAATAATTTGCAGCCCTTGCATTATGCAGCATTCGGCGGCGGCATTGTATACGTATCCGTGGTCGATATAGTACGTCCAGGGAATAAACTGCTATTGCAAATATACGGTTACATTTAATTCTAAAAACGGTGTGTCCCGGTAAAGATAAACACTCCTGTTTCTACTGCGCCAAATACAAGACGCTCAAGGCCGACAACTGTTAGCAAGCTTGATAACTTAAGACTGCTCGTGAATAATCCCGTGTAGGTAGCCCACGCTACTGCTCCGCAGAGGGGTGCGACCCTGCCAGCCTAGTGTTTCATTTTACCTTTCGCAACTGTTTTCGAACATTGTCACAGTAGAACGTCTGAACCAAGTATGTTCTTGTATCTAAAATTTTCTCGACAAAATAACCCATCTAGTATATTCGCTGACCGGCAACATGTACACAGTCGCGCTTTCGTTGCCGTCGCAATATGCATACGGTACCCTTTTGTTGTAGTTTTATCCTAACGGCAGCATATAATTGGCTCCAGATCACCCGGCGGCTTTTTAATCTGGCTACAAATGTAGGGGGTAAACGGTGTTCGTTTTTCTCAGATTTTTGTTTTCTGCGATTGAAATGGCGTGGAGAGACAAAAAAAGTTTTTTATAGCTTATAAATGTCAATAAATAATTCTAAGCTGTATTTATTGAAAGTATGAAACTTGTTGTATCGCCCTTTTAATGTTTGACAGACGTTAATGAAACGTCGCTAAAACAAGCCTGTATATTTCATGCCCCTTAAATCTACTTATCACACACACAATTAACATAATGAACGCCCTTTTTTGTTTTGCAGTTCGGCCGTTATCCTCGCAATTGCACAATATGCTGCGTAACGCATAATAGCAGTGGAATATTTTATACCTTGAAAAATGCTTATAACTCGATGCCCTGTTCAGACCGGATGGTAAGAATACATTAAATATCTAATTATCGCGATACACAGAGAACCAAGTGGATTCCAGATTATTCCTTTTATACTCAATCAACAAAACAACGCTTGCAATTCGTTGGTTTATTTAACAGGAATGAGGTGTAAAGATTTTACAAATACTTCGATAAAATCTCTTGGCTTGATAAATACTGTTCATAATTTGCCTATTGAATAAAGAAACCGGCAGCAGGTTTCGGTAACTCTAGCTGATGCACGAAGAACTCATATAAAATTTATGTATTTTTGGCTGTTTCCAGCTATACTCTAGCTGGAAACAGTTAAAACTACGTAACTTTTATTTGAGTTATCTGTGCAAAAGCTGGAGCTACAGAAACGTTATGTCTGTTTCTTTATTCAATAGGCACAGGAGTATCAATATGAACAGTATTTATTATGCCGCAGGGGTCCCAAACTCATTCGAGTGTGGGGGGCAGATTTCCCAACCCCCGAAAGAACGAAGGCCAGGGGGGAGGGGGAGGGGGGAGGGAGAATATTTTGCTATTTTGGGAAAAACAAAAACAAACAGACAGCAGAGGTGTTTGACGTTGCGAAGCAGCCGACTGTATCAGCGACACCCCAGAGATTTCCTAGAGAAGGAACCTTTGTGCTTTCTGCTTTTTGTAATCCCACCGTTTTGCCATCTTCATCTTTTATTTGCATATACGACTACTTTGAGCCCACACCTGCTGTTATAGGAACATTTAAAACACAAACCTACTGCTAGTGTTCAAGGGAACGAGAGCAAGCACACCGTGTTTGCACTGTCGCACGATTCACTAGGCTCAACAGGCACACAAACAAATACCACTTCATACGGCCGATTTCGCTTTCCTGACAATCTTTATAGCAGCACTATAAGAAAAAAAAAAACTGTTTTAGAGTTATTGTCTGACAGCTATACGCCTGAGCTCATATTTTTATCTTTCATGTTTGCTCCTGCTGAGCAAGAGTTCGTGCAGCCAAAGCGCCTCCTTGAGCAAAGAACTCGCACTTGTAGCTTAGTAGTGGTATTGCCTTTTCGGTTGCTTTCCAGGAGAAAGATCTGATAAGCAAATATTTAGGCGATGCTACACTCCGTCCAAACGAAAACAGAATAGCGCAAAATCCGTGAACATATTATATGAGTAGAGCTCCTTTTCGAGTGGAAATGAATCGACAATATAAAACTTATTTATGGCGCATCGCTCGAGGCATGGGAACATGGGCTCGCAGCTGGGGAGTGCTTGTGGGCCACGCCCCAGAGAGTCGCGGGCCGCGTGTTTGGGATCCCTGAACTAGAGCAATGAGTCACGTGACCTGAGGTTGGGTTTTCTTGACGACATTTATGACAGTCACCTTCGTGGTTCGCACATTGTGCAGGAATATGTCTCTTTCAACGCCAGCGTTAGGCAATTAACATCGCTAAAAATATCGGTCTGACAGAAACGAAAATCTTTGTGTTCATGTAAACTGGCTCTGAGCGGAAGCTGGGGTTTACAGCCTGAGCGGACCAGCGTCCTCGCGTCTCCTGTCTAGTCCTATTTTAGGGATTGACGTCACGCTGCCAATGAACGGCCCTACAGTGTGGGCTAAACCTCCACCGAAAAGTAACTCTAACTTTGAGACCAGCTGCCACAATGTAAAAAAAAAAATATAGATATTGAATCATTATATTAAAGGTTTGGAAATTTTGATTCTGAAAATGACGTTTCCAACCGCCAGCGTTACATTTCAGAAGAGGCTGGACATTCAGTGATGCGTAGGTGGTTTCTTTGCGCGGTGAGAAAAACACAGTTTTCCATTCTCCCAAGCACTCGATATATTTGCTCTGCGGGAAAATAAACTCACAGACTTGTCTATAAACGGAGCGTCTATCACACGAGTTAATACGGTAGCCCGCCATTGGCAAAAAAAAGGAAGGTGTATCATAGTGTACGGAATACTAAATGGTATACATTGTTTTGCTTGCCAGTAAACGCAGACGGGACAGTAAGGCAGGAAGTTATTATATTGCATAAAAGTGAAGACGGAGGCGAATATTAAAACAAAATTTGCCTTAGTCAGACATCTTATCGAACATGTAACTGCTTAAACCTATACAATTTCGCTCTTTCCCTCCAACCCATCAACACCAATCTATCAGACTTACCGTGCTTTGCGCTTTTCAGAGATGCGACTTCTACGGTAATTGTGTGAACGCTAACCTGGACGACCTTCCAAAGAAACTTCCTGCACCTTTGGCCAAAATGGTTAATATAACCTTCGAAAATATGTGGACCGGGTAGAAGTACTTCTTTAAAAACAGTACGCTTTGCCCGTCATTGCCCGATTGTAAATAAAATTGAAGTAAAAGTAGAACGACTTTTTTTATTATTAATACCTCATTTGGAATACACAGGTGACCTTGTATCAGGTTCTAGAGAGCGCTTATCTTTTTTAATACGCTCAGGATGTGTTTTAGTATTGCTGTCTAGCACCTCTCAGCAGCATGTTAACAGAAATAAACAGAAAGATAGGACACTTGGCACTCACGCATTTCAGTACTTTCGATTTTAAAATCACACCGAGGTTCAATCTACATGTAAATTATGCAAACAAAACGCGCGTTGCTAAAATTGAAATCTCGGTCGGGTGGTCAATTTGTCTGAACACGGGTTAGCTTTCGTTATTTACAAGTACGTTAAACACTGCGTGACCTTAGAATAGAAGGTAAAAAAATGCGTGCGAGTCATGCTCCAAATTTATCAGTGTGATCAAGACAACTTTCAATTTTAAATTACGTGAAACTGATAAAATTATATGTTGACAAAGTTGTCTTCGAGCTTAAGGCCCCCTCCAGTCTTGGTGGCATCTGCGGCTGGTAAGTAATTATAAGAGGGCTAAAAAAGGAAAACAATTTGGGAAAAAAAAATTTGACGTAAAAAGTGGGAAAAAAGGGGAGAAAAACGGGACCCAATTAATTTTTCGTGGTTAACAAGCATAATAAAGGGAAACTCGGGTCGAAAACGAAACCAAAATGAATTACTGGTATCGCTTTAGTGGCTCAAAATATGATCACAGCCGAAATATTACATCAAAGTGAAGCAGCCTACTCCACCACAACCGGTTTTAAAGATGCGACCAGCTGCTCTTTTGTGGGCGGGATAGCTTTAGTCAAGGAACACTGACGCAGCTCCCCAGTGACGTCACGTCGCGGTGCTGCTGCGGCTGATTGGTTATACCCAAAGTTATTATGAATTACCTCAATAGACCCTTTACGAAAGTCAGTCAAGCAACTATGAGATACCGAAACCGCCGCCATTACTGCGTCGTCGTTTCGGGAGCGAGCGATGGCAGGTGCTTGTGGCAGTAGTCCCGGTAGCTTTGGCTACGGTCCTCAGGGACGAGTGACTTTGCCTTCCCCGTGGAGCACTGACCTCACTGCAGTTCCCCGTAGCTTTAACAAACGTAAGATAGAGGCGTACCGCGCCTCGACACTCGCTTCGAGCCGCCAGGTTGCCCGAAGCAACAAGTTCATCACCGAGGCCTACGTTGATCCGGCGTCGGTTCAAGTGTTGAGGTAAGCACTGTTCTTTCTTGACGCCCGTTCAGACCTAAGCGTGAGCCAACCCAAAGCTACAAGCGCGCGCATCACGCCGTGAACGTGTCTTTTACGTGCAGGCGGACTTGTGCCGTCTGCTGCAGCGCCGTGCACAAGGAAACGCCAAAAGAGGCCTAAGATACTCGCGCATCTTCGGCCTCTTTTGCATTATGAAATGAAATGTAATATTTTCCGGCTCGTTGCCTTCTCACAGCTTGAGATAATGTTGCGAAGCTCAGTGGCGTACGGACTAAAGAGTACGAGGCGGGGAGTGAGAGGTAAACAGAATCGTTCTTGCGTCGTGCCGGTGAACTTCGCCTATGTACGCCGTGCTTCATAGTTTTTTTTTTTTTTTTTTTTTTTTTAGCAAAGGCGCTTGTTTTGATCGTATTGCTTTCTGTGCTGGCAAATTTCACATTTACGGTTTGACGTGTGTCCACTATCAGCACGAGCATGCTAGCTCAAAAGTTAGGACAAACCAGTCCTAACTTTCGGCGTAGTTAAAGCTTCCGGCGTTTAGTAAACGAATAATCGCATATATGACGCGTCTTTCCTCACACATAGATAGCACTGCTAAGATTATGCCTCTTACTTATTTGAAAAACAATGTAGGTGAACACATAGTATGTTTGTTCACTATGCAGTAAACATAAGTAAACAAGAACGCAAATTTATTTCAGATCCACCACCGGAGTGCTCATCAAAGCAAGCTGCTTCAGGAGCCAGAGGAAAGCCAAAGTAGGAAACCTGAGAGTAGAAATATTCCGGTTAGAAAAAATGTGGTTGTATAACTTAAACGATGCAGACGGAACTTTGCAATAGAAACTTGTTTCCGTTGGGCTGTTCTACTGGTTGTTTTTAAACAGCCTTCTGTCAAGACTCAGGTGTGTCTCTCTGTCCCTATTTGTTTTGTTACAAGCTCTTCAAACGACCTTAATAAAGTCAACTCTCCTATGCATCCCATGTGCACGTCTGTTTTACTCTCCAGTGTTATTCTCAGCAACAAATCGTTCATTCATTCAATGCCATACTTTATGTTGTGGCAGACAAATATGCTGTGTGATGTATTCTATGGCATGCTGTGCCTTTTGCGGTTGTGATCGGGTGAGGTCTATGCTCACAGACAAAGTTACGAGGTAATGTGGTCAAAGCACTTGAAGAGCAGCTCCAGGAGAACGTTGCGGGGACGAGCAAAGCAAATCGTTCTCGGAGGCCCAATACCGCCCCGGGCGCGCGCTTGAAAACATGTTTAGAAGTTGCAGCACGAGCTCCCGATACAGGCATTAAAGAGACGAAGTACACCTCTCCGTGCTAGCAAGAGCAACCATGCAATGCCGATGTGGTGAACGTAAAACAATGTTCTATCCAATTCTATGTAATGTCGTGACGCGCGAGCACTCCTTGCGCTCGCACGCAAGAAGTGCTGTTTTTTTCTTTTTTTTTTTTTTGCGCGAGTGCTTGTGCGAACGAGGTATTATCCGAAGCTACGTGCCAATACCTACTAGGAAACTTCACACAACTTGTGATCGGACACCACAACGCAACGTTGTCAGAAATCAACTCTGAATACTGGTCAGGAGTCGCTCGCAGCTACGGGATCCATCGCACGATTACTCTTGCAGTTCAAACGCATTTCGAAACGATGTCGCGTGAACAGGGGTCATCCTCTAAAAATTATCTTTATTTGTGCTAACTTTACACTCCGAAGCGGTGAACACGCGCTCGAAGCTTCGAAAAGCGTTGAGGCAGCAGCGGACAGGCCAAATGTGATCATCGCTCACTCCGCGCGGATCTGCATGACCTGATTTCTTCGAATAGTGTTTTTAACGTGAAAAAAAAAAGAAGACTCACCTTGTATTGTTTTTCATCTTTTGGCCCTCTTTGGGTGCATTGAGGACCGCAGCAATGGGTTGGCATGTCAAACGCTATCACCACTGCCGAACGCAGCGGAATGGTTCAGGTTGAACCCCCTCGATGCTTGACGACGCAGTAATGGCGGATTTTGTCAAGTTCGCGCAACCGACACTAGAGGCGCTGACTTTCGTAAAGGGTCTATTGTGGAACTTTCTCGGAAGGAGCTACTCCCCTCACTAACTTAAGTCCGCCTCCCGTCGTTTCAAGCGCCATCTAGAGTTTCATTTCAAAACAGTGCACGAGCGCTCGAGGCTTCATCTAGAGAAACTAGCTCGCGCTTTAGCATGCGCGGCTAACGATAGTTCATACTAAGGTGAGACGAATTATAGACGCTGTGCTTTGGAACGTACGTATTCCATAGAATACACAGCAGTTACCACAGTCGCCGTCCGGCACGTCGAACGACGGGAGGCGAGTCGTGGTGCGATAGAGGGATACTGCACATGAAAGCAGCGTCTATAAGCAGTTCCGTAACTGAGCTATAGCCTAATAACATTGGTTGTACCGCGTACCGCAGCACCACGGTGAAGTCGCGTTGATGGCCGTACGGCTGCTGATCAGTGTTGTCATCCCTCTAGCAGATAGTTTCGGGTTTTGGCGTAGAAGTCCGAAACGAAACTTTGAGCCGGGATATCTATAAAACTCCACAAAATATAAAATACAACTTATACCTTATAATGTAGGGACACTGCCTTAGTTGAAAACAGTCGTAATCCGAAACGTATTGAGCGAAGTTGCCTTTTAAACACAGTTCTGCAACAAACGGTAAAATTTACATTAATCGCTACGTCGAAAACAAGAAATCATCATATCGCACCTCATTCCGTCGACAATGCATGTGGAGTATTAAACACAGTATACTCTGTTTTATACATAGTGCACAGCGCTGCCAACGCCGCTGGCGCGATTATGTGGTTTGATCTCCCAGGTCATTCACACACGTCCTTGCGCAAACGAAACCCTAAAGAAAACCACGATTTCTCGCCAATCATATATATATATATATATATAAGAGCACCTGGGATGAAAAGAAGACGGTCGAGAGTAATATACTCAAACAAATATTTGCCTTTAAGGAGATGTTCATCCAAATGGACCTCTTGGCGAATATGTGCTGCCACCTAGACACGCGAATCGGTTCGAGACTAGGTGACTGGAAAACAACGCGCGCCCAAGGCCTCTCCCACCCGTTCCATACCCAAAACGTCAGCTACATACGGCTCCCCCAAGCTCACCTTTGTCCCCATCGTGCGTAATCTTCCGCCCCGAGGTCGACACAACGAAACCGCTCAAAGGCGAGAAATGCAAGATGGCGGGTTGTTTGGAACTAGATACTCTCGAACCCAGGCGCATGAAATACTCCGCGCATGCGCACCGCGTATTTCTACAAAAGGTCCATTAAGGAGAAGGTCGCCAAAAAATTTGTGTATGCAGAAACGTTTCAAGCCTGGTAGGCACTTCGTCAGTCTGTGAAAGAACACTTCGTTTCCTTTTTCTTTCAATCAAAGCGAAAACGTCCGCAAAGATAAAGAAGTGATTGGAAAAAATGCTTACCGGTTAGCGGGTATCTACTGGACTAATTTCTCGCTTAAAAGTCTAATATATCCCGATAAAAAAGCAGTAAATAGTACTGAAATCATTATATTTAATATTATTAACGCCATTTTTTTAGAAAACCAGTTTTTGGGACATGTGGTTGGACATAAGCCAACTATACCTGGTGTCATGTGCAGCCAGTGAGAGGCCCAATGCAAAGCGTTTGCTCGTGTCACATTAAACGATCAAGCGAAAAAAAAAAAAAAGCAACAGTCCGGCGCCGATTAGATGTCAATTAAATGTCCACAAGAAAGACGGCAATGACCCTTTCGAACTATTAAGGCCCTTCGGTTCTAAAATGTTAAATTTATAAATAAATTCGGGTTCCTTATATTTTCGATCTCTGGTGGTTCGAAAGCCACCCTGAAGCATAATCAAATTAATGTCAGGAAGTCTTTTATGTCTTGTGGAGTTCAAGTGACAAGAAACTGGTCCGGCAACGTGTTTACGTATTTTACTTTTATGTAGATTCATGCGTTTTCTTATGCTTGTTTCAGTTTCTCCAATGTATTGAATTCAATACATAGGAGAAACTAAAGCAAGCATAAGAAAACGCATGAGTCTACATAAAAGTGACATACGTAAACACGCTGCCGGACCAGTTTCTTGTTACTTAAACTCCACAAGACATAACGGACTTCCTGACATTATTTTGATTATGCTTCAGGGTGGCTTTCCAACTATCAGAGATCGAAAAAAATAAGAAATCCGAATTTATTTATATATTTAATACTTTAGAACCAAAGGGCCTTAACAGTTCGAAAGGGTCATTGCCGTCTTTTTTATGTACATTTAATTGAGATATTCTAACTGGTGCCGCACTGTAGCCTTTTTTTCTCGCTTGATCGTTTAATGTGACACGAGCAAACGCTTTGCATTGGGCCTCTCACTGGCTCCACATGACACCAGGTATAGTTTGCTTATGTCCAACCACATGTCCCAAAAACTGGTTTTGTGAAAAAAATGCCGTTAATAATATCAGATTTAATTATTTCAATACTATTTGCTGCCTTTTTGTCGGGATAAATTAAACTTTTAAGCGAGAAATTTAGTAGATACCCGCTAACCGGTAAGCATTTTTCCAATTACTTTTTTTTTTTTTTTTGTGGCCGTTTTTGCTTTGATTGAAAAAAAAAGGAAAACGAAGCGATCTTTCACAGACTGACAAAGAGCCTACCAGGCTTGAAACGTTTCTGCATACGCAACATTTTTGGCGACCTTCTCCTTGATTTGGACGACCATCTCCTTAAGGGCAAATATTTGTTGAGTATATATATGTATATATACCGGGTGTTCCATTTTACGAAATTCGAACAGATATATTACGACAAATCCGTAAAATATGCACTAATACAGTTTGGGCAGGTGAGTTATGCGGCCAGGGGGACATGATATAGGTGACTAATTTTTCCGATAAGCCGTATAATTACCTAAACTTCTTTAATTAACTTTTTAATTAGTAAAAATAATCATATGGTTTCAATTAGGAACATGCTGAGCATAATCGAAAACCACTATATCAGTCAATTTTCGAACGACTTGAATCGCGTGGGAAACTCGGGGCCGCACCAAAGTTACCACTCAAGAAGCATGCGCAGAAGTAGCAGTTGCGGAACGCGATGAAAATCTAATCATCCGCGTTTTGCTAATCATCCGTGCTAGCTTTGCGCATGCTGCACGAGTGGTAACTTTGGTACGGCCCCGAGTTTCCTACGGGCTTCAAGTCGTTCTAAAATTGACTTATATAGTGGTTTTCGGTTAGGCTCAGCATGTTCCTGATTGAAAAAATAATATTATTTTTACTAATTAAAAAGTTAATTAAGAAAGATTAGTTAAATATCCGACTTATCGCAAAAATTAGCCACGTATATGAAGTCCCCCTAGCTGGCCGTATAACTCACCTGCCCAACCTGTATTAGTGCATCTTTTACGGATGTTTTGTAGTAAATCTGTTCGAGTTAAACTAAAAAACTTGGTATACATACTTTTTTGGGGGGAAGGGGGGGGGGGAGGGGAGGGGGGGGGGGGAAGGGGGGTGTAAGTTTCTTTAGAACTTTTGCATTCCTATTGGTGGGCCCAACACATCTGGGGAGCGAACCCCAAGGGGGTGTGGTGCTCTAAGATGCACTAGGTTGCGGCCTCGTGGGTTGGGCGGTATCGCAGTGGTGAAAGGTCCTACGGGAAGGTAGGTGCCGGAATTGGCCTGACGTTGGCCTGGTGGCATAATTGTACGTAAATGAGGACGCGAAGCAGAATTATCTAGAATTAGTTTTTCGCGCAATAAAATGACGTAAATCGGATTTTGAAGTGTACGGGACCAAAGAAATATAGCTCGTAACTTTTTTACGACGTTCGAGTGAGTTATTTCTAATCACTGCGACGGTTGGCGACCACCTCGCATAACATGTTAGGACACTAAGCAGGTTTGTTAGAGAGTAATCAATAGTTAGCAGGAAAGTCTAGGTAATTTATAAAAACTCTGCATGTTCGATCATCAGTAGATCGCGGAGCCCAGAACTGTTCTCCGCACAAATAATCCCAAAACGCCACAGCCTTCTAAGTGTTCTAATCTGACAGCAATGTGATATCAGTGACTTTACTGTGCTTTATATTTATACCTATACCAACGTTTCTAACACCGAATTAAAATCAATTGGCAGGTTAGATGGTTGCGCATAACAAAACAAAAACACTGCAGAAAATACAAATCCTCAAAGAACTACGAAGGACAGCGCTGTCCCTGCACTTCTACTATTCCTTTTCGTTTGTTCCGTATATTTTTCTTCCTATAACTTTTATAGATATTAAAAGACTTTCGACATGAAAATAAAACGGGTTCAATACTTCGTATGTGAAAAGTATCTTGACTAGCTAATATTGAGTGGCATAAACGCCGAGAATGTGTTACTTTCTCAAATTTCAACTCGGAGCTAAACTTTGGTGAATAATGAGGATAACATCATTTAAATATTCAAGGGCGCAGTTTGAAATCGGATCTAGAGCTCTTCTTGGAGTTGCTAGTCAAGAGATGGCGCAAGGGGTCAATAAAATTAAAAAAAGCCACTACAAAGCTGACAACACAGCTGAGCAAGGCGTTTGCAGTAGGTTTGCACAACTGCGTCCGTGTCTATTTAATTCAGCTCCGTCCTTAACCTCGACTTGGATGACTAATTTTAGAGGGAAGTTTGATGGCACAATGTCGTTCCTATCGCGACGCTTCTGTCATCGTGTATTCCTACATACTCTAATAGAAAGTGTATAGTAGTCTCCTTCTTCACCTCAAGAAAAAAGTAAGTTTTTCGCATTGTTCGTGTACGCCGCGCGATGTAGTTCTTACAAAATGTGGTTTCCCTTGGAAGAAGCGATGCTTTTGGCATTTCGAACGTGTGAGTCTTGACAAGGTAACATATAAGTATATAATCTAAGATTAATTATCTACACAAAGGAGGAATATAGTTGTTTCCGCGAGGAGCCGGACCTCTTTTACTTTGATTCTTGAGGTGAAATCCAGTATGAATTTAAGGGAGGAAGTAACTCAAACAATGGAGAGTGTTTGCAATATAATGGCAGATGCCTCTTACGCTGATTGGTCGCAAGCATGCATCGTTGCGTTGGCGCGTGACAAGGTAAAAAGCTGATTGAGTGACTGTTTCCACGTCTCGGTCCTGCTCTCAGGGATGTTGCAAAAAACAGCAGAATATTACGTCGCCAATGGGATTTCAAGCACGGCGAATCTTTGCGACATTTGTTCAAGCGCAAAACTGTTTCGCGGAGTGGCCTCTAAAACGGCAGGAATGTTTTCCCGGCATCCGGACAAAATGGTCCTGTCCCGGACAAAATGGCCCAGCACAACGTGGTACCAAGCGCAAACCCAAACAAAATAGTCCGAGGCAAATTTTGAGGCATAGTTGGCTTGTTGTTGAAGGGTTAGTGAATTGTTTGCAATTGAAGCAAATCGGACATAGAGAAAAAATAAAATGTGTGGCTGAATACTTCAGTTATCAAACGCTAACCATTTTAAAGTTTATATATTCAATTCAAAACACATTGCATGTCAGTAGCAGAGTCAAAAAAAGGGAAAAGTTAGCTCGAGGAATAATATCAAAGTACATAGTATATTAAATAATGTGTCTAATATTTGACATATTTAGCAAGATAATAAAAACGGTGTTCCATAACACGCCATCACACAAGACATTGACGTTCGTGTTTATACAGCACAAGTTCGGTCTGCCTTTTAAGGAGCGGCTACACAGGTTTACGCTGCAGATGAGAAATGTTATCCGTGGAGTACCACTGCTTCGAGGGGTCTTTAACGAGCATCACGCAGTAGCAATACACGACAGCACGCACGCCATCTCAAATACGTTGTATATGCATGATAATGTCTGAATCATCAAGCGCGTTCGTTTTCTTGCAGCGCCATTGCGCCTATACCACATTTTACTAAAGTCACAGTGCAGCTGACGCTAAGAGCTGACAGGACCAAAGAAGTTGTGCTGAAAACAAAACGTGGTAATTGTATTCGTCTACTTTTCTGTTCAAGTTATTTCTTGCTAGTCCAATCAAGCGCAGAGTGCATCGCGGCCTTGCGCTTTTAGTGTTTTTGTGTGTGTATTTGTGTGGTGACCTTCAAGCACCAGCTCCGCTGTAAGTGATCCGACTTATCCGAATAGGAGCATTGGAAGTGGATGAGGACCGGAAAGCGTTTCCCTGTCATGTCAGATAAAGCTTCAGATAACTGGCAACCACGATTTTAGGCCCCAAGATGGGTATGTGTCGTAACTCTGGAGCGTAGCCTGTTTAGTGGCACTGGGAGAGGCCTTCAAGCTCGCACTGGAAAGCCAGACAATCGAACCAGCGCTTCAAGTTCGGCGCCATATGCCCGTGTAATTACATTTTTCCTGACACGTTGCTCCATCTAGCGCCCAACTTCTGCAACATTTGGGACTCATTGTACTTGTGTTGCACAGAGGGCGACGCATGACGAACAAACAGTTCCAGTATTTCTTTTCCAATTTCCTGCGGCTGTCTGTATTGAATCTAGTTGTGAAATATACGTGGATTTCTGAGATGCGTTTCTTACACTACAAGGTGCTTCGTGTTATTTTCTGTTCCGCGCTTCTTTGCAGAAGTTGATCACATTCGACTGGAGTGTCGTTACGGGTTTTTGGTATAACATGTTACGTTTTTATGTGTTTTTATATTTTTTAACTCTGTCCGTTTACTGAATCATCAGCATTCAGTTCCCTGTCTTGTTGACTGCAGTTTGTGATTAGCCACTCAGTCAAAACAGCGTTTGCAACGGTGATTGCACAAGGTAACTATTTCGGTGAGCTTCACGATAGGTCTAAGAAGGGTGGTTTCATTTGAAACCGAACACGCATGTCGGGGTGGGTATCTTGACTTTGCCGCAATCTTGATCTGTCGGGTTTTATAAATAGGTAAAAATGAAAATACTAACAGTAATTTTTCTGGTCCCGTCTGTCTGAAATATACGTGGTTTCTGGGTATGACGCATGGCCTACTTTTTCCTTTAAATTAAACTGCTTTGGTGTATTTTATGTCAGGAATAAAACAAAAATGCCAAAGATCGCATCTTTGACGGTTTGTTGTCATATTTGGAGCCTTTTATCTTAGTATTACTTATACATTTTGCCTTTTAAATACTAAATGATTGTAGGCCTATAAATGTGCTGTCAAGTGGTACCACTTTGGTTTAATTTATGTTTACGAAAAAAAATATATACATTTTTAAATAGCACAAAAACTGAAGTAAACAATAATTTAAGTCCGCGTTAAAAAAAAAAAAAAAAAAAAAAAAAAAAAAAAAAACTACGTTTTTTTAATTTTTATACTGTTCCCAATTATGTTAAATTTCTGTGCGCATAATCAAAGTTCTCCCCTTTGTTGTTTTATTTTACGCAGAAGTCCTTAAAGATAAAAACATGCACGTCAATCAGCAAATTTGTAGTTTCGCAAGTTGACTTCACTGCAAGGTACTTTAGCCTTGAAATGTTAAGGGCAGGGTGGTCGGACGTATTTTGGAGATGAAGGTGCGATGAAGTGATTTTTATGAAAGAATCACCTGCCTTGCACGAGTGGTGATTACGTCAAGTCTAGATGAGGTCACTGGCACCGGATCTTGTTATGTAGTCCACCAGTAAATCGAGGATGGGTTTCCTTTGCTCTGATGAGCCCTTGGATAGAGCCCACTCGTCTAGCGTTCTCGATATGTCATCTTTGAGATCATGGCGGTTTAGAGAGGCGACGTGCCCCCCTTGGGAAAAAAAATGTCTGCTCCTACCCCTCAGCTGATGTGACGTTACCGGCAAGGCATGTTTTATACTTATTATTAATATGTAAGTAAGGGCACTTAGTCGGTGTGCATATTGTTGTTTATATCAGTTTAGTACTTATAATATTTTTATCCGAAATCTTGTCGGTGTTCTTCGGTTTGGCAAGTTATTATTGTCCCGAAGAATACCCCGACTCAATCCTAACGGTTGTTAAAACCAGATTATACCTACAAACGGTAGACCTGGTGTTGTCGCTCGCATTTCAGTCCCCTAGCTGTCTTCAGTTTTTTTACACTCGAACGTACATGCTTCAACAATGACTGACATTCACAGATTTGGTCGAGTACAATGACCGGCATAAAAAACATAAATATCGTTATGAACATTTTCCTCTCATAAAACACCCCAACATGGATCTGCTGAGGTCAGCTTTGTAAAACGCTTAGAGTTTTTCAGTTCTTCCTTTGCAATTTCATCTTTGAACGAGTACAAAAGCAGACAGAAATCGGTACAGCACACGTAAGCACATTCCGTTTGCTCTGAGTTGATCTCCATTCATTTTAGACGGAGTGATTAAAATGTCGTAAACTTCCTTTTTGGCTTTCAGAAACCTGACGTAGGTTTCCCAAATAAAAATAAATAAATAAAAATGAAGACCGCTTTACAGAAAGTTGATGCCCTATGTACGATCGGGTGGTGCACGAAATCACCCGATGTCAAAAGCCCAGTGTCAAATGCCCCATGACTGACACCCCGCCCTTATGCTCCGCCTTCAAAAGGCCAGTTTTATCAGAAGCCCATGACGCGAATCCCCAGATAATGTGGCCGGGTCCTCATCGTGACGGCGCCGCGTTCTGATTTTAATTAAGAGACAGTAAGCGTGCACGCAAGCGCGTGTAACGTAATCATGCCGCCATTTGTAGACCCACATATTAGGTTAAGACATGAAACAATGCTGGCTGAATCGCGCACATGGATTCTGCATGTGGAGCTATTATGCTACACCCGTACGATCGCCCACATGTCGTTTGTATTTTAAGCGCGATCCAAACCAACGTGTTTTTGAGCGCGCGTAGGTTTTGCGCTTCCTGGAAATGGCGGATTTCGTGACGTTTTCACCAGGGGTTTTCCCGGGAATTGCAATTAAAGAAGGTCTATTTTTTTTTTTTTTTTTTTTTTTGGGGGGGGGGGGGTTTAGGGGGCAATTGAGAATAGAGGTGTTGTTGCGAATTAAGGTGCAACCCCACCCTTGGTTAGTGTGATCCTGAACCAACAGATGGCGGTGAGATCGCCTTCCAGGCCTGTACGTCAATGCGAGAAATCGTGTGTGGTGGCGCATCGATACAGTGGAGTGTTTTTCTATATCCTGAATGTGACATCCCTGGTCCTTCGCTTGTTTTTCTCTGCGCGAGCTTTCTTTGGAACGCGCACGGCTGCGCCAGTTCTCGTGCAAGGGGACCAGTTGCCTACGCTCCGAGCTCACGTCTCCACCAAATGTTGTCAGAACAAAACGCGAAAATCGTCCCGAGCCAAATGGTGAGACACATACGCAACAAAAAAACCGACGCGTTGAAAAATATAAAATTGCCTGTGCGCCGTTAACACCCCACGGGGATTTCGGAGGCTGTTCGAGGCGGGGTTTTAGCAGCACGTCCGGAGGCTTCCTGGCTCGTGACGACGACCATTCCCCGAAGTGAAGAACCCAAGGGTCTAGTGGAGGTGGGAGATTTGGTAACGTAACGAACGGTTTAATTACATGGTAGCGATACAGTCGACAAATCCGAGAGAACAACTGGAGCCGCCTCACGCTCCGCCTTATATAGGGTCCGTTTTCTCCCTCACTCTCCGCCAGGGCAGCAGGTGCGACCGCCAAGTGCGTTGCAGCAAAGTCCGCCGCGTCGTAGCCAGAAGTGCGTCGTAGCCATGGTTCTCCGCAGTTAGGCCAGGCCTCTCTCCCCTTCCGGACCGCACGAACCCACACGCACACACACACACGTCCCGTTGACGTCACGGACGCGTTGAGACTCGTTTTGGGCAGGCTTCGACAGGTGGGCGACAGTCCTGAACAGATCGTAACTCGTTTCGGGCAGGCTCCAACAGGTGGGCGACTGTCCTGAACAGATCGTGACTCGTTTCCGCAGCGTTGAAACTCGGAAGGAGGTCGCCGAAGGTTTCATTCTTAACAGCCCCTCCGGGGCCAGGGAAACCTCGAATGGCCGGTGGTACTATCGCTGGCCTGAAGAGGTGGGCTTGGAGTAGGCCTTGAGAAGACGCTGCAAGCATTAAGCAAACTCCCAAACCTCTCACAGCGGAGGCATCAGCGGAAACGTCCCCCACAACACCACGCCACACCGCAGTCAAACGCTCGGAATCCGCCAGAGACCCGCCAGACTGGATTACGGATTCCCAAAATTTGGTACAATTCCGGGTATCGAGACCCCCTGTCGCCAAAAAAACTCATTTTTCCAACGAGGTCACTATGAACAAAATACCAAAGACAAAAACTCTTCGCAATTTGTGAGGTCCTTTTGGGGTTTCAACGTAGTGCCCCACTTAGATCCTCATTCCCGTGGATGACGAAAACCTCTGAGAACATCCCTACTGTTTTTGGTGATATCAGAAAAATCTGCTCAACCCATCGGCATTGCCGTTAAATTTGCCTTTCCTTTTTCTTAAGCTGAAGTCATAGTGATCGATTTTCACGTGATTTCTAGACGTGAAAATGCGGTCCTTATAGCGCCGATAAAAAAATCCGCCTTTTTCATGCCCCGTCACAATGGTCCTAGCAATCTCCTGAGCTGTACCACGAAACCCTGACACACTAGGGTCGCTCTTCTGCTCGACTGTCAAAGACACTCTGTCTACTCGTAGCAGAGGACCAAAGTTACGTGACGCCGGAGCTACGAGAGATCTTTCACTGATACCCTCTTCCTCTGCCTTTTCCGCCGGCGCGTTGGGACGGCGTTCGCTTTCTAGTGCTACGAGGTCAGGCTGTTCTACAACCTGGTCCCTCTCATCCCGGTTTTCTTCCTCCAACTCTGGGAGTGCTTGCTCCCCGTCAGCTGCTTCTGGCTCTGGATCACTCGTCAACAAAGGGGCAAGCTGACGCGATTTGGACCTCGTCAACGCCTGAACCAGTCCTTCTCCCAGTTGTTGACCCCTTTCGCGCAGCAAGAAATCTGACCGGTTAGAGAACAAATAGGGATACTCCAACGGGACTGTTTGCGAGACAGCCGCCTCTGTCACCAGTTCTCCGAACGGGCCAGTTATCTTTACTCTCGCCATAGGCAGACAGGCACTGTGCTTTTCAAGCAGCTGCTTGATCCAAACTACCTTTCCCGTAAAATCGGATGGCGTTACATACGACGGATGGACAACGTCCATCGTCGTTGCACTGTCCCGAAGCACCCTGCACGGCTTTCCGTTTACATGGAGCTCGTGAAGATAGGGACGAAGAAGCTTCAGGTCCTTGTCACTAACGTTACGTACGAGAACACAACCCGTGGTTTCTTACATCTTTCCGCTGTGTGTCCCGGCTCCTGACAGTTGTAGCACAGGAACGGCTTCCTTGCCTCGAACTGCCCTGTTGGGCTTTTCCGCGCCTCGTCTCCGTTCGAGTGTTCTGCGCTCTTTTCTGGGACCTTTTGTCCTGCTTCGGGCTTCTCGGGCCCGTTTTCTCGCGAGCCGTTTCCCTGTTGGTGTTGGAAGGGCCTACGCACAGCGCGATCGCTCCGGCCTGGTTCGCTTTCCTCTCCGCTCAGCTTTCTACGCGTTGCGTACTCTTCGGCTAGCTCAGCGGCCCTTTCGACAGAGTCGACTCCCACCCTATCCTGCACCCAGAGCTTGACTGACTGCGGAATGCTACGAAAGAACTGTTCGAGGCACACACACTCAACTACCTTGTCTCGGCTTTCGTACACTTCCTCGCTCTTCAACCATTCTATCAGGTTGGTTTTAAGCCCGTACGCGAATTCCGAGTAGCCCTCGCTGCTCTTTTTGGATGCATTTCTAAACCTTTGACGAACGCCTCGGCAGAAAGGCGGTACCACTTCAAGAGGCTGGACTTCACCTTGTCGTAGTCGTCCGCGTCTCCAGCACTAAGGCGCGCGACAACCTCTAGCTGCAGCCTCACAGGGCAACAAAGTCAAAAGCCGCTGCGGCCACGTTTCTGGGGCGAAGCTCAACTTCTCACATGTCCTCTCAAAGTTAACTAAGAACAGGCCCACGTCTTCCCCAACTTTAAACGGCTGCATGAGCTTCTTCATTTGATACGACTCGGTCTCACTTGCTCGTACCGGAGCCCCAACTCTAGTGTTCTGCGAGTTTAATCGCTGTTGTTCAATTTCGAGCTCTAGACTTTTCAGCGCTCGCTCCTGGTCTCGTTCCTCTCTCGCTGCAGCCTGCTCCTGCTCTCGTTCCTCTTTCGCTGCAGCCTGTTCCTCTTTCGCTGCAGCCTGTTCCTCTCTCGCCGCAGCCTGCTCTCGTTCCTCTCTAGCTGCAGCTTCACTCTTAGCGTTCTGAAGCAGTTCCCACGCAATTTTAATTTCCTCTGCTTCCGCGCTCTCTGAAATCGCTTTACTGATCTCAGATTTCTTCATCTTTTGCTCCACCTCCACACCCAATTCTTCACATAAACAGAGTAAATCTGTTCTCAGTAACCTCATTAGATCCATGATCGCTGCTTTTTAGCTTTGGCTTTGTTCTAAAACTTGTCGCGAGGTTGTACACAAACCTAGCGCACAAGTCAAACACTAAGGATTCCCAGCAGTTCAAAATTAATTACCCATAATCTGAAGCCTGGCGAATCTCAAAGCAAAGTCCAAACGCTCACCCACAGATGTAGCACGATGTCGCATGGTCCAATCCCAACCGCTGCCAACCAGTTGTTCGAGGCGGGGTTTTAGCCGCACGTCCGGAGGCTTCCTGGCTCGTGACGACGACCATTCCCCGAAGTGAAGAACCCAAGGGTCTAGTGGAGGTGGGAGATTTGGTAACGTAACGAACGGTTTAATTACATGGTAGCGATACAGTCCACAAATCCGAGAGAACAACTGGAGCCGCCTCACGCTCCGCCTTATATAGGGTCCGTTTTCTCCCTCACTCTCCGCCAGGGCAGCAGGTGCGACCGCCAAGTGCGTTGCAGCAAAGTCCGCCGCGTCGTAGCCAGAAGTGCGTCGTAGCCATGGTTCTCCGCAGTTAGGCCAGGCCTCTCTCCCCTTCCGGACCGCACGAACCCACACGCACACACACACACGTCCCGTTGACGTCACGGACGCGTTGAGACTCGTTTTGGGCAGGCTTCGACAGGTGGGCGACAGTCCTGAACAGATCGTGACTCGTTTCCGCAGCGTTGAAACTCGGAAGGAGGTCGCCGAAGGTTCCATTCTTAACAAGGCCAATCACACAGCCTTCAATGTGATCAGATTTGTATGACGGGCCGGCAATTTTGTCGTGCATGTGTTTGGCTCTACGTGGATGTCCAGGAAAACGTGATGACGTGATAGACTTGGGTTTCCAAAATTCTCGCTTGAGGAATTAAACACCTCAAAAATCAAAACAAATGGACTATGTTTTGGACGATCAGGTGTCTCATTTAGGTAGCTGGGTGTTCATTTTGACCAAAACCACGAGACTAGAAAACCCAAAAAATGACACTCACGTTTAGATGTTTCGTTTGGTAAACCCAAAGTAGGACTGGTGCGGGAGTCATAATAAAACAAAAATCCGAGGTTAAAAATGAACTCGCAGCAATAAATTATAAGAATTAATTTTAATACGAGTTCAGTTATAAATTCAATGACTAGCCAGGCAAAGATTTTTGGTTTGTGAATAGCTTTTGCACAGAGTTTAAGAAATGTGCCAGTCTTAATTTGGTGATTTATGCGCGCGAGTAGTGGTTTGCAAAAATGAAAAAAAGATGCAAACGGGTAGAGTTTGACGTTGTATAAAATATATAGTATAAGCACGAACATGGTACGATTGGTTAAGGCTGAAATTGCGCTACATTTTACACTAGCGTTCAGCGTATCGAAAGTTAAGGGTGCATGGAAAGCTAGAGCTTGTACACATATACTGCTCAGGCCGTTATTTTTTAATGTTCATAGTACTTTATTATTCTCAGCTTTAGGTGTAAGTTGTCTCCTGATTGCTTACAAAAAAAAAAAGAAGGAAACATTCTAATTCTGGGTTGATAGAAAAACTCCACCTGCTGACAGCTACCAATCATCTCGGCGCCGATTCTGAGTATTGACTGCATGCCAACAATAGCCTGCTAAGAACGAGTTTTTCCCACGTGATTTCATACAGTCGCAATTGTTCTTGACAAACAACATTGTTTACTCACGCAAGTGGCCACATGTGAAGTTTGGAATACTTTGTATTGATTGTGGCACACGTTGGAAGTAGCATAGGTTTTTGTTTACAATCCATAGAATGCTCCGAGTTACCTGGGTCGTTAATGCATGTATCACACAAAAGAGTACGAGCTGAATCACAGTGGGAAACGACAACAATAATGATAAGCAAGTGTGTAATCACGGGAAAACTGAGGGCTATGCACATATGCAGATGATAAGCTTTGTTTCACTTAATACATTACCAGTAAAGTATTTGGTTTCATCGTGCGAGCGAAGCAGAACATACAAGCTCGAGCATGCTGCCCTGAACTACTCTTCTAGTGAACAAGCGCTCCGTTCAAAGAATGGAGCTCGCTTTTATAGCTTTTGGTGCGCTCCAACCTTTTAAAACACAACTATAATCAATTATATTATTTCACTTCTTTTTATTAAGTGCGTCTATCTTTTTGTGTGTGTTTTTTTTTTGTATTTTGCGTTCACGTGCCATTTTCTTGGTTATATAATATTTTTCCAGAAGTCCGACAATTATAGTCTGTTTCATCATAGGTAAGAGCCGCATAATCAAAGATGTAGACAAAAAAAAAAGAACGCGAACACGCGAACACGCGAACACACATTAAAAATGCAATGTAACGCCGCATTCAAAATTAGTCGTTAGTTTTTCAGAGAGCAGGAGTTTCGTAGGGCGACATTGTTACCCATTGTAGATTATAAAAAGTGCAGTACATCTGTTAGCTCGGGACCTTTAACGTGCATTACGCAGTAGATCTGATGCACGATCGCACGACGTTAGGATGCAGATGGGCGACAGAGCCCAGGGTCCCTGATAAAGCCCCTTGATAAAGGCGTTTTTTACAAGCACCGCCATGCCATTGTTGTCGAAACGCGCAAGATACGTGCCACGACCGGCTGCTCCGCCGCGATTCGCTTTCAAGGGTCAGTCATTTTAGTGCTGCGCCGCCATTTTCCTCCAAGGGCCGCTCGAGACACGGGCCTCATGCGCTGGCACATTTGACGTTACTTTGACGCTAACGCTACGCGGCTCGTAGCGGTAGCGCGTTGCCATGGCGCATTATCACGCCGTACGGCCGTCGCATCTGATTGGCGATATTGATTGGCGGCATGGCAGGCAAAAATCGCGCGGAGACCATTCTCCCGGCGGCGAGAAAATCTCGCCGTCCTGCGGCAAAATTTATCTTGTGGGTACCTGGTGTCAAACAAACGGTGCGTACTGCGAGCCGCCGTTCCGCTGGTATGGCCGTGTTCGGGGACGTAGAAAAAAACCACGCTGATTCCAAGAGCTATCCTCCTTTCGAATGTGCCGGTGGCGAGATGTTGAGCGTTGCCGTGGCATCACTATCATCCCGACTGCAGGCGTCACATTTGATTGGCCCCATTTTGTTTTCTGAGTGGGAGAGAGTGTGCACCGTTTGATATTTGAAACGACCTCGAGAGCGAGGAGAACAGAAAAAAGGGAGTGCCACAGATAGCCTCAAACACAGCTACTGTTTATTATCAAGCGACACGTTAAACAACTTTCCTTTCTCGCCACTTCCGTACAGCATCTACTCCAAAGAGAAAGAAGCCCCACGATCAGTTCCCACATATCTTGGCACGTCACGCACAGATGTGATATTTCTGCTTTCCCAAACGCAGCCGAAATGATGCCGCCTTGAGACCGCGCGAGCCGCCGACGCCCCCTAAACCATTCAAACCCCTAAACCATTTTCAAACGAAACCCCTCAGAAACAAACTGCACAAGTCCGAAGACTAACAACAAACAAGGAACCATAAAGCCGCACTCATGAAGAATCTCTGAGACAAATCCATAAAATCCGGTCCCCCTTCCTCTATATCTCCCCTGTCCTCTCTTCTCCTCGGCCCGGACTTTCAAAAAAAGAGAAAAGAAGTGAAAAAGACAAACCGCGAACGCACCGAAAATATCAGTGGTATCAAAGAAAACAGGACCAAATATTCGTCTCCCGCGGTACGGATGTAGGGCCCTATACGTAAGAATGACCTAGTTTGTTTATATAAAACACTAAACGGGTTACTAAAACAATTTCCCAGAACAGCTATTTTAAGTCTCTCTAGCAACCGTTTTTCTGGGTCATGTTTCCTACACAAACTTTTTGTCTCATCCCACTCAGGACGCATCCATTGTACTCATCTACGTCTTTGCGCCCATGAGCTCACTGTTGTTCTGTTGTCCATTATCCTAGAATTAAAACATCTCCCTGTTTGACCCACGTCTGTTAACCCGCACGCAAAGGCACGCCGTAGACTGCCCCTTAAAAATGCTGCACTTCTCGGTACATATGACTTATTGCGCAACCTTTTGTTCCGCCCGTTAGCGGAGTTAGCCTGCTGAGTTTGAAATCGGCTCTGAAGACGACGTTAAATTAACTTTGGCGGAAATTGACCTCACATTGTGTGAGACCGAGTGATAGTACTGTATACGCACAACTTGGTCCAACCTCCTCCTTTCCCGTACGATTCCCCCCACACGCTCAAAGGCCCTCCCACCTTTAGTAATCAGTACCGTTTGTTTGTTGCCTGCCCTTCAGAAGCCACACCACTTGAGCCTGCACAGAGACGACTACCTTGTGTGCGCAGTACTTTTACATCCCAATATTTAGTGACGACGAAACTGCTCCCCGCTTGGGGTACGGTGCCGCTTGGAGCGGTAAGTAAACAGTGACCTTATGGTACGTTTACACCTGAGAAGAAATCCGCTACTGCGGGAGCGGATCCGCTCCCGGCGGCGGCGACGACGACGACGAGCGGGTTGCGTTTACATCTATTTCCTTCGAGCGGCGGCGGCGGCGCCGGCTGCGGCAGCTGTTCTCGTAACATCCCGTCAAATATGACGAGGAGGGGCGAGAGTTCCCACCTCGACTCTCTCTCCCGGGCAATTCCGAGCGTTGTAGCTCCCGGAAGAACGCCTACTCATGACGTCGGCAGCGTCGCGCTGCGCAAGAATGTCACTTCCGGTCAGCGAAACGCCTCGTTCGGTGGAAGAAATAGATCCCGGACCTATACGGCTCGCCACCGCGTTTTCCGCCCAGCGTTTCGCCCCAGCGGCAAAGGCTGGGCGGATTCGCTGGCGGATCCGCAAGTGTAAACGTACCATTAAGCCTGTTTTGTCGCACTCAAGTTGTCATGTTTTCATGCCGCACCCGCAAACCCTTTTCAAACAAAACCCCACCAGGGCAAACTGCACGAGTCCCAAGATTAACTACAAACAAGGCACCATAGAGCCGCACTCATGAATAATCTCTGAGTCAAATCAATAAAAACCGGTCCCCCTTCCTCTATATCTCCCCGTTGTCCCTTCTCCTTTAACCGGACTTCAAAAAAAAAAAAAAAGAAACGAAAAAGGCAAAACGCGAACGCACCAAAATATCAATGATATCAAAGAAAACATGAACAAATATTGATCCCCCGAGGCACGGAAATTTGACCCTATAAGTTAGAAAGACCTCGTTTGTTTATATAAAACACTGAACGGGTTACTAATGCAATTCCCCAGAATAGCTATTTTAAGTCTCCCTAGCAACCTTTTTTCTGGGTCATGTTTCCTACATAACATTTGTCTCATCCCACTCAGGGACACATTCATTGCACTCATCTACGTCTTTGCGCTCTTAAGCTTTCTGCTCTTTTGTGTTGCATTGACCCGAAATTAAAACATCACAACTCGGTCCAACGTCCTTCTTTTTTGTACAATTCCCCCCACACGCTCAAAGGCCCTCCCACCTATAGTGATCAGTACCGTTTGTTTATAACTTTCTCTTCTGAACCACATCACTTGAGCCTGCACAGAAACGACTACCTTGCGTGCGGAGCACTTTTACATCTCAAGATTTAGTGACGACTCCCCGCTTGGGGTACGGTAACGCTTTGGGCGGTACGTAAACAGTGAACTCAATCGTGTTTTGCCGCACTCAAGTTGTCACGCAAAAACGGTCATGCCAAAGGGCGAAAATGCACTCCCAATGGTAATTTGATGTAGTGATAAATGAAAAAAAAACAAAAAAACACGAGTCTTATTTTGAGTTTGCGAGTATCAGTTCTGTAATTTTGTATCTGGGTTTGGTGTGGCGTTGGCACTGCTGCCCACTCCTTGATCTGGCAACCGTGTGTAAAACTGCCATCTTCGACTCTCCGATTTAGTAAGCATCGAAATTATTAGTAAACAACGTGGCTGCGCAAGTATTTATGCATTCAAAATGATAGGCCTCCTTCGCTGCAGATTTAAAGAAACTGTGGCGCCCTCTTTTTAGGTAGGACAAGCTCACCTGATTGGGCGTCGCACTACTTTTAGCGCCTTCGCCGAGCTTTTCTTTTTTGTGTGTGTGTGTGTGTAGCGCTTAAGAATGTAAAAAAAAAACACCTTTCGATATACGTATCGGCTATATTCGATGCAGCAAGATATTGAGATGTTCCAGATTCATACCACCACCACCAGGGTACGCGTCTCAGTTATGTGTGTATGTGACATCAGAACATTTGGCGTCCCCACCATTTTTCTTCCTGTCTCTTTTTTTGTTGTTGCTAAACACGTAATACGACGTTCTTTAGTTCACGCTCTTATCGTCTTAGATTTGACCTGTGCTTCGACGGCGTTAGCATTTTTTTGTTTCTTTGTCTCTTCCTCGTTATCGCGTTCCGCACCAGAGCAGGCACGCTTGTGCATGTGTGACAATTTGAGATGCTCAAGTTTGTTTTACCCAAAACATGTCCTAACAAGTCCTTTTTCGCAGAGCCTCCTGGGCAACGCAAGAGGCCTATACGAGTATCTACGTTAACACGCATTTACATTCATGTCATTTTAATATACATGAACGTGCCGACTCGTGCCATTTACTTTGGTCTAAAAAAAAAAACTATGCTTCTGGGTATGGATCTTTTTAGAAAAGCTCTTCTATTTCATCGATTTTAAGAGTCAGTTGTTTACCCTTCGAATATTTATAGATTTTCGCATGACATTTGATTACATCACTCATAAAATTCTACTGGATAAACAAAACTATGCCGCTATAACGTGCGTGGTCTAGCTCTATCCCTTTTACATTCCCTTTTGAAGCAGCGTATGCAATGTGTCGTGATCGATGGCGCATGCATCGCCTTTTCTTAACAAAAATGCGGTGTTCCCCAGGATGGTATACTTGGTTCAATCTTACCTAATGTATAATTTATGATAATCTAAATATAAACGAGCAAATATAATATATGGTATACGCTGATGATACAAGCATCTTCCCCGCAGAAAACACGATAAGATTAATAGCAGACGCAGGTCAGTTCCTTATATGGTCCAAATACAGTAAGTATAGAATTAATATTGAAAAAGAAAAGGCCGCGGTTTTTCGACCGGAAAACAAAACTCGTTTTATTTATAATAATTTTACAATAAGATCTCTAACAATTGAGTTAGTTAAACAACAAAAAGCTCGAAATATTTTTTTCTTAACATTTTTTTTTTTTAGAGTGATTATGTTTATTCTCCTGTAAAAAAACTGCCAAAAGTGTTTGAAGGGCTGCCCACTGCCGCGATCTTTTCCCAGTTAATGTTAAATTACAGGTTTACTACTCACTGCTTCAGTCTTTTATATTATAATCCTTATATTAATAATATATTCAATCATATGAATTTTGTATAGGGAAAAGCTACTCAAACAAGCGTGCAAAAACGTGTTTTTACTTAAAAAGGGTGCTTTGTTGTATTGTCAATGAGCACTATCTCGTTCATGCTAACCCTCTGTTTGCTAAATATAAGTTAATTAATGTTGAAAACATATGTGACTATAGATTTCTGCACAGCTTTAGCTTTTCATCTCCTGAACGTGATTCGTTCCTACCTAAGTTCTCAAAGGTCGCACCCTTTGAAAAAAAAATTATAATACCACGAGCGTACTAACTAATTTACCAGTCAATTACGGATCGTTTACCTTGTGGGAGACGAGGGTGGAAGACAGCGGGGCAGAGGGCACGTAACAGGCGGTCGGCCGAAGAGACACGAGCTGGCGCCAGGCAGTGCGTGCTGCGCGTTTCTGGGGCCGGGCAGGAACGGCGGAGCTATACTTCGTCTCACCTCAGTATGGACTATTGTTAGCCGCGCGTGCTAAAAGCGCGAGCTAGTCGCTTTGAATGAAGCCGCGGCGGCTGCACGAGCGCTCGTGCAGCAAGTGCTCTAGTCAAGGCAGTCAAGGCTGGCCGCTCGCGCTAGCACAGCCTTCGCGGTTAGTCCATGCTAGGGTGAGACGAAGTATAGTGGCACTAGGCTGAGCCGGTCTGGCTAATCTGGCCTATGGCGATCCCCGGAGCGGTCCACCAGCGAGTTTCCGACGAGGACCGGAGGGAACGGCAAGCCCTGGCGATACCGGCCTAGGCTATGACGATCCCGGAGTGCTTCCGCAGCGACGCTCGGGCTATGTTAGCCCGGGAAAGCTAGCCTACCAAGCGCTGGCGTAGGAAGGACGATCCGCAGGCCTGGACACGGACTCCGACTGCGAGCTTTGAACGACGGGCGACAACCAGGGTCGGCGTGCCCAGAGCGCCGGCTCTAGAGGACGGGCCACCGGGAAATACAGTAAGCCCATTCACGGTCTTCTCGGTATGTTGTGTCGTTTCATATGTTGACGTTAAAGGGGCCCTGCAATGACTTTTTTACTGGTTTTTAATTTGCACCGAACCTGAGCGCACTGAACGTAGTAACTTAATGAAACTTTTCTTTTCTCAAATTTCGCTTTATTTTAAAAGTTATAGGCAAATTAAAATTACAAAAACAAGCAAAAAATAACCTCCTTCATGACGTCGTAGGTCCTGGCTTGAGAGGCCGTGAGCTAGAGGAAGGGTAGTGGGCTCATCGAGCGTTCACGGCTGCCACACTCCGTGTCGACGGCTCGAGAGGGCGCCACTAAAGCATGTTTTGGATAGGCTGTATGAAGCGGGTTGCCAGGGCGGCTCGCGTTGCATTTGCTGCGCGATTAAAGACTAATTCGGCATAACACTTCATTGACCACAAACGGCAGCAAACACGGGGTAAAGATCAGTTCAGAACGGGAGCCACTTCGCGCTGCCATACCGCCAAATGGCCAAATCGCCAACCAAGCCCGCGCCGAAGGCCTTCGGAACGCTCGGAAGCGGTCGGATGCTCGAGCCGGTATACGATCGCAGCGCCACCGCGTACACCCGGGATTTTTCTACGCTCGCCGTTCGTCGGGGCCTCTTCTCACTAGCCCTTTCTAGTATGCGCCGTTTTTTCCGCCGCCTGGTGGCGGGTACGTTGACGGATCATTTCTTGTTTCCGTACTTTACAAACTGCATTTGTTTCTTTTCTGATCTAAAATACTGAACAAAAACTAGTTTCATACATAATTGAAACGGTTCGCGACACTTATATTTTGTATCTCGACTAAAAAAAAGCTTTTAGCGGCTCTGACCAGTAGTAAGCCCAGGACCAAAGACGTCCCATTTCGCGCGCTTTCGGCAACGTGGGTCGCCCTCGTAGGTGGAGGAGGTTTCCGCGTCGTCCGGTTAAAATATGACGCACTGAAATTTAGTTACTCTCTCCATGCCCGCTGGCTTTCCCGAACCCCAAGAGACGTGGAAACCGCAAAAAAAGGCAGACGCTTAAATATGATTGCAGGGCCCCTTTAAAAGTTCTTAGTAGGAAACAATTGTTTCGCGTATTTTCCTCGTCGTATATGGATGCTTGTTTTTTCAAAGTCCTCTGTATTAGAGTTTTTGTATGTTTTGCACTGTATAATGCTTACTGCTGTTAGAACTTGAAAGTATGCGACATTTGATTGTTTATCTTCTATTATTTAGCGTATATTTATGTATGTAGTTTGCATTTACGTCCTACAATAAATGTACTGCTGACATATTTGAGACGGTCCCCAAACCACGTCCAGGAGCCTCTGGCAGCTTTCAGTCGGGTGTTCCAGTGGCTTTAAGGTCGTAAATAAAACAACTGCTTGGTTTGCATTTAAATTGAAAGAACAATTCTTCCCCTTTATTCGATGGTGCGGTTATAGGTGCGGTTGTTTACACCTTCCTGATATTCGCCGATGTTCGCAGAAAGCCAACCTTTGGTTACTGCATATCTTCTACGGAAAAACAAAAATAGGATACAAACCCCTTCAGCACTCTTTCTCGGTTGGAACCATCTAAGATCATCACCTCTAATGAGGCATCGCCGCAATTGGCAACGTCTCATTGACATTGGGAATAGAGAGAGCAAACAAATGCACATAAGGATTAGCCTATAACTCCACCTTCTTATCAGATTTTGTTTTATGATACAATGATATATAATCCGTTCTACGAAAAAATGAAAGCCGTTTACAACTCCCTGTAACGCCGAATTAGAGCGCAGCTCTTGAGGAGGAGGAGGGAAGGTTACTGAGGGGAAGGTATACCCCTCCTCCCTCCTCCTCACCTCCTCATCCTGTCTGCTACTCCTCCCTCCGAGCGGCGTCGGTGCCGCCGTCGCCGTCGGCGTAACCGTGAAGTCACGTGACCCTCGTGACGTCACGTAACCCTCGTGACCTCATGGGGGTCTCGTGACGTCACGGGGGTCACGTGACCTCAGGGGGTCCTGAGGACCCTCAGCACCCCCTCAGGGTGTTCTCAGCACCCCTCAGGGAGGTCCTGAGCACCCCCTCAGCGGGGTCACGTGACCACTAGGACGTTTCGGCATGGTGCCGAAACGTCACCATGCCGAAACGTCACCGCGGTTACGCCGACGGCGACGCCGCTCAAGCCGGAAACGGGCGCCTAAGAGCTGCGCTCTTAAAAATTGCGAGTCAAATTGATAGGTAATCAACACTTTTTAAAAAGTCCGCGCCAACGCCTGTGCGCCATGGCTTGCTCACGTACTCTGAGTATGTAATGGACACGAGGGCTGCGTCAGCGTTTGGTGAAGACTCGGATCCAATCACACGCCTCGTGAGCAAGCAATGGTGACCGCCAATGTTGCTTGATGGACGTTTGAAGTGGGTTCATTGTGTTGCGTATGTGAAGCGTTTTAGCATCACAAACGTCTAGCGATACACTCGCGGTGCTCTTCATCATATAGTTTACTATGTGTACACTTGATAGTTGTTCTCTAAGTTTCACGATTCCGTGACAGAATTATCTATTCGAAGTTGCCTACTGGGAGCAGCTGCACCTCGTGACTGCACCGATATGCAATCGGTGTTACGCAATCTAAATTTCCCTCTAAAGGGGCGGGGAAGCCGAATCGGCGTATAGGCCACGTGACATGAAGTCACGTGCCACCATTTTCTCCACTAAATTTAGCGGGTAAACTAAATTGGCGGTCCGGTTACATGACGTCAATTTTCCCGACTAATCTAGAGGGGGAAACTGAATTTGTGCATAGGTCCCGCTGCACGAAGTCGAGCGACGTCAGGTTTCCCGCTAATGTTAGCGGGGTAACTGAATTGGTGCTGAGGTCATGCGACGTTAATTGTCCCGCTAAATCTAAAGGGGAACTGAAGTGTCGTATAGGTCAAGTGACATATCACGTGATGTCCATTTTTTCGCTAAATTTAGCCGGCAAACTGAATTTGTGTCTAGGTCACTTGACATAGTAATGTGAAACCATTTTTCCCGCTACATTTAGCGGAGAAACTGAATTGGTGTTGAGGTAACGTGACGTCAATTTACCCGCTACATCTAGCGGGGAAACTGAAGTCTTTGGACGTCACAGGCCACGGCTTTACAAAATCATGCTTCACTCAATCCGGCTGCAAATAATCTAGCTTCACTTATCAGGCTTCACGAAATCACACTCTTAGAAAAAAAGGTCAGTATAATCCTCCCTAAAGGGAGGAACGCTCTTGATACATATGTTCCTTCAGAAAGGGAGAAACTTTCGTCCCTAAAGCAGGGGAGCAAAAGTTCCTCCGTCGCCTGCATCTCATTATGGAGGCCACGAATCGAGCAAATCGAGCTCAATAAGGCTTAACGAGAACACTAAGTCTATTGTACGGAGCGAGAGGAGCAGCAGATAAAAACGTAACACGAGCTTTCCGCGAACTGTATTTATTTCCGAAGCCGGCTTCCCTTTGCAGGTAAAGAAACTTACGTTTCGAAAGCATGCAGTCACTCAGTCTTCTCATCGTCAGCACTGCGATGTTAAACGGAGACAACCGCACCCAGTTCGCGCACTTTATGTCTTACCTTTGCTATTCCTCGAGCCAAAATTCCTTCGTCAACCGTTGCGTCAACCGCACATCACGGAGGAGTGGTAAATCATTCGCCCGCAAAACCAAAAGCCGCTCTCAAGAAAAGCATATCCGAAGCAGCCTCTTGGCTCATTTCAGCCCGGAAACACGAAATTATGGCGTAGCCGCGTAGAGTAAAAGGAGGTTAAATCGCTTGCCACCAGATGGCAGGGTCAAGCAGAGTAATCGCAAGTAGCTAGGCTAGGTGGCGCTAGGTACCGCCCAATTCATGTTCTACAAAAATCTTTTTTTTTTCTTACGCCACAATTGCGCTTCGGGGTCTTCGAGAACCTCAATTGTACACACTTTATCCATACTAGAAGCATGAGGTAAACAACCTCAATTGTACACACTTTATCCATACTAGAAGCATCAGGTAAACATACATTGAGAACACACACATGGCAAATACAAGCATCAATACAACACACTAAACCGATCACTACTCCCGATCTCTGCGCTTCCGTCTTTTATACTGGTCGTTTTGAACGTACGAAATTTCTCGGTGACTCTCTAAGCAATAAAAAATATTCCCAGCATGTTGATTTTTTCCCAGCAATGTCATACATCCGAGAGTATTTTTAATGGCTCAGGGGATGAATCTCTTATTAAAAAGAAAACGCTCGATCATGCCGTAATTATTTGAAAGCCAATAAATCGAGCCGCTCCAATGCGGTTCAAAGCCTTGAGTTTGTTTCCCCGCACGGCACTTCGTGGCCAGTATTTCTATTGTAGTGTTTGTTTTTCTGTTTGTGCTTTTCGCGCATGGCTGCAATTGCCGTCTTGAATTTATCTCTGTAGAGCGGATATTCACTCAGCTGGAAGTGATGCCTCACGGGCTGGGAAATCGCTTTCCGATCAACTTGAATGCAGTCAAAGCCGCGACTTGCGGCAGGTGTTAAGTGTACGGAGCTACGCCGTGGCGAGCTCGAAAACGTTTTGCGCTCATCCCAGCGCTCCACTTGGAGGGCAGTTTCTCCAGGAACCGTAGTATATTTAAACAGCAAAATAAAGGATAGCTTTTTTTCGATTTTACCTGTTTTTTTAATGCTAAAACTCCACTGTAAATATACGTACTTTCCGTCATAATTTCGTACTGTTCAGTCTTTTCCCCAGAGCACAATCGCTCTCGGGGACCGACAGTCACACTGGCCACTGTACGATAGGAGCTTACCGTTCAGACCAGCGTTCCGACATGACTATCCGCACGTCGATCGACTGCACCTAATTCCTCAAGGGGTCTTAAACTCTTTAATGTAAAGCGGAATGTCAACCTGCGACACCCCGCCCCCTCCGATCACGGCCCGACCAGCGGCATCAATGCCCGACAGTTTACGTCATTTCATCTTGCTGTTACACCACTGATACGCGAACACACGGTCACATCGGTGATAATTCCAGTCTTCTGTTCACTACGCACAACATTGCCATCACGATGTTGCTGCTATGTTGCCGACACGCAGAAATACAGAACCACGTTGAACGCCGGTTGGCACTCGGCACGGGAAAACGGAACCGAACTCAGCACGGAAGGCACCCAGGCAGCCGGCAGGAAAACCTGCCTGCCTTGGACGAAGTTCCTGCGATTTGCATAACGTCGAAAAAGTCGACAGAGTTCCGCGTGGTTCCGCTACTGTAGTTCGGCGTGGGTCCCGCTAGTGCCACTAAATAAGCTACGCTTCAGAGTAACGACACTTGGCCATATTGTGGCTTAAAATCATGGTTGCCAGTCATCTGAAGCTTTATCTGAAATCACAGGAAACGATTTTTTCCGTCCTCCACAAACGTTTAAACAGTCCGCGACAAAGAAAAGCAATATTACATGAGCTTCCTAACACCGAATCGAATGCTGAGGAAGTCGCACTTTTGAATCATGACGATCTGCAGTTGCGTCAGCCCTGCACAAGCCCCAATATGGCGGCGCCCACAACAATGTCTAAGAACGGAGTGCCGATACTCTAAGCGCAGCTCATTTAGTGGCTCTAGGTCCCGCAATCCAGAAACGGCCATCTTACCCAGTGTACGTAGCGCTGCCGGCACAGCTCCGGAACTTCGCTGTTTCTAGCGGCTTCGTTTGCTCGTTTAATAAAATTAGTGGTAAAAACGTCAATGCAACCAAAATGTTCTGCACGTTGGACTAGAAGACGGAATTACAGGCGGTCTTCGCTGCCGCTGAAGCTCAATCAACTCAACAACATTTATTTAACAACGTGCGTGACGTGCTTGAAAACCGAAACCTAAAGAAGATGAGTCGGGAGGGCGAAAGCTTTCTCCCGTCTGCCTGGAGAAGGAGGAAAACGTCTCGTTCCTCCCTTCTTCTCGTGTCCGCTTGGGGGTGCGTCAGTTGAAGGGAGGAAGACGCGCCGTTGCTACCTTTCTCCTGCATTTTTTTCTTAGAGTGCAGGCTTAAAGGGATGCTGAACCTAAATTCGGATTTCACAAAATAAGCTTGCAGAATTGTTCAACCGGGTGCCATAAACCGCGAAACATGACTCGAATAGCCATATCTCGAGCGGCTGGCCGTATTTCTAGAAAATAAAGGCGCGAATGAGGGAGAATGTTGACGTCATCTTATCGCAAAAGAGTTGAGAAGGAGGAGAAATGGCCTCGCTCTCTTTCCTCTCCGCGCCCTCGCGGAGTCCAAGCAAAAAGAGGAGGAAATGAGAATCGCGACGTCAGGCGTCTTCTTGGCCTTGTGCGAACCCGCTCTTCTTTTACAAAAATACGACGATCCGTTGGAGATACCCCTTTATGAGTGACGTTTTGGGATTTGTAGCATCCCGCCTATCGATTCTGCGTTGTTCCCTGAAATTTAAGTTTCGGTTCAGCATCCCTTTAAAGGAATGCTGAGCCGAAATTTGGATTTCGCAAATCAAGGACGAAGAAGCGTTGAGCGGGACGCTGCGAACTCCAAAACATCACTCATACATCCGAAACGTATGCCCGTATTTTTGTTAAACAAGAGCGCGTTCAAACGACGAATGTGACGTCACGATTCTCTTCGAACAGATGAGAATGAGGGGAAGCTGCCTCAATTCTCTCCTTCTCGCTTCAGTTCTCCTGTTCGTGGGGACGAAGCGAAGAGGAGAGGAAATGAGAGTTGCTGACGTCGTGCACATGTCTTCCTCAGCCGTGTCGACCGTGTGCAATCACGCACTTTTTTTTCCAAAAATAAGGCCATCCATTAGAGATATCGCTGTATGAGTGATGTTGTGGGCTTTTGCGGCGTACCTTCTATCTCTCCAGCCTTGTTCTGTGAGCTCCGAATTTCGGTTCAGCATCGCTTTAAAGGGACACTGACAGGTCAAAATAGTTAGTTTCTTTATTATCCGAAACAATTGAAAACGATGGCTGAACATTACCATTAAAATTCGGTACTTGAGAACTCAGTATTTGTCAAGTAAACATTATGAGCCGATCCACTCTGTGAAGTTGATTGACTAGCGAAGCTGTTTAGCACACGACACAGACCCGCCCCGAGGAGCCGGATGAAACTAGACACGCGCGACGCGACCGTGACCCGCCGGAAAGTAGACACGCGCGACGGGACCTCCACCCCGAGAGAGCGAAAGGAAAGGACACTAGGCGCGCAAGTGCTTGGAACGACGACAAAGAGAGAGCGGTGCGAGCGTAGACATGGCCGACGCGGGTCGCACAGCGGCAAATCTTTGAGAAACCTTTCTTATCTACCTGAGAGTCTACTGATCTTGAAAATGGTGCCTAATCTAATCTACTGAATATACATATTACTATAGGAAGTATTCACTGGCGGCCATAGCAGTGTGCACGACTGCTGAGCGCGTGCTGATGGCTAGCTTCCAGGGTTCTTTTGCAACGTGCATTCTACACCGTCAAAATGACCGGTCTTAGCAGCCTATTAATGGGGGCTCGTTCTGAGCATGCGCTCTAGACAGCACTCAGAAATATGGCGCCCAGTGAATACTCCTTAAGCCTGGTTCAGACAGTTGCGTTTGACTGCGTTCGACTGCGTTGCAGCAGCGAGAAACCAGGACATCCCTGCTGCGTATATCGCGTGCCAAGATTATTCCTTGAATTGGAGTCCACGCTTCATACGAAGCACAGATGTGCCGGTGACTCGCTTTCGGTACTGGACGCAACGCAGTCAAACGCACTCAAACGCAAGTGTCTGAACCGGCCTTTATACTTCGTCTCCCCTCAGCATGGACTAACCGCGTAGGCTGTGCTAGCGCGACCGGCCAGCCTTGACTGCCTTGACTAAAGCACATGCTACACGAGCGCTCGTGCAGCCGCCGCGGCTTCATTCAAAGCGACTAGCTCGCGCTTTTAGCACGCGCGGCTAACAATAGTCCATACTAGTCCATTCAAAGTGTTGGGAAACTCTTTCTGCTTTGAAACTTATCATTTTTATAGTTTCTGGAACGTTTGTGAGTAGACACACTCAAATTTATATGGGTCAAAGGTTTTCGTTATATTTTTACAAATAAGTGACGCAATCGCCGATACTGAAAGCACGTATACATTCGCACCGCGCACTTCAACCCCTGCCCCGTGCGGAGCATGTTTAGCGTTGATATTTAACACGGAATTACTTGTCACTAAAGCGATACTTTGACGTGCTGCTGCGTATAGCTTAGTACAGTTTCTATTCGCGTGAGAACAAAGCATTAACTCCGGTTCGTATCCTCCACGCCTGAACACCATTCAAATTGCCTAGTCTCAAAAGATTTGCTGACAGATTTGTTGACCGTAGTTGAGGGGACTGGGGAGGGCGAAAAATTCGAGTGATGGTTAAAGTGGATTAAAAATATTGAAAAAATGGCGCTCTCTTTTTGGGTGCTGACAAATGAGATGTAACGTGATAGCATTTGGGATTGACACTGTAACGTCACGGGAAACTGCGACAGCACACACTGGGGCGTTATGGGACTTTTAGTGTCATGACGTGACGTCGCACGTGGCACTGTGACATGATGCGTGTGACGTCACATGAGTTGGGTTACGTAACGCAAAGTCACATGACATCACAGTGACGTCATGTGATGCGGTGTCACGAAGCAAGCACTGTGAACAAGCACTATACCTCTCAATATGTGCATTTAAAAACTGCATATGGTGCTTGTAGCTTAAACTTGCGGATCGTAAAGAAATATTTCTTAGAGTGTCCTAAGAACGCTAGAATTATACTTTTCGAGAGTTGTCTAGCATCGTAGGAGTGTTGTTCTGACACCATTAAGGTGTTCGTCTTGGAACAAGCTGATTTACACTCTTAGGGTGTAAGGAATCGTTTCGTGTAGGTGCAATGCTAATTCTTAATGTGCCTGTTAGGAAAAGGATAATTTTGCTACCAAATGATACTCATCTAACAGAAGAATCGTAAGTTCTTCTTGTGATTATAGGTCAATGATTGATCATAATGTAAAAACAGCGCAAACAAACACGGACGAAGGAGAAGAACCACGCAGACGGGACAAGCGCTGACTCGCAACTGAAACTTTATTACTTGAAAAAGGAAAACAAAAATAATATAAAAACACACACACCAGGAAGACCCCAAATCAGCACTCTCACTCTGACATGCACGTGTTAGCCCCTTCCCCTATCAGCACCATCACATCACCGCATGGCCAACTTTCACCGTCTCGCGCATAAATTCAAATTCTTTTTGTGAAAGCGTTATTGAGGCCTCACTCACACACCGATCCCCCAGAGTGACAATGTGAAAGGCCTCGAGCACTTCTCTCGCCAATCTATCTTTGTTTCGTCCTAATACTGCAGTGTCAGGGAAGGACTGTTTACACTTGCATACGTTGCAGTGCAACGAGAGGTGCCCTCCAACCGTGGCACTAAGGGAGTAGTTATACTCTCTAAGCCGATCGTTTAAACAACGTCCTGTCTGCCCGACGTAACACTTATTACACGAGAGGAGGATCTTATAAACAACCCCCTCACAGCATCTCACGAACGGTTTCGCATGTTTCTTTCTGCACTCTCGTTTTGGGTGCCCTTCCGCTCTTGCTTCAATTCTAGAGCAGACCTGTTTAAGTCTGAGGGGGGCTGAAAACACCACCGGTATGTTATATCGGCTTCCGACCTTCTTTAGACTATGGGAGATCTTGTGGATATACGGGATCACTACAGGCCTTTTCTTTTCTACGCTGGGCTTACCCGCCTGGGATCCTTTAGTCCGCTTCAATAATGCACTTGCACCGTCAGACAGTAACGCCGGTGGATTTGGGGTCTTCCAGGTGTGTGTGTTTTTATCTTATTTTTGTTTTCCTTTTTCAAGTAATAAAGTTTCAGTTGCGAGTCAGCGCTTATCCCGTCTGCGTGTTTCTTCTCCTTCGTCCGTGTTTGTTTGCGCTGTTTTTACATTATGATCAACGAATACCAACTAGCCCAACTCTCGACATTAAGTCAATGATTGCATCAACTGCAGAACAGCGTAAAAGTGTTACACCACTTTCGAATAGTAAAGTAACTAACCTCAATGACTACAATTAAATGCTTTTGAATACTATTGGTCGCGATAAACATTGGTCAAAACTAGAACGATTCTGATGGCACAAATTCCGCAGTAGAAGTCGATCTCCTCTATCCTGTTCACAACCCCTCACCGGCTTATTGATCTAACGATTACATCAAATCTTGACATTAAATCGGCATACTATATTACCACTCGAAAGTCATCTCAGAGCTTAGAGTGTAATTAGTGACTACAAGTCAAACATGAGCGACTAAAAAAAAAAAAAAGCTTATTCGAGATCGTGCAGAACCGCAATCCAAGCTCGTGCAACATCATCGTAACAAAATTAAACGCTGTTGCTAAAAGAAGTGCGAGTGAGGAAACATGCATATCAATACCGTCAAACAACAGTTAATAGCCGCATTACTTTCCGCTAAAAAAGAACAACTAAGCAATACCTAAGTCAAAACATTTTTTGACGTCGGAGAACGAGCCGCTTCCTAAACATATATCGAGATTCTTCGCATCGACATTTAATACAGTTTGGGCGCGTAGAGCGTGCGGTTTAGAGGCTTTGCACGTATGGAAACTGCCTGTTTTGTCGTGAGAGCCACCATATTGAGAGGGCACGAGAAGGCAGAGGACGACGAAGTAAGCGCGAGCACGAGTGTGGGTATCGCGCACGGTACACAGACGACGACCGACGCTCGCTAACTGACGTGCGACTACCCAGCAGATGTGTCTCAAACGTAACTCCAATTAAATACGTTGCCTACGCCAGCCTCATCCCCACAAGTTGTAGTAGATGTGATCCCCGCCCTTCCTCATACAGAGCTGCTGCTTCCACATGGATAATTAAATATAAGAGCAGTCAATTTTACCAAGTAGGAAGATCGTATACCAGCATAGTTGTACAAAACAAAAATCACAAAACGCAAGTAACGATCACCGTACAAGCAGCCTGTTGTTCGTTACCAGTTGCGTGGACCGTCACACCCACACCTCAGTAGCAGGTTCATTTCAGTTAACCATACTTGAATCAATACTATTCAACTGCGTGGAAACGTAAGTGCTTCACATTTTTAACACTGTGATTAAGGAGGCAGTTATGGGCGCCGGTACTTGTATGAGTATGTTCCCTTATTGACCTTGGACCACGATAATACTGCGTTTTTTGTTTCTCTAGACCAACGTATGTTGCGACTAGGCTGTTTGTGTATTTTGTTAATGTTTTTCTTTCTTTTCCCCACGACAACTTGAAATTTGGAAACTGCCTTCAGACCTGTGTCCGTGTCCTCGATGCTTTCTCAGTGTCGTTCGAATGAAAGATAACAAAGAATACTTCTGACCTGTTAGACCTGGTCACGGTGGAAAAAACTCATCTAGGTGATTCTGGCCGCTCTTCCCATGGGGCGAGCGACCAGATCGTGTTTGGAGCTAATCTCAAATCAGAAGCAGTTAGTTCAGCGCTGCCGCGGAGGGCGCTGAGGTATGAGGTCCCTCCTCGGTGGCCATGGTGGCAACGGCGTAGCGTGCTCGCCTTTTTCGCGGTGTGGTGGTGTAGTGGTGGTGTGCGGCCAGTGGCTGGCCTCGAGTTTTGCTTTGGTGCTGTGTCGATCACAGGGCCACCATCGTGCCCGAAGGTAAGCCTTAACCCGAAGAAGAAGGAAGAGAACACAGATTTACAGACTCTGCCGACTTGGTGGTGGCGTGGTGGCGGTGGGGTACAACAAGAAGCGGTGAGCGAGGGAATGCGGGACCACCGCTGGGAGAAACAGTCGGAGCGGTCGGTTTGGGAGGGATACCATATTTGGGCGCCATCCATACCCGTGCGAGTGAAGCGCGCTTGGTGCGCCGAACATAATGTGGCCGCCGCGTCGGACAGAGTCATCACCTAAATGTATTTCTTCCACCGTGGGTACAACAAGAAGCGGTGAGGGAGGGAATTCGGGACCACCGCTGGGAGCATGGACGTACCAACCGTGGGGGGGGGGGGGGAGCAAGGGGGGCGCTTCCCCCCAGTTTATTGAGGGGGGGGCAATGCATGTGTTTTGCCCCCCCCCCCCCCCTGAATCAGCCACCACTGGGCTGGGCAAACACTGGCCGGCGGCTCCCAAGGGATAGATACCAAGGGCACAACCCCCCGGCCCTGGGGGTAGGGGGGGGGGGGTCTGGTTTTCCTCCCACTCAAAAACAAGTTGGCACGCCACTGGCTGGGAGAAATAACCGAAGCGGTCGGTTTGGGAGGGACCCGCTACTTGGGCGCCACTATCCCCGTGCAAGTGAGGCGTTCAATGCGCCGAACATAATGTGGTCGCTGCGTTGGACAAAGAGTCATCCCCTAAATGTTTCTTCCACCGTGGACCTCTGTCTGAGTACTGAAGACTTCCTCGGTATAGTGAGTGTCCGTGTAGTTGAGATGCGTGTCATTAAGATGAAAGATGACAAACAAGAATACTGCTGTAAAAGTAAATGACAGCTATATGCTGTGCTTATTATGAGACTATGGTGTGTATGTCCTCTTTGTTACCTTTGTCTCAAGGTTTCTAATCATGATATGAGTTCCGCATATTCCATAAATTGTCTGACTCGTTATCTCTGGGACCCAAAATCCTGCATCACGATAGAAAGAACACAGATACATAAACGTGAGTGAGCTGTGTGCCTTATTTTTCTTCCAACGAGCCCGTGCTGCAATATGTTGAACGTCAACCAGCTCGCCTGTATTTTTAGTTATTACTTGACCAAACTCAGATTCAGTAAAGGTTTTTTTGCCTAGATCTGACCTCCGGTTCGTCTGGTTCAGATCGGGCAGTCCACATGAGTTACCCTGGAGGTATTCACGGGGGGCCTACTGGGGCAGCCCGCATGGGCTTCTCTCAGGGTACCCTCTGCGGAGCCAAGGTGGGACCTACAGGAGTTTTACTTGGGCAGCAGAAGTCGGACATCTTCACGATTAGCCACCGTGGACCCCGCACCATTGATAACTTGGGACCCCACAGAGCCGAGGTGGGACCCACGGGGGTTTCAGATGGGCAGCCCAACTCGGGCTAGACCACGCTTAGCCGCCGTGAAGCCCACATTGTTGCCTTTGGCCTTCGTAGAGACGAGGTGGGTCCCACGGGGTTTTTACATGGGCAGCCCATTCGATCATGCCAACGTCTCACCGCCGTTGAGCCCAAATTATCGCAACTTGGCCCCTGCACGGCCGAGGTGAAACCCACTGGGGTTTTAAATCGGCAGCCCAACTCAGGCGTGCCCATGCTATGCCCCTATCTTCGCTAACTCTTCCCCCGCATTGCCGAAGTGGGACCCACATAAGTATTGCACGGGCAGCCCAAATTGGGCATGCCCACACGTAGCTGAGGTGGGACCTACGGGGCCTCACACCAACTTGGGCTGCATGGGCAGCCCAATTTGGGCTTGCCCACGTTATGTCCAAATCTGCTCTTGCATATCAGAGATTGGACCGACCGCAGCACTGTGTGGGCAGCCCATATTGGGGATGCCCACGCTTCGCCCACGTGGGACAAACGTGGGTTTTGTAGCCGACATCGACATCATGTCTCTTCTTTAAGTGTGATACATGACGTAGCCGACATCGAAGGCCGAAGGTTCTCAGGGAGCCGACTCCTGCGTCGGATGAAAAATGGACAGTCTGAAACCACCAGCAGAATTCCGACCTTCCCTAGCCACCATTGCTCACGTGGGTCCCACGTGGGTCCCACCTTTTGTGCTACTTGGGTATGCGTCTGGGCTGCGTTACGTCACCACCACTCCGTACATGTGTGTGTATATAAACGAGGCGGGTCCTTACCGGGACTCAAGCGTAAGCAGACCTGGTCCCGATTCGTCAGGGTGTATGGCTAAACTGCCTAATTGCCGTCAATGTGTGTACGAAAACATGCCTAAAGTTTGGCAGCGGGGCACTTTAAGGACAGTCGCTGATCCACTCCTTTCTTGTTTCGCAGTTTCCTGGGCCTACGCTTTTTTTTTTTGTCGGGCAAGACATATCGCCCCGTCTCCTAACGGAAAATATCCCCACGTGCCGAAGTGAAAAGCATCCCGAGCGCCGGCAGCGGCTGAATCGCGTCCACATACGCCGAGGGCAGGCCATCTCCGTTGTGGGATGGTCACGGGTGTTAGTAACAAAAGGGTTCAACGGCGGTCCCTAATCGAGAGACGCCAAGCCTACTACCACACACGGCGGCTCTCTCTCCAGAACACCGCTACGGGCAGGTTCGAACGTCAGCCGCACAAACGATCGCTTCTCTAAAAAAGAGGAGCGCTTACCACAATAGGATTAAGTCCAACGGAGTTTATTAGAACACCAAAAGACACAGTGCCCCAAAAGCCCCGCGCCCGCATGGTCAGACGAAAGGCTCACCCTGTCGACACCGTCTCGAGAGCGTAGTCCAGAGCGAGCAAAGGAAGACCTTCGCCAGACGTTCCATCTATATCGCATCCGCGTTAGAAGTCCCACTGTTCCCGAAGTCGGGAACGCGCGTCGACCTCCTGCCCCCGGGAACGTGGTCCTCACCCAAAACAACTAGGTTCTCGGATAAGCGGTGGGCGGAAAAAAGTCCCTCCGGGAAAGTGTACATAGTAGAGCACCCCCCCCCCCCCCCCCCGCCCCCTCCCTCAAGCCTGGCGGCTCTCCTACGCTTCACGAACAAGTTGGAGATCACGGGAACCAGGCTGAGTGTTCCGAACCATGGCCGTAATACCGGGCATCGGCGAATGGCGACGAGCGGTCCCCACGTGGTCTACTGTTCGGCAAAGGTGCACTTCAAGGACGGACGCTGATACAGCCCTCTGTTGTTTCGCAGGTGAGAATTGTCTGCTTTTCCTGAGTGAACTCAGAAACTGTCTTGCACTGGTACTGAACACAGCCAAGAATGTTTTGTTTGTAATTTTACCTATCGTATCGAGCTAGAACCGTTGTAAATTTTCTATTCTGGAAAGAAGAGTTCAAAACTAATGGAATGTTGAGAGTGACTGTTTTAAATGGATTGTAGTAGTATACTAGTTTTGTATTTTTAACATATATATCAAGAAGTTTTTTTGTTTTTTTTTTAACCAGTCCATAATTACTATCGCTTGAGATTGCAACTGGCTGATGGAATTGGCATAGTTGATTTGTTGGGTCATAATTACCGTGTCGTCCGCGTATTGATACAGCTTACATCCAGGAACCATGGTGGCGATGTCACTGACAAAGATATTAAACGAAGAGGTGATAGAATAGACTCCTGTGGTACTCCGGCTTTTCATTTAGTTCAAGAGCTGTGAAATCCAGATGCGCACACCAGTTGAGAGCGATGAGAAAGGGAGTTTTTGAGAAGGGAAAAAAATGAACCACAAAAACCTAGGCTGTACAGTTTCTTCAACAGTATCGTATGGCTTACTGTGCCGAAAGCTTTAGACACATCTAAAAATGACGCGGAGGCAACAAGATTGTAATTGAATGCTGAGTACAGGTGATCTGCGAAATCTTCTAGAAGAGGCTGAGTGCCCTTTCCTTGAACAAAACCAAACTGAGTTGGAGATAAGATATTAAATTTTTCTAAAAAGAATGACATTATTTTAAACACATGTTTTTCGAGGATCTGAGCGATGAATGGCAAGAGAGAAATCGGACAATATTTTGCAATATTGTTTCGGGTACCACCATTATACAAAGGACGTACTATAGATGTTTTAAGTCTATCGGGATGTACCTTGGTTTCAATAAAACCATTTACCATAAATAGAACTACGTCTTTCACAATCCCTATATTTCTGCGGAGGTCAGATAGACGAATTCCGTCTATACCAGGTGACTTGTTGTTCTTGAAACTAGACAAAATGGAATTTAGATCAGCGTCCTGAGAAGGTGGAAGGAACGCTGAGGAAGAGACAAGGTTATCAACTGCATCTAGGTTATCTGTCGCCTGACCAGAAAAAGTAGCAAAAAAAACATTCAAATCCTCTACAATCGATTGCAAATTATCGCCAAAATTTCGGTTCAATGTATCACCAATAGAATGTCTTTGGTGTCCACGGACTTTATTTATCACTGACCAAGTTTTACGTGCATCCGAATGAAATTGGGAGAATTTTCTGTGATAAGGAATGCGCTTAGCCGATCGAGTCATCGCGTTTAGTTTGTTACGGCAGGATTTAAAGTTTATTCGTAGGTGTGCATCATTGGGTGAACGACGGCAACGAGCCCATAGTGCATTTTTTTCTCTTATCTCATCTAAAATATTCGCATTCAGCCATACAAGATAAGGGTTGCGTTTCTTTACGAATATTTCTCTCCGACATCTTTCAAAGAACTGATTGAAAACCAGCACAGCCTTTGGATAAACGTCGGTGTATTTAACGGTCCTCAAAAAGTGGTTCCAGTCAAAAGCTGAGACCAACTTATCAAAGCCTGTGGTGCCGATACCTGTAACATTCATGCGACCTTATGTTTCGCGCAATTTAACAACGCCGATTGACCAGCGGCAGTCCAAAAAGTAGTGGTCGGCAAGTTTTTCCTTAATAACTGCTGATTTCACGACAGGAAACAAGTCTGCCTAAGAGGAACTGTTCACTTGTTGGACAATTGTCAATTAATAACGGATTCTTCCCCAATTTCCTCGCTAAACGTAGCGAAAACATTTCCTTACCAAATTTAGCAGAAAAATCTCCCCGCTAAATCTAGCGGCAAATTTTCCGGTCTAAATTTGTCGGGAAATTTATCGAAAATTTTCCGCTTAATGGGAGTTGAGCAGAAATGGAGAACGGGAGGGGGAGGAGGGGCATACCCTCCCGGGAATACATTCCACTCCGCTCATTTGCATTAGACAGAACGCCTACAGCGCCGAATTCAGGCCTGACGGAGCGGAGGTCCGCGTCAGTCCACGCGCATGTGCACGTGGATGTTCGCGGCGGCCGCGGCGGTGTCGTCTCCAATTCTACCCAGAGCCGTATATTAGGAGAGTTTGGACAATAGGCGGAGCAAAGGCCGCCGCCAGCGCCGAATATTCCCCCCACGCTTAGAGCGTAAACTAAATTTGTGACACAGCGTCGACCAATCAGGAGACCTCTACTCCATCTCACAAATGTCGACAGTGAAGACAAAGGCACAGGCGCGTGAGCCCAGCTCAGCGAAACGCTATTGTTTGTACGAGACCTCGTGCATAGGAGGCACTTTCCAAAGCCACGCGCTCGTGCCCATGCCTTTGTCTGCACTGCTAGAACAGCGTCCTGAGACTGGCTGAAAGAAAGCAGTGCAAAGGGTGGGGTGCGCGAGCGTCTTGAGACGCGGAGTTCCGCTCGGCACGGCTCAAATTATACTTTGTTTCACTTTACCTGCGAGCGAAGCCAAAGCTAGAAGCGCGAGACCAGCGCTTTTTGCATTTCTCCCCAGCTCGCGCGCTCGAGCAAAGCCTGAACGCACGGAGCTTCCGTGCTCGCGCCTCCAGTTTTGCCTTCGCTCGCACATAAGGTGAAACGAAGTATAGTCGTGGCACAAATTTAGAGCACGCGACCACCGCTAGGGGCGGTTTCGCGGCCTGTGGTTGGCCCGAGATGCTCGCCTATTCAAACCAATGTATGGCCAAACTCTCTCAATAAACGGCTCTGATTCTACCCAGAGCCGTATTCTACCTAAAGCCCCTTCATGTTTCAAAAGTAGCGCACGGTGCGTCGATGCACGAGGCACGTGCAACGTGCAACCCTTGGGAAGATCATGGCGGCACAGCGCAGCAAAGTATTTGGCGCAGCACAGAGCTAGATTTTAGACGCCATGCACTTCCTAAAAGTGGCGCGCGGCACGTGTCTAGAGCATTTCCACAACAATGAATTTGGTATGTAGAACAACCATCATCATCATCATCATTTACCTCCCGATAGCCGAGACCTCCCCGACAATAGATGGCTCTCGTCAAGCCCAGAATACTTGTCCGCGCCGAGGCTATTTTATTTGAGAGGAATGGAATGTATTCCCCCTAGTAAAGTATTTGCCCTCCCCTCCGTACCTTCCCCTCCTTCTCAAGAGCTGAGCTCTAATTCGGCATGCAGGGGATTGTAAACGCCTTTCATTGTTTTCTTTGCTCTTGACATTTTTTTGAAACTGCTGTGGAATCGCCAGAAGTAGCATTACTACCCCTGTTATTTTTTCACTTAAAAGGCAACTCCGCTTCATTTTTGGTTTTGAAAAAACAATGCAGTCCTCTTCAGTATCACCTAGGAAGATCACACGTCAGATATTACGACGCAGTTTTGTCTAAATGTTTCTTAAACGGTCCGGCAAACTTTGCAACTCGCCAAGTTGCCGAAATCGGCTGACTCGACCAGGCGAATTCCGGCGCAACCAACAGCGCAGTCAAGGCTACGGCATGGGCGTAGCCAACATTGAGCTAAGCGTCATCACCATTGCCCCCTTTTGCTTGTTTTTACCCCTCCGGGCGAGCGAACCGCATGACGTCAGCAACGTTACCTCTCGGCGCTCTGCGGTGTCCACGTGGTTGGCGTAACGCGCCTGCGCAGCCCGCTTCTTGGGAGCCATCCGGCCGCCCCCCGTGGTCCCGCCGTTACCGCCGTCGTCGTCTCACCGTTTGTGTTTATTGCCACTCGAAGCTTCGTCCACACTACGGACACCACGTGCGCAGACTTAAGGCCCGTTCACACTCTTGCGACCGAGTAAGACCGAGAGAGACCAGACCGGTTTTAAGCCTCTTGCGACGTCTCAGGACCAGCTCCGCTGCAGCGCATCCGGTCCTAAGAAGTCGCAAGAGGCTTAAAACCGGTCTGGTCTCTCTCGGTCTTACTCGGTTGCAAGAGTGGGAACGGGCCTTTATGCCGCAGTTGTGCAGACGTCGTCGAATGCCGTAAACACTAAAACGTGGCGAAGAGTGCGGCGCAGACGACACTTGCGCCTGGCACACGCCCGCCCCAATCCCGCCCGTCGTTGGGCCGAGGATCACGTGACATCTCGTACAACGTGATGGCCATATTCTTGGCGTCCGAGGCCAGTGTTGCCGGACGGAGCCGAAGTTTCGGTTTTGATTTCCGCTCGTGTTTAACATTAGATTTAAAATTATATATCCCATTTTTCGCGAATCAAACAACGCAGTGTCTTTTAGTAGGGCTTTTAAATTCAAAATCACTCATTATCCAGAAGTCTTCGTAATTCAGCGGAGTTGCCCTTTAAATGTTGGTTACTGAATCGTAGGGAGAACCTCCAAAACAAGACTTGAGTGGGCATGCGACTGTTCGGCTGTTCGGCTGCTAAATGGCTTATCTCCACTACACGCTTTTTTCCACTTCACCCTCTATTTGTTCCCGCATGAAAGGCACTTCCGGAAACATTCTCCACTGTGCCTTATTATTTTGTATTTGCCGGTTTACATCCTTATTCATTATATCATAGGAGAGTAGCTTTCTTTCTAAGAACATTGGTTTAAACTTCGGCTGGTCTAGGGTTTTGTCGACTGCAATAAATGAAAAGTAGGGGAGATACGCCTTTTTTCTGTTTCATGCGACATAGAGACGAAACACTGCTCCAAACACGGCTCCGTCTTAAAGCTGATTATCTCTCCGAGGAAGAAGTAACGCCGTTGAAGTTATGTTAGTTCGTTCAGATTATCACAGTTTTAAAAAGAAATATCGTCGGTGTTTCCGTTGTTTATGAGCCACATTGAAACAGAAGTTATAATTGACTATACAAATTTAAAAAAAACGGAAAAAAGGAAAGAGTTTGTTATTGCTAGTTGATCTACTCGACTAGAAAATAAATTTTATAAATTTTAATGATTATTATAACGGTATTCGGGAACACCAGAATGCATGTACTATAGAGCTTATATATTGCTACTGAGATATAATGAAGTTTGACTTGATTACCAGAAGCTATGTTATAGTATATTCAGTTGTCACATAAAACGTTTTTCAAACATTGCAAGCAATATCGGCACCATTATTTTCTTTGCACGAATAAAGAGTGGCTGACATTATACAACATATCTGTTAAATTGCTTCTATTTTGGCACATTCATATATGTTATATTGATAAATGATTTCTTTCTGTTCCAGATCAAAGGGTTGGTGGGCCTGGGGTCTCACTATCCAATTAAACAAATGTGCGTTTTTTTTTTCTATCAAAACCTTATTTATGCAGTGTTCTGGCTTAACTGCATTGGCCCGCACATACACAACGATCGCATTGCAGACATGAAGACCACTCTCCAATTACAATACACAGCATGCCACACATTTTACGGACACAAAATGGCTTACCTAAGGAGACTTCATGACATATTGTTTAATTCATTGTCTGTTGACCAGTAGTAGGAAATAAATCGAAGCAGCGAAACATGTGCAGTGAAATGCTAAGCATGTCAATGCGGTGGGAAGATGATCGAATCCAACAATCCTTCATTTTGTAGAATTCTGCAATCTTTCTGACATGTTGTACGAAGTGCTGAGCGTTTCATTGTGCCAGCATTTTGCACAATTTATTTAATTCTCACAATGGTCACCCGGCAGTGAATTAAACAGCCAGCATTTTCACGGTGACCATTAAATTAGCGGTCAGTTGACCGGCACATAAACTGCCACAATGCCGTGATCTTAGCGCCATTCACTACATCTCGTTTACGGTCTGGTCAGTATTACCCAGGTAAATTAACGGTACCTTTTCTTTTACTCTGACCGTTTAATTTACTGGAAGATGACGGCCAGACAGGAAATCTGAATTTACTCTCTGCCGTATAAGTTACGAGAAGTTGTTGGCAGCCAGATTTCTGGTCAACTCACCGTAATTTTGACGGTCCATTTTTTACAGTGATACACTAGCGTAGCCCACTGGCCTCTTCATCAGAATATTCGTGTACGGTGTACAAGTACGTCACGATTTTTAGCCGCTTCTGCGGAGGTCCGAAAAGGCAGTCGAATTCACGCGGGACATACAAGGAATCCTCGTCGTCGTGCTACTCGAGCCGCTGCTGCTGGAGGAGCTGCTCGAGCAACTTGACGACGAACTGTCATCAAGCAGCAGCAGCAGCAGTAAAGCGGGTGACACTTCACGAGTGGCCATTACATATTCTTTCGAGGCGAGATGCGAGATGTTCGACGAGAAAAAAATCACGTGTGCACGCTGGGGCTCGCCAGGCTGGCTTCCGGTCGAATCCGCCGAAATCGGCGGAGCGAATTTTCTTGCAGCCAGATTGAGATCTGTAGTGGGAGCTGATCCAAAACGAAAAGTGGAATTCGTCATAAGCCAAGGCTTCTTTAGCACGCGAGTCACGTGGTAATACATGAATAATGCTGTGTTGAAGTCGGTGCCGTGGAAAAGTATATGTCATCGAAGTTAAAAGTTACAGTACTAATACCTTTGCTTCACGTGTATAAATATTTAGACAGCCCGAATAATTGCAGGCATCCAAAGGCGACAGGCCTCTAACCTGAGGATTAGAAATTTAACCAGTACAGTACGACTGCTAGCCTGGGGTCTTTACCGTGCCTTACGCAGTAGCGACACACGACCACATGCCGGTTCGATGCTATAAGGAGTATTCACTGGGCGCCATATTTGTGGGTGATGTCTAGAGCGCATGCTCTGAACGAGCCCACATTACTAGGCTGCTAAGACCGGCAATCTTGAGGGTGCGGAATGCAGGTTACAAAAGAACTGTGGAAGCTCGCCATCAGTACGCGCTTAGCAGTCGTGCACACCGCTATGGCCGCCAGTGAATACTTCCTATAGACGTTTGCAAGCATGGCGTCCCAGCTGCTGCCCCATCCGTGCAAGCACGTGCACCATGCACGTGAAGATAGCCTTGGCAGGCCTGGAATTCCACGTGCTTGCTCACCCGAAGAAGAGCATGGCGGCCGCCAGATGCCCTGCTTGCAATCGTCTATACTCTGTTTCACTTTAAGTGCGAGCTAAACCGTAGCTAAACGCTCGAGCATGCTGCCCTGAAAAGTGCTTGCACTCCACGAGTGCGCGTGCTTAGCAAATTCAAAGCGCCGAGCCAATATTGGCCGAGCTCGCTCTCGTAGCTTCTGCTGCGCTAACACTTAAGGCCTGTTCACACATGCAGCGGAGCGCTACAAGCATAGAGCTAACCTCGCGCTAAGCGCGTGCTGACCGGAGCGTTCACCAGCTTTGTATCGCACCGCCAAAACTGTTGCTCGTGGCAGGTGATAAGTAGCTGGCGGCACGTGAGGAGCGCTACATCAGCGCTTCGCTCCATGTGAGAACCGGCCCTTAAAGTGAAACGGAGTATATTTCGCGCTTTGAATGTGATTGCTAAGCACGCGCACGTGCAGAACAAGCATCGTCAAGGGTCCCAAGGTTGTGCTTGAAGCGAGCGCGTAGATCGAGAGCTCGCCCTGCAGAACCAAAAGATCATTAGTTTAGTCATCTAGTCCCCGGCTCTGCTAGTCCCGACCCTGCCCGTTTGGATCAGGATGAGCATCGTACCGCCGTGCGGTTGTGTATCACTACTGGGTAACGCAAAGCTCATTCGTGTTTTGAAAATAGCGCAAGGTGCATTGATGCACCAGGCACGTGCAACGTGCAGCGCTTGGGAAGATCATAACTGCACACGCAGCACTGAGCTAGATTTCAGACGCCATGTTCTTCCCAGAATGCCGCGCGGCACGTGTCTCGAGCATTTCCACAACAATGAATGACGCCACTTCCCCCAGGATAGAGGGGCTTTAAAGGAGCTGTGCAACGATATTCAATTGGAATGTTTTTCACTTTACACGAGCTTACTGGCACTAGTGGGACTCAAGGATACTCGCATGCAATGCCACTGGCCAAGAAACTCCTTTGTTGCGGTGTAATTTCAAGGACAAAAGCGATCATTTTCATTCAATCTCTCCCTTGCAAAATCCGATGACGTAACGCGGGGATCGCAGTACACCCGTATGACGATATTTGAATGCGGTTCATAGATTGGACCCGAGCATTGCGTGGGCACTCGATTTAGGCTCGTGATAATTGATAGCTCGAGAAGCATTCGAGTAGTGGCCCGTGTCCAATCGCTGCAACGACGACAATAGCCGAGCCATAAAAATGTCTGGAACTCAGCGCGTGTCCTGTGCTTTGCCAACCCCAGCGCGTGGCTATGATCAACATTGGCGGCATATAATCGGCTCCAGATCACGTGGCCGCTTGTTCTGGCTGCGAGTTGAGGGCGTGAACGCTGCTCGTTGTTTTTTAATTTTTTTCTGGGACTTCTAATGCGTCGGGTGAAAAACTAAGGCGTGTTTCATAGGTCATTAACGTCAGGGATCCGTTCTAAGCGGTATTTGCGCAAAGTAAAAAAATTGTTGCATAGCCCCTTTAAGGCTGAACTCCATGGAATGAATTATGTGACGAATAACTGGCGAACGCCGCCCGACGGCAGGCTCGCTTTGCGCGCGATGTAGCAGCCACTGTGTTGATTCCACGCGCAGAGCAAAAGCCGCCGGGCGAAATTCGTCGGTTATTCGCAGCATATACGTCCCATGGAGTTCAGCCTTTAGGGTAAATCGCGTCACAAAATCCAGATTATACTCTGTTTTTCCTTACGCTGGACCGACCTCGGTCAATCGAGCACGACCGGCGTGACACGTGGTTTCGCGCTCTACGTGTCGTTCTGCTAAGCCGGGAGGTCAGTGACTCGTCACCAGCGCTTAGAGGGGCGATGCAACAATTTTTGTACTTTGCGCAAATACCACTTAGAACGGATCCCTGACGTTAATGACCTATGAAACACACGTTCGTTTTTCACCCCACGCAATAGAAGTCCCAGTAAAAAATTAAAGAAAAACGAGCAGCGTTCACCCCCTCAACTCACAGCCAGAACAAGCGGCCACGTGATCTGGAGCCGATTATATGCCGCCAATGTTGATCATAGCCACGCGCTGGGGTTGGCAAAGCACAGGACACGCGCTGAGTTCCAGACATTTTTATGGCTCGGCTATTGTCGTCGTTGCAATTGGACACGGGCCACTAACCGAATGCTTCTCGAGCTATCAATTATCACGAGCCAAATCGAGTGCTCACGAAATGCTCGGGTCCAATCTATGAGCCGCATTCAAATATCGTCCCTGGAGGATGCTGCTACCACCAGGGTACGTCATCAAAATTTGCGAAGGAGAGATTGAAAGAAAACGCAGGACCTTGGGAATTCGTCTGCTCAAGCGAAACGCCAGACAGTCTGACGTGTCGCTTGAGCAGACACATTGTGCAACTGCGCAGGATTAGCTCGAATTAGCTGGGACCAAAAGAAAACCACAATAGAGCTCAGCTTTTTGCTACTTTTAGGAGGATACTTTGTCCGCCCCCCCCCCCCCCCTCCAACCACACACACACTTTTTTTTCTCTCCTAAGGTGCAAGGGGGAAAAGGGGAGAGGGTCAAAGACAGGGTTCCCTTCGCTCGGCCTTGCCACATGCCACAAGCTGCCACGTAGGGACGGTCGCTGCAACTAAGATGGGGTGTCCAGAAATCCTGGCCTCCTCCTCTCCCTCAATTTCTTCCCTCATTACGCCTCTATTTGGGAGCTTCACAGCCCACATTCTTGTCGAAATATGTTTGAATGTTCGATTAAAAACTGATGTACGTGTTTCGAGTGTATATAACATGGTTCAGTTATTTGACTTCCGTCATTTCTGAGCGATGCAACGGTTGAACCTTTACTTTTGAATAAATGCAGCGCGAAACAGCGGTCTGTATTTTTTTTAAGATAAATTTTTCTATTCCGCGATACCGCTCTTTTTTTTCTTCCGCCGACTGGAGGCCATGCACAATCCCTACCATTTTTTTTACAGTACTTCGACCAGTATTGACTGGTTAACTCTCTCTCTTTCTCTGTTCACCCCCTTCCCCGCTTTTGTACTCGTCTCAATTATTGAGCAGGAAAAAAAATCGCTTCTGGGATGTGTTTTTCTTTTCCTATAAAATAGACAGCAACTATCATGAACAACGCCAAACACGAGGAGAAGAAAGTTATCCTGTCTCAAAAGTAAGCTGCTGGGAACGCCGCTGTCTAATTCAGAGCTCTAATTACGGATGAAGAAAAGAGATTAGCGCTGCCCTTCGTCCGAAAGCGTTAATTTTAACCGGAAAATAAGCGTAGTAAAGAACGAAGTAAAATAGAATTAGCACAATGACGGATTAATTCTGTTCTCAGAAGAGCTCCCGCGACGGGAGATGAAGCCGCTTTCCGCTTCGCTGCGAGAACCACGCTAGGAGGCGCCACTGAGCAGCACGTGAATGCCCCGTGATACCCGAAACGGGAGGATGCCCGGTTTGTCTACATCGCGCGCGCCATAGCGGTACGTCGTCATTGCTTGCTTTCGGACGCGGCTAGATGGTTCGTTATTGTTCTCTCAGCGGCGATACAGCCTACGCGACCGAAAAAGGTACATGGTTCCATCCATATCCGAGAGAAAAACAACAGGCCAGATTCACGAAGAGCTTCCTAGGTTACGACAACTTAGCTAAGAATTTCGTAAGTTAAGAACATCGTAAGAAGAACAGAACGAACGCGTTCTTAAGTGAGAGGAGGAAAGCGACGGTCTCGTACGGAAAAACTAGAACTTCCGGAGTCCTGCAAACTCCCGATCCCCGTGAGAGCGGGCTGTTGCTGTGCCGACGGAGCCTTCGGCAACACGAACAACCAGTCGGAGAGCTCGGCATGGTTCGCAGCAGTTCGGTGTATTTTTCAATAACAAACATAGGCGGCCTTTCCGCCACCGCTTGTCTGGGGTTCCTGTCTGTGCAGTGATATGCCGACGCTAACACAATTTAAACGCGCCCGAATGCCGAGGCCGGGACAACCGCCTTCGCTGACTGCTACGAACTCGATCGCTACGAAGTCAACACAACTGTCATCGTTGCTGAAGGAAGACGGCCCGTGCCAGTCGTCTGCAAAGCGGCGTAGATAGAAACATATCGCCGCGTCGTTTTTCTTGGCCTCGGAGATGCAGGAGCGAGCCGACGTTAAAGAAGATACGTTTGAACCACGAGAGTGTCAGCAAGAGCCACCTAAATACCTGTTCACACTAGGAGCGGACGCGCGCGCGTTTGATCGAAGCGCTGGATACGAGATGTTGCACCGCGTCTTGGTAAGCACTTCGGGACCGATCTTTTACGATTGCAACTGGATACTGACGTGACACTCGGCAAAGAAAGGTGGGGCCGGCATCGCCTAGTTCCCACGAACTGTTACAGCTCGACAGTGACGTACAGTCGTGTCACAATAAAAATGGCATACTAAAAACAAAGTGTACATACCGTGTTGCGACGATAATCCATACGGCGTTTATTTGAGCTCTATGTCACACAAAACAAGAAGATAGAATCGATGACAGTTCCTTTTCGACAACAGCGTTCGTCACCGCTGTCTCGGAAAACAAGGAGATGACAAGGGGAAGAGATTAACCTCTTAATCTAAAAATGAGGTCAGCGATCAAACTATAATACGGGAAGGATCCACAAGGGTCGCGCGGCATATTCCATTCAGGAAGCCAGCCGGTCGTGGGTAGACAGTCTTGGCCAAGGAAAGTCGGAGCAACGCTGCGTCAGATCAGGTCGTAGTGCCTGCTAGGCCTTTATTCTGCCGAGCTCGCCCTTGGTTGTCGCTTGGTCGGTGGGATTGTTTCCGTTGTAGCTTTTCCCGGGTGTCTTTGGATCCAGCGTTCATGTCCGCCGTGGTCGGTTTTAAGTACCATTTTCTTTTTTTTTTTTTTTTTTTTTGCTGCTTGAAGTTTGGACGCGCGAGAACAGCACGTAGAAAAATAAATCTCCGTTGGTCGTCGCGAGTAACTGAACGACGCTGTCGGCCATGTTGATTTGATCGTAAAAAGTGCGCAAGACAGCTCTGGAGCTGTCGTAGGATTCCGTCGTAACCTGTGCAAAAGTTATGATCATTTCGTTTTGTGAGTACGAATTTGTTCTTACGTTTCATCGTACGCACATCTTTGGCGTACGATCGTTCCGTGAATCTGGCCTCTGGTGAAGTAGAGATTGTATTAAAAGGGTAAACAGGCAGCACACCAATGTTGGTTCGACATTGCCCTAACATTGGCAAGGTCCCGCCTCAATATCGGACAATATTGGAAGCGCTACCCAATCTAACGTTCGCCCAGTCATTCGTGCCAATGTTAGGCCATTGTTCAGTCAATGTTGACCCATCATTGGTGCCAATTTTCGGCCATTGCTAAACCATGGTTTCAGCCAATTTTGGTCCTACATTGGCAAAGACCGGCGTAATATTAGACAATACTGGAAGCGCTACCCGATCCAATGTTGGCTGTCATTGTTGCCGATGTTGGGCCACCGTTGCACTCGCCCAGCTGTTTTCACTCGCCCAGCGGATTTCAAATGCACTCGCCAAGCTGTTTTCAAAAAGGAAGGTAAACAGACACAATGGATTGTTTTGAAATCTCCTAGATGTTTATTACAAACAGCCTATTTTGTATACAAGTACAAACTAAGCAATTCGTAATATGTGAAGAGGTACTACTCATGCTGTTAAACAACTGAGAAGACAGCAAAGCAAACAACAACCGGGGTAATTTTTGGGTAGTGTCCAGTCTCCCGGCAGCCGGCAGAAGTTTTCTCCCGAAATTTTAGCGGCAGTCGCTACTCCTTAGCGGTGCAATCAGTCCATCGAAAGACGTTTCATCAACACGCGATGTTTCATAAACAGCTCAGAATAGTGTTTTTTTTTTTTTTTTGTAATGAGCCGCTGTAGACTCACCAAGAAGCGGTGTGAAAAGGTGGGCAGGGTCGGTGGGAACGCGCCTCAGGAATACACGCGCGACGAATTGCCCCTACAGCGTGCAATTCGCGTAACGAATGTCGATGACACGTTAATGTCGACGAAACGTGTGTCCATGAAACGTGTATCTACGTAAAGTTGGCCGTGAAAGGTGTTATCACGAAACGCAGGGAGAATAAAAATTCTGTATTATACCTGCAGTTGTGACATGATTAAAGACAGCTAGTGGCAGGTGACTGCCGGTATAATTTCGGGAAAATTAATCTCCCGGCTGCTAGGAGATAGACATTTCCTAATTCTAGAGGTAATCCAGAATTGTACCGGTAGAAGAACGGTCAGTTGTCGCGAAGTAGGTTGCAGCGCACTTACGTTGACGATACCTAACTTGAAAGATGTAATCCGAGATATATGTCGACATGGGCCCTGCAGAACAACCACTCAAACACAAAAACAAGAAGGAAGAGTTCCGTGAAAATTCAACACGATGTAGCACAAGCTGTCATTTGCCGAACCGAACACTAAAAGCACCACAAGATTTTATTGTGCTTATTCGAAGAAATTGCTTGTTGCCGAAATACGGGTAGGACTTCTCGAACGAGATATTATTTACTATAGAAGCCCCGCAGCAGCCCCGCAGGCCGCACCACACCCCAAACTAGGTCCGCAGAGGATCTGCAAGCAGGCATTTCACGATTGTCAACGGCTAAGGCGTCTTTCGTCAAACCACGTGATCACGCTTCTGCCGTTACCCGTGCACAGAGAGCGGAGTCGAGCGATACAGAATCTATGGTTGATTGGTCTGGCGAGTGCCCACCTTCTACCACGCTCTCAGCTTAGAGAGAGAAAGAAAAAAAGAGCAGGAGTAGAAAGGCAGCAGCTCCTTCAAGGACAGAACGGGGGTGCGCTCACAAAGGCTAATCTGCAGGCGCATCCCAACAATGAACATGAGAGGATTTGTCACTTGTACCCAAGGTTGATAGTGTAGTGGATGCTATATGTGGCCTTGGGCTACAGGCAGGTTCCGTGTTCTGCCTTATCACCAGCTTCGAGACTGTAGTCACGTGACCCTAACTGGAGGCACGGTTGGCCTAAAACACGTATAGCGTCTACCCTGTTGTCAATACCGTGTGAACAGGACAGCTCTATGAAGGCCAGCTTTAGAAATTTGTAAAGATTCTTTCCAGCCCAAAAGTGACCTAGAACGTGGCAAGTTTGAAGATACTATGTTTTACGCCGTATAACCCACATTAAAGTGTAAAATTAAGAACGAAGCGCGACTACTTTTTGTGCAAGATGTCCACAAATAAATATATAAATAAATAAATAGAGGTATATTTTACCAAGAAATTTAAGATGATGTGTACACCGTTAGGTTAGCGTTTTTAAAAATGAAACGCTTTTTACGAAAGCGTTACACACTAAAGACATCACGGACAGCACATCTTCCGACTTCCAACACACGATGAATCGGCGACGCTCGCAAACGGAAGGTGCGATGCTGCGCGAACGGTTTTCGAAAGATGCTGCGTAGGGCACGTCGGGCGCAACCCGGCTTAGCCACCGTTCGAAGGGCAAAGGATTCGCGACGACAAAGTAGCGTCTTGCATCCAGACATGTACAATTACTTTAAAAAACGCAATTAAGTTAAGTTTCTGAGTATTGGCCTCAAGAGGAATTTGAGTAGAGTGGAAGTTACCCAAATGGAAAGTAATTGAGTAAATTACTAACTACCTTAACAAAGTAGCGAATTACTTTTAAGTTTCGTTTATATTTTTATAGTAACAAGGAAGTACAAAATTATTTTGATTCATTGGCGAAATTCTGCTAGCTAAATATAAATCGGCTTGTGTTTCCACATAAATGCTTTAATAGCTGGTTCTGCTTCCGTGTGATTAATTGTTTTGTACTTTTTTGTTTTTTTGGTGAATGATGTACTGCGTATGTATCAATTCTACTTTGAGGTTTAGCACTGCCTGAGTTTGATTTTGCAGACAGTGCTTGCTTGTTTACAGTGTTGCGTAAAGTACATCTAAAAAGTACTTGAAGTAAAGTACAAAGTCAATTAGAGGTTATGTAATTTATGTATAGTAAATACACTGGTTGCAATGTATGTGAAGTGAAGTACTATAAATACAACATACTTTTAAATAAAGTACAAATACTTTTAACACAATCTTTCATGATGTCCTTCATACGCTATTTTTACGTTATTTCAACTGGTTAGCATTTCTCCAGGAGTAATCGGAGGAGCGGCAGTGTTTTTTGGACATGGCGGTAAATATTGGATAAAGTCAAGTCGTCACAGAGTTGTTGATTTACTCTCGCTGACTAACTATTTAACACAATACACTTTTAAGGCACTTATTTGTATCGGTCTAATAGCCGCCATTACTTCACTCAAAGAGATGACCACGTGACGTCTCGAAAGACGATAGCGTGTTTTCACATGACGATACGCCATTTTCTGTTTGCAAGTTTGGGGAATGAACTTTGTAGTCGGGAATTTTACTTTCTTCAGAAATCGCGACAAAAATACTTTAGTAAAATAAGAGTACATGCTCCGGGAATGTACTTCAAGTACATTCTCTAAGTACAAGTTTTCTAATCCTGCTTGCTATAGTACTTTAAATACCATGTTCTTAAAGTACTTCCAATTTCAGGTTTTTTTTTTTTTTAACGTTGGGGGAATTATTAAGATTCTCTAACGATCTTCGAATCTTGGAAGACCTGCATATGTTGAGTTTTGTAAGGAAATGCAGCACAAAGAGGTCACCTCTACGTTGCCTTTTGGCACGCGATCCTTCAAGTACAGCACAAACTACGGAAGCACCAGATACGCCTAGAGCGGGTACTGCATTTCGTTGACTCCTTAGAGTGAGGCTGCAGTGTTTACACCTCCTGTAGTGGGCTAGAGTTTCTATGCCGGGGAGAAGTGGGTGTTTTACATAGATGGAGGAACGATGTCCACGGTGTAAAATGGAAAATCGCGTTTACTTAGCAGATATGTACAACGCTTACCGCTGCCTCGATCGTCTCGATCTCCTCCGTACTCGCGCTTCTTTTCTCGGCCCTCCTCGTCTTCAGTCCTTCGTCGCACGCACATTCCTCCTTTTCGACTACAATATTCAAAAGTGGGGACTGGAACAGTCTCCCCAGAGAAATGGCCTCCAACAGTGACCATCAGACTTTTGCCTCCGCTCTAAACATGTTAAACCTTAAATTGTCTTGTATCCCGGCAATAATTGTTGTTGTCAGTGTCTTGTTTCTGATGAACAAGGTTTTATTGTGCGCCATCTCCTTTATATCTTTTCTGTGAAGGCCAAAATTGCGCCAAATGCTTTGTACCTTCAGTTCATGCTTTTTACCTTTTTTATGTTCGTTTCTTTTTGTTGCTACTTTCTTCAGTTGTACGAATCTTTGTATCACGTTTCCCTTATGTAATGCCCGAAAAGGTCTTTAGGTTTAAAAGAAATAAAAAAAACGTTTTTTAAATACGTCAAGTCTCCTTGAGCTTCAGTACACAAAGAAATGCCAGTCTTCGGCGCTAATCCCGCATTTACTGGGCCTCCCTTGTGACATGTCTGTCCGCTGCCTGGCGCTTCGTGTTGTTGCAGTAGGGGACTCGTGGAAATTTTAGTGTTTTGGACCCTCCAAACCACTCCCGCTCCCCCTTTTCTGCCTAAGCCACATGCTTCTCCCTCTTTGCAAATATCAGCTAATCTTCCAAAGTCTTATCTATGTTTGTGCAGGAATATTTGTTGACCAGCAACCCTACCACTAAAATTCAAAAGTGATTTGTTATTTGGGTAGCAGTTACTCGGAAAAAGTAATTGAAGTAAACTACTAATTACCGAAATAAAAACGTAATTGAAAGTTACTAAACCACTCAGAAAAGTAGTTAAACTACAGTACCTGGAGTAGAGTAGCTGAACTACGTACAAGTCTGCTTGCATGTTCAGTAAGCTAACGGTGCTCGAGAGTCCCACGCTCGCCTTTCCGCAGAGCGAGCGCGGCCGGCCAGATCGAGGCATAGTCGACTCTCGCATCGCGAATGCTGCGTCGTTGCTCTGCTTACATTGATGACATGTGCACTGGCAGTCAAGCAGCCCTCTCGAGACTTCATTCGAGTCCAATACACGACCATTATAGCGTGATAGATTGTCGTAACAAGAGTAGAACTCATTTCGGTAGCGGCGTAAGCAGCGGCTTCATATTCGTGTACGCCTGCGTCGAGAACGACGAAATATGCACAAACAATAAAACATAAAAAATACAGCATGCAGAAAGAAATACAAACATGGCAGGGGCACGGACAAACTAGAAGACGTTAGCGCTACGAAATGCATATACTTACAATATGCACTGGAAGAGACAGAAATAATTGAATCTAAAAAACGGAAGATTGAGATAACGTCCATGCCGAGGTAAGGCAATGCGACGAGAGACACCCGCAAAAACTGCAATAGTCCTATAGGCAGCTAAGAACGCTTTTATGATGGGGGCGGTGACGTGCGCCTCATGAGGCTGGCTAAATAAAATTCTCGCCCCTAGCGAGCGCATGAATGACTCCTTTCCACTTTCTTACCTCTGCAGTGCAACAAAGAAGGTCGCGGGTCTCTAGCCTAGGCGACATAAAACACCATTAAGCCGGCTAAAAAAATGGGATGGTCGCTAGTCTAGCTTAGGATACATACATCCCTCTATAGCCGGCTAAGGCACATTGAAAGGTCGAAGGCCTATAGCTTTGGTGGCATAAAGCACCGTTTAGTCGTCTCAAGAAAATTCCATGGTCGCGAGTTTATAGATTTAGGGACGTACACCACTCTATGGCTGGCTAAAGCACATTGAATAGTCGTGGATCTATAGCATTTAGGACATACATTTTTCTACAGCTCGCTAAAGGAAATTGAATAGCCGCGTCAATAGCTTTGTAAGCACACATTATTCTATAGCCAGTTATAGAAATCTGAATGGTCGAGAGTCTATAGCTTTGAAGACATAGATTATTCTGTAGGTAGCTACAGCGTGTTTTATGGTTTCTTATCGATGACCATAGGGGGTCATATACGGTGATAGCTCACCATAGCATTTTTCATAGACGTCCATAGACCATTTTTGTATAAGATTGGCTCCGACAGTACAATACTGAACAGCTTATACCGGCGTATATTTAATACCGATGAGCCATTGGCTATGGCAGTACAATATTGTACAAGTCATGCCGGCGTATATGCAATATTGCAAATCTATTGGCTCCAACAGTTCAATACCGGATAGCTTATGCCGGTATATATCCAATATTCGAAAGCTATTGGCTTCAACAGTTCAATATTGGACAGCTTATACCGGCGTATAGCCAATATTAGAAAGCCAGTGGCTCTGACAGTCCAATATTGGACAGCTTATGCCGGCGTATAACCAATATTGGAAAGATATTGGCTTTGACAGTCCAATGTTGACCAGCGAAAACCAACGTATCACCGATATTAGAAAACCATTGTCTTCGATAGTTTATTATTGGCCAATGTGATTCCAATATTTGGAAACATATGGCTCAGTTGGGCCATTGTTGGGTCATTCTTCGCCACGGAAAATTCAATATTGGCCCAATACTGCGTGTTGCCTGGGTACAGAAACGAAATTCCAGCGATCATTTTCGAGCTTAAATGTGTTGCATGTTGCAGCATAACCTAAAAAACACCAGTCTTTTCTTGAAAGGCACAGGAAAACAAAATTTAAAGCTAATTAAACGATCTTTCAATGTGCACCTGGAGGATGCCTGTGAAGCTTAGTTGGGAGGTAATCTAGCAACCTTGGGAATCTTGCTACGTAGGTCTTGACGTAGCAGGGACTCTTACGTAGCCGCTCTAAACATCGGAGCGGCGCCGCTTTCTGGAAGTACGCTCAATTGTTTAAAGCGATCATGAAACGATTTTTCAACTTTTTCCTTATTAGCTTCCCTCCTCAACTCACAAATCGCGCATTGTACCAAACAGTTAAAGAAGAGGAAAAGTAGGGACTTCCCTCTCTCTTGGACCCTCGTTTGTGTGCCCGGACACCGCCATTTTCCCCCTAGAAAATTAGCCCGTCGCTCAAAACTCGGACAAAATTGCTTCCTCCACCGCGTTTACCCCTAAGCTGACAGTGCTGTGTTTTTGTTTACCCCTAAGCTGTTTGTTTACCCCTAAGCTGACAGTGCTGTGTTTGCCACAGTTTCTCACGTGATCACACTCCCTCGCGCATAGCCACGCGCAGAGAAAGAGTTCAGGTGATTAAAGAGGCGGCTGATTGGTCCGGCAAGCGCATAGCTTTAACCGCACTGTCAGCTTAGGGGTGAAGGGATTAAGTGAGGTCCGGTGTCGTGTGACGTGCGTCTGTGCCGATTGACGCACTTTGGCTACCGAAGATGTATCACAGTGAAAAGGCAAAGGGGTTTGGAAGGTGAGGAGGTACGAAATAGGCCACACGAACACGACGCGCACAACTGATCTCACACGTGAAACGCTCGTCACCCCGCGGGTACTTCGAACTGCTCGGCTGTAACGCGTGGACGCCACTACAACGCCGCCGACGACAAAGCTCATAACCCCACCAGCCTTGCTACGTCACGAGTGCGGGGAATCTTTTTTTTTTAGATGCGGAGCATCTCTTGCTCGGGTCTATGTCCCGCGGCGTCGTAGTCCGCACTCACACTACGCATGCGCAACTCTCCTCCTTCCCTCTCTCCAACAGCTGCGCGTTACTCTCTCCGCCCTCTCTCTCTACCAGCTGCATGCACTTCGCGTGCGTTCGCTTCTACGCACACCGCGCGCGCATGCGCACCTCTCCTCCTCTAGTCTCCCCTCCTTCAAGTGTGAATATAAGCAGCGGTAGCGCGCTGCGCGCGTTCAGTTCAGCGCTGTTGACTCCACTTCACTCCGTTCTTCTGATGAAGTGTGATGGAAGCAACAGTCCCGTCAGTTAGTGGGTTGGCGGAAGCAAGCGTCAGCACCACCCCACAAACTAACAGCAACGCTACGTCCACTGAAGACAAAGCTGCGCAGCGAAGGGCACGCGACGCTGAGCGCAAACGCTTGAAGCGAGCGGCAGACCCTGAACTACGGCAACGAGAAGCGGCGTCTATTCGTCAACGTCGAGCGGCGGATGCTGAACTACGACAACGTGAAGCAGCGGCGGTTCGAGAACGTCGAGCAGCAGAACCTGAGGTTCGGGACCGTGAAGTTCAACGTAAACGTACGAAGCGAGCGGCGGAACCCGACCTTCGAGAACGGGAAGCCGCGTTGGTTCGTGAACGTCGAGCAGCAGAACCTGAGGTTCGGGTCCGTGAAGTTCAACGTAAACGTACGAAGCGAGCGGCGGAACCCGACCTTCGAGAACGGGAAGCCGCGTTGGTTCGTGAACGTCGAGCAGCAGAACCTGAGGTTCGGGACCATGAAGTTCAACGTAAACGTACGAAGCGAGCGGCGGAACCCGACCTTCGAGAACGGGAAGCCGCGTGTAAACGTTAACAACGAAAACAAAAATTACACCATCTTCCCGAGGGGAACCATGGAGTGATGCGGAGCATCGCGGAGTTTCCAACAACGTTCACGCGATGTGTGGTAACCAACGCAAGTTAACAACGTAATAACACGCAAGTTAACAACGTTACTAACAACGTTACTAACACCGTTAATAACACCGTTAATAACGATCCGCGATGCTCCGCATCACCCCATGGTTCCCCTCGGGAAGATGGTGTAATTTTTTTTTTTTTTTTTTCGGCGTATATGCCATGAGGCATCGCGCTTTCCGTTCGCTTCTCTTCGAGCGCTTGCTCGAGTGCACCGTTTGGAACGCAAAATATGGCCAGGCGCTCAAAATACAAACGTGCGATTATCATTTACGGCTATTATCTGTCATGCTTGACTCAGTTCCGAATGAAATTTCTATCTTTCAATTTTCATTTCTGTACCCATTAAAAGGTGTGCAAAAAGGAATGGGCGGTCGCGATGGTTTGGTCGAACCAATTACCAGAAGCTTTCACGACAAATCGAGTTGTATTTTGTATCATGTTTTGCTTTTCTTCGCGAGTGTCTGTTTCGTTCTTCGTAAGGATTTCTCTGGCGGGACTCGGCGCCAACTATAATCCGATAATCCGATTTTCCTTTTCACCCGCACCCGAATTTCTTTCTCTGTGTCGTCCGCGTCACCTGTCGCGCTGCAATTTGAAAGAATGAACGCCGTCTTGTATATTTTATTTCTCTTCTTCGTTTTGATTTTTCTTCTCTACCCCAGTCTCAGGTTAATCCAACATGGTTAATATTTACTAGCTCGCCTGCACCCTTACGATATTTGTTTTTTATGAAGTCCAAAGCGAAAAAAACGCTCCTGTGTCTGTTCAAGTAATCGAGTCCCGAGGATCCCACGTTCGAACTACAGGCTTTCCTCGCTGATTTAATCCAAGTGACTATCAATTTAATCAGAGTGCCATACAATTTAATTCCAGCGCCATCCAATTTAATCCGAGTGCCACCACATTTAGTCCCGTCATCAGACAATTTAATCCATAATATTGTCACAAATGACAAATGATGAGGCGGCGAATAACTGAAGAAAATAAACGTTTAATGGGGCGAACTTGTGCCAAAAACAAAATATACAAAGGCTAGCGTCCTAGGCGTCGACTTTGGCGAAACAGCAAGATCGAGCGCTGGGGCGAGACTGACTCCGTCTCGCCATGGGGAGGCTTATGTACCCGCGTGGGTTTCTGGAATATTCGGCGTAGAAGGTTCGGCGCCTAGAACATTCTGACCTCGAGCAAGCAATAGGGTTCTCGAATATACCAAAACAATAAACTGGACGAATAAATAAAAGATGCGCAACTCCGAGGAATCGAACCCTGGGCCTCCGCACGAAAGTCAAGCGCGGTAACCACCCGGCCATGAACGCGTTCTCTCGACGACGCGCGTGGCATTAACCCCTCCCCCTCTTTTAAAGAAAGCATTGTCTCGATTCTATGTGAAAGGAAAAAAAAAAAAAAAAGAACAAGACAAGCAAAATATTAAAAAAATATGGAGGCCGGGAAAACCCAGCCCTATCAATCGTTGCACGGGATCACAGTTCACAGTCGTATCTTTCGTAGTACGGCTTGAGTTGCACGACGTGGACGACTTCAGTGGTGGGCGGCGTGATGCTGTTCTTGTTCCGTCAGGCATCACCTTTGTGACGTAGGGCAACACCTCGTCCCACGTCTTGTGCTCTACGTTGATGTACTTAGAAATCATGTCGGAGATTGTCTTTTTGAGTCGTCCGTCAGCCAATTGGTCTGCGGGTGGTACGCAGTTGCATGACGGTGGTTGGTGTGACTGAGCCGAAGGATTTCTTGGGTCAGCTTTGCCATGAACGATGATCCGCGATCTGTAATAAGATCTTCGGGAGCGCCGTGTCGGAGGACGATAGACTCGATGAAAAACTTGGCGACTTCAACAGCAGTCCCTGAATGAAGGGCTTTCGTTTCTGCGTACCGCGTGGGATAATCTGTGGCGACGATTATTCAACGGTTTCCCAGGGTCGACGGCGGAAAAGGACCAAGTAGATCTATTCCGATCTGCTGGTACGGTGCAGTTGGCGGAGGAATGGGGTGCAGGAGACCTGCCGGCTTCGTTGGCGGTTTCTCGCGTCACTGGAACTCGGGGCATTTTCGGGCGTACGCACTGTTAGCAAAAATAACACGCCCAGACGTGTAAACCGTTGTCCCATAGCGGACACGTCGAAATGTGATCGTTTTACACGCAGCCATGTGTGTTATTCGCCTACACACGAGGTGCCGTGTAAACTTAACACGCTACACCGTGTCTGCTTTCCGAGAAACACGGTCCAGCGTGTTCCTTAAGAAACATGGCGGCCAGCAGCCGAGAACAGGCGAGAGACGAGCACAGCGAGCCGCGTGCCTTTCAGCCGAATTGAAAGCACATAGGACGCGTTTGTTATCGTTCGATGTCTTTTATACACAGTAAACAGTCTCGAAGCGGCGGACGTAGCTACGTGCAAAGTTACGTACGTGCGTCGTCGTCGGTCGGTGGCGTCGGCAGCTACGACGGAACACAGAACCGCTAGACAGAAAAACGAATACCGAACTTACATAGATAAATAGCTCGAGCAAACTATTTGAAGTCGGGCGGTAACTTGCGCCACCTAGTGAAATTTTTAGCAGCCAATGAAAAAAAAAAAAACAATCAGGAGTTTGTAAACACGCTGAGAACTATCACAAGTAGACAGCAACCCTACATACATTGCAGACAACACGAGTACCACGTAGGACACAGCACCGACACATACACAAACACAACACCGACACTGCGCTCGACACTTCCTACTAACATCCTTTTTTCCCCGCGGCGTATATAAGCTTGACATGTGCGGGTGAGCTCTTAGGTCGCTGACCATTACAGATTTATAGAAGAAGACACAAAACACGGCACAATGGACAGCCGTATGTAAGAACTGCTTGCATTTAAAAAATATGAAGACAAAATCTGTAAAATTAATCCGTTGCGAAAAACAACGATGTATTAACAATACAACTTAAACCGGCCATGAGAAAGTTAAACTTTTTTGTTATTTGCATGCTCGACCAGTGTTATGAGCAGTCCGACTAGCTCAAATCAGATAGAAAAACAAATTATTAGGATTTTATAATTATGCATTCAATAATCAATGAAAATTTTCCTTGCGCAAAGAGTTTTTTATATAAGTATTTGTGAAGGACATCCGCCCAACACTTCACTTCCCCTAGTTGTAGTACGTGTACGGGAGCAGAAGCCTTCACTGTTGGGGCGTTTTGATGCAGTTTGTTGTCGTATGTCGTGTCGGTGTCGAGTGGAGCGGTGGGGCTTGGGAGTTTGTGACCGGTGTTATTCGTGATCACTAATGTGGCGCTGATGCGTTTTTTTTTAATTTTTTTTTTTTATACCGCCATTACCCCGAACATTGAAAATTCGCGGGCCCGTGGCACTGCATTATGCTGAATCGCAAGCTCCTTCTCTGTTGTCGTTTTTCTGGTAACACTCGTGGATACTGCAAGCGTTTAAACAGTGAGCACCGTCTCGCCTACATCCGCGGTGACATGCTGGACCTGTTGAAACTTATTGTTTCCGTCATTTTGGAGTACGCAAGGCAGTTATCTCGCTGCTCTGGTTTCGGTTATAAACGCAAGGCAAACCGCTCGTAAATCCCGCCCTCAGTACACATTGGACATCTTCCACACTTTGACACCTGATAACTGGATGAACGAGGATTTACATTTACTTCATAGGCCACTCGCGCCGCTTCCTCACCGTCGAGTAGCAGGATCAGCTAGCGACAAGCCGCGGATGAAAGGCTTGAGCATCAACAGCCCAAGTGCACTCGGTGCCGATGCGGGCGATGCGGGTTTCTGTCAACCGGTAGCCCAGCACAAACCGTGACCGTTCCAGCTCTTCGTCATGACACGGTGTTGCAGAGAGCAGGGTATAATACAACTACACGGACGACCGAAGCGAACGCACTGTTATCGTAAATCTTGGCTTGTGATTGTGCCTTTGTAGATCATCCTATTCGTTTTGCTGGAGACGCAAACGACGGGCATAACAAAATCGTTTGCATATTCCGCATACCTCGCAAAAGCATTTACCCAGTCCCCTTGCGAAAAGCGCAAAACACGGAGTCCGCACCGTCTTGACTTACCAGTCTTTCACCTGCTTTAGAGCAGTTTGTACCTCCTAGTAGGTATGTCTACTGAAACTGCAACTTGAAACTAGGGGCAGTGCCAGAGAGAAAAGAGACAAAGTCGGGAAAGCTTGCTCGCTCTCCCAATTTCTCAACTCTCAAAGATTGGACCATAATAAATGCACCAACGCCTCTTACCAAAGTAAAGAAAAAGCCCTATGCTCACCACGCAAAAAAATGGTCTCAGCTCATTCGTCTGTGGGCAGGTAGGAAATCTTGCCCTAATTTATTCACACCGTATGATGAGCGCAACAAACCCACACGAGTCACACGAGATTTACAGGAAAATATGTTTCCCTGAAATTCTGTATATCCGGTCGTTTGCAGGACCGAATCATCTACTCGAGCGGTGTGCGTCGCTGTGCAAACACGTCGCTGTGCAAATGCAGTCCAACAACACGAAGCATAAAAACGGAAGATTTAGGACAACAATCCGAAGACCATTGTTCAATTAAAACGACATAATTTTGTTGAAAACGCCCGGAGCTTTTTACTCACGGTATGCGTCGGGAATCTTCCACATTTTGAAACGGAACGAAGGAAGATTTACTTTTAAAAACGCTCACTGCGACCTCCCGGACCAGTTGGACCGGATCAGCTGACGACGACGGGACTGAAACCGTTGAACCTCTACTCCACAAGAACCAATTTGAGGTCCGCGTTAGTGTCGGTTTCTACCTCCAAGCACCGCACCACACACCACGAACGTTTCGGCTCTTTCTCGCATCGCCGTGTTGCCTCAAACAGAACGAGATCGCCGAAGTCAACGCAGCGCTGTCGTAAACCTTGGCTTTTGGATGCGCACTTGTAGGACACTGTGACTCCCTTCGCTTTCAAAGCACACACGACGATTACGAATGATACTTTCCGTGTTCCGGGAACATCACAGGGGCACTTCTCCGGTCACGTCTTCGCTATATGCTCGCAAACTGCGAAGCTCTATGCGAAGCTTCTCGCGTCCTGTCAAACCAAAACAATAGCGGCGCCATGCGTTGATGCCAGATTTTCTCCGGTCAGACAAAAACAACGAAAGCAAACCGGCTCTAGCTTCCAGCGTACATCGGCGTTGCGCTTGCGCCGTGGCCAGATCGCTTGCAGTTGAAGGTTGAAGCCAAAACGAAACCAACTGCGATGTCACGTGCTCAGATCAAGGACACGCTTTTTATATCCACGTTAACTGTTTATAACGAATAATTAGACCCATACCTTTATTTGTGGTGTGTAAGAAACTATTATCAAGACCCCTGAACCAAATACAATCATGGGCGACATGAGGGAAGCCGCATTGCCATCGACCAGAAAATGGCAGCGAGCACGGTAAGCGCGGGTTTCGCCAACTTCCTGCGACATGGCGCAATTGCTTTTGGTGCATATCCGTCTCCGAGACATGTTTCTTTCCGCGGCATTCGTCTCAACGGTCCTTTCTAAGTGTGTCCCCAAGCATTCGGTGCTTCGATAGCCGGCAATGCTGCGGTCGTCGCTGGGGGTGATGCGTGTTTTCGAGGTCGGCTACACGGTTGTGCGTGTATGACCGAACCAAAACACGTTTTTTACAACCTCGCATGTTTTGTGAACGGGTTATCCGTTACTCAACGTGTAAACATATGGTGATTTGTGTAAATAGCGTGTTTTTCACCCCAAATATTCACTAAATTCATGGGGCTTGCTAACAGTGCAGGTGGACGGTTTTGTGGAGCTTGGGCCAGTAATACTTTTACGAATACGGGCCAGTGTCCGGCTGTAACCAATGTGTCCGGACGTCGGGTCGTCTTGACATGCTTAAAAGATATCCTCTCGAAGGTTGGTCGGGATCACCCTCAGCCACGGCGAGTTGTTGTCCCCGAAGTTTTCATTGTAGAGTACGCCTTGTCGAATGGCGAAGGTTGGCAGTGCTCGTGAGAAAACACTTTGCACGGTACTCCCGCGCCCTTCCAGGTGCTTGATTAATGTGCGCAGCCCAGCATCGTCTCGTTGACGTCGTGCAATGTCGTCGGTGTTCACTGCTTCTAGGAAGCACTCGTCGTCATCGCCGTCGCTGTCGCCCGAAGTTGTTTTGACAGGAGTCCTGGGCAGGCAGTCGGCGTCGCTGTGCCTGCGTCCTCACTTGAAGACTACAGTCATGTTGCACTTTTGAAGTCGGAGACTCCATCGAGGGAGGCGTCCTAAAGGGTCCTTGAGGTTCGCAATCCAACAGAGCGAGTGATGGTCTGTGACTACGCGGAACGGGCTCCCGTACAAGTACTGGCGGAACTTCGTGATTGCTTGGATGACCGCAAGACATTCTTTTTCAGTCGTACAGTAATTTCTCTCCGACTTGCAGAGTGTATGACATGCGTAGGCGATGGCTCGCTCGGTGCCTTCTTGCACTTGAGCCAGTATCGCTCCAAGTTCTGCATTACTAGCGTCCTTGTGAATCTCGTTTTCCGCATCCTGATCAAAAGTGTCCAAAAACAGGAGGGGTCTGGAGTCTTCGCTTCAGCTCGTCGAATGCTTGCTGCTGCTCCTCGGCCCATTCAAACTTCTCGGCGTCCTTCGTGAGGTTTGTGAGTGGTGCGGATATCCTCGTGAAATCCCGAACGAAGCGTCCATAATAGGCACAAAGTCCAAGGAATTTTTGCACGGTCTTCTTGTCTGTGAGCGCTGGAAATGCCGTGACCGCGCGAGTCTTTTCGGGGTCTGGGCGGACGCCTTTGTTACTAACCACTTGGCTAAGGAACTTCAATTTGTCATAGGCGAACTGGCAGTTTGACGGCTTGAGCGTAAGTCCGGTGGTCTGTATGGCTTAGAGAACAGCACGCAGTCGTCGTAAGTGCTCGTCGAAGTCACTTGAAAACACTACGATTCGTCGTCAAGGTAGACGAGACAGCTCTGCCACTTCAACCCTGCCACTTCAGCCCTGCCACTACGCTGTCCATGACACGCTGGAAAATTGCTGGCGCCGTGTGGTGTCCGAAGGGCATCACCTTGAACTCGTACAGTTCATCAGGCATAACGAAGGCAGTCTTCTCTGGTCCCATTCGTCGACTTCGATCTGCCAGTAGCCGCTCTTCCGGTTCATTGATTAAAAATATTGAGTGGCGCGTCCGGTCGGTCTAGACTGTCATCGATGCGGGGAAGTGGATACGCGTCTTTTTTCATCACCACGTTCAGCTGCCGGTAGTCCACGCAGTACCTGAGCGTTTCGTCCTTCTTCTTAACCAGCACGACTGGAGAGGCCCACGGACTGCTTGAGGGCTAGATTATGTCGTCGTTCAGCATCTCTTGAACTTGTACCTGGATAACCTCTCTTTCTCTTACGGAAATTCTCTATGGTGATAGATGCACGGGGAGTGCGTCATCTTCGGTAAGGATGGGGTACTTAGCAACGGCGGTTTGGCGCACCTTCGACGACGTCGCAATGCAGTCGTGGTATTCAGCGAGGAGGTTAATCAGCTGCCGTCGTTTTGGTCCCGGAAGCTTGGGGTCCATGTCGAGCTGCGCTGGCGATGCACTGTCTTGCTGAGGTGGCGAGGAATCTTCAATAATCGCGGCCATTTCGGCGGAGTTCCGGAGTTCCTCGACGTGGTCCACAGCTTCACCTTTCGCAAGGTGTTGCGTTTCTTGTCGGAAGATCGTCGCGAGGACCACAGTTCACCCATTCTGGAGTTCAGCTACTCCTCTTGCGGCGCCTATTCCTCTTCCCAGGAGCAATTGAAGGTTGCCTTCTAGAACAACTTCGTCGCAGGTAGCAGCGTCTGTCACGACGGGTACAACCACACTTGATCGCGGCGGCAGGTTCACGTGGTCGGCAGCAACTCGGACGGCGGATGAAGCTGTTTGGGGTTTCTCTGATGGCAGAACAGGTGGACTCAGCGTCAATCTGTTTTCTCCAAGGTCGATGACGGTGCCGTGTTCACACACAAAGTTCATGCCGATAATGACATATCTGGGCACAGTCTTGTAGAACCTCGAATATTACAGGAGATGTCTCGCCGTGAATTTCGACGCGAGCAGTACACCTTCGGCAGGCGTGACAAGGTGCCCTCCAGCGGTTCGTATCTGCGGCCCCTCCCACGGCGTTGTCACCTTTTAAAGGCGGCGAAAGAGCCTCACACTCAAGACTAAGGAGTCTGATCCGGTGTCCACGAGTGCCGACGCGTCGTGGCCGTCGATAGCAACGTTTAAGATGTTGGGCACCGTTGCGGGAGCGTCGATGCGATGCGTGGAGTCGGGAGAGCTGGAGTGCTCCGGCGTTCGTGAAGGCTCTTTACGTCGTCCGTCCACGGCAACTTCACCTCCGGAAGTTGCCGCGCTTAGTTTTCCCGGCGAGACAAGGACGACAGGCTCTCTCGTCCGGGTCGGTGCATCCGCGAAACTGGAAGTCGTGGCAACGGCGACCGGGGCCCGCGGCGAGGAGCAGGCGGGGGAGACTGAGGTCTTCAAAGGTACCCTTCAATCTCCTGCGGTAGCTCATTATAGCGTGGGCGTGGGTCGGTTTGGTGGAAGACGTGCAGCCCTATTTGCCGGGTGGGGCAACGGTGGTAAATATGGTCAGCTTCCCCGCAATGATAGCACAACGGTCGTCCATCGGCCGTCTTCCACACGTCGGTCTTCCTCGGCGAGGGTCGCCCCGGGCGGACGTACTGGACTAGTCCTACCTGGCGTCGAGGATACTGCGGCATAGGAGGGTCTCGTCGGGGTTTTGCCGTGACCTGGCGGTTAGATTGCGGCGGTCGTCGGGCCATGGCTGCGTAGTTCTACGTCGGTTCCTCTGACGTCGTCGTGTTGATGAGAACTTCTGGTTAGAAGGCTAGGTGAACCTCCTCTCGGACTACCTCGGCGAGCGACAGTGAGGCCGGGCATCCAGCAGTGGGCAGCAGCTACTTTAGCTCTTCACGTACGACGTCGCGAATCATCTCCCGAATTTCCGACATGCTGGAGCCGCCGGTGGGATAAAACGCGCGGCAGTGTTTAGCGCGTACACAGATGCTGCCTCCCATATAAAGATGCAGCCTGCCTCTAAAGATTTGGCGCACTGCTTGCTTTGGTGGGCTCGACCCAATCGGGAACCGACGCCATTATCTTCACGTTTTGCTTCCACACGGCGATTAGGCCCGACGCGCTTTTAGCGCTCTACAACGCAGTGTTGGGGGTTTGTATTTGACGCCAGAACTAACCTCCTTTTCTTTACGGCCAAATATTTATCGCTATCTGCTCCCCATCGTGTCGCCTTGTAATGTGGCATCGCACACTGTCGCGCGAAGCGGCGTGAACGAGGGTGTCGAGTAGGTTAACGCGCTCCCCGAGTGAGCCTTTTGTTTACCGCCTAATATATATTGTTCTCCCGCACCGCTCGTGTCGCCTTGTAATGGGCCGCCGCAGTCTGTTGCCACTAAACTGGCGTGAACGAGGGGGGTCGGCGGACCTCGCTGTCCGCCATTGCAATGGCGGACCTCGCCGTTGCAATGGCGGACCTCGCCGGCGAGGTCCGCCGTTGCATTATTGCAATAGCGGACCTCGCCGTCCGCCATTGCACCTCCCAAACCATTGTTTTACTCCGTGAGCAAACGGCAATACGCACCCCGGAAGGCGAACCGAGGCAGGGGCTCTGAGCTGTCAGAAAACCAGAGTTGTGGACTTTTCCTATTTGGAGGAGCGGATTACTTGTAATTCATAACGTTTTCAAGTAAGTATTCACTTGCCACATCACATTTTCGTTGGAGTAATTAGTACGTAATTTACATATATAAGTTACGGACTACTTTATAATTAGTCGTTACTTTTATAAAAATCTATGCTATACCTAAAATTGTGGTGTACAAGGGTGTTCTTATAATTCTGTTTCTTTGTTGCTGTTTATTTTTCTCCATGGCGGGGGAGCATCTGACCGCCAAGGAGGCGTGTTCTCATGTTGCATTCTCTTATTTCCTCTCTTCTTGGAATTTGGACCAACACGGCCGATGGGGCGGTCTGTCCTGTGTCATAGGTGTAGTGCACTCCGTTTCGTTTTATGATAAATCACAGCGGTCGCTGCGAGCCATTGGAGTCAGTCCTAATTAGGGATTCCGCGAACCTCCCGAAGGTCGAGTTCGAAAGGTTCGAAAATTTCGTACCTCCTTAAGGTGAGAATTTCGCAACTTCCCAACCCCACTGAGGTTGGAATTCGAAAACGTCTTAAATGTCAAGGTTTCTGAATGTTCGAGGTCGAGGTGTGCGAATTTCTTAACAAATCATGTTCGAAAATTTTGAATTTATTTGAGGTTCAAGCTTGAAATATTTGAAGGACTTGGAATTTATTCAAGCCACAAGTTCGAAAAGGTGGAACGTTTCGAAATTAACTTCGAAGTCTTCGAATTTCACGGATGGAGATCGCGATGTTCGAGAGCACGGCATGAGCTATACCATGCAAATCCGTTACTGTTTTCTTATTTGTGCAGGTTGGTTCGATTCCGTCATTAAACACCAGAAAAAAAAAAAAAAAGAGCGGACATAACTCAAGCCCTCACAAGGGCGCCCCTAGCGGCCAACATATAATTTTCATCGGTAGGTATTTTTTAGCCGCTGCACTCAGATTATGTTCGCTCACGTTTTGCGCCAGGCAATTCGCCACAATTGCTTCCCGACGAGTAGGCGGCGACAACCGCAAGGTGGCAGCGAACAATCAGAGAGCCTGGTTTACAGATAATTTTCAGCGGCTCGATCGGGGTCAGGTGCTTTATGTGCCGCATTTGCAATACGAGCTACATGTGACGAACGCCCTCAAGAAAGGAATTGGCCAGACGTATCGAAACACGAGCTTCTGCAAAAGCACTCCGGTGGAGGACATATAAAAAACAAGTCTGAGAAACCCTCCTCAGTCTGCCCACGAGAAAAGAGACGGAAGGCTCTAGACGTTTCTGATACCTAGAGAATATCGAGTGACAGTTTTTACCCTCCACGAACGATCCTCTTTGTGTACAACCGGCGAACTAGACCTTTTTTTGCTGCCGCCTACTTCGTTTGCCCTGGAACAATCGGAATATCTTGTGTTCTTTCCCGTCGCTAGTGCAATCTCCACGTCAGTTTTGAAATTTCACGTCCCTTCTTTCGGTCCACACATTTCCGATTTGAAGTCGAGCTTTCTTCATATTCAATCTAAAATCGTACGAGCCAATGGCGATCCTGCGAGCACTGTTGCATCCGACGGGTCGCTTGCGAACGATAAAGTGATTCCGGTTAAGGCCCTTGGAAGCTCCCTCTTTCAATACCTGCACGTTTATTTGAATCAAACTCTTGTCAGCCAGCACGCAAACTATCCTCATCGTTCATATCTGATATTCTACTTAACGGAAACCAGGTAAGTAGAGATCATTATCTTTTTGCGATGCTCAACGAAAAAGACCCAGTGAATAAATCGAAAAAGCTGGAAATTCCGACGGATGCCGAGGGACTTGCCGCTCGCTTTAAGCGTACCGAGGAATCTAGCCTTTGCGATCTGTTCTGCCCGATATTCAGCGACATTAGTCAGCAAGGAAAGCAACTATTTAACGTCGTGGGCGTCCACATTGTGCTGCGACAAAATACCGAAGATGTCAGACTCTTCGATGCTTCGATAATTCAACAAAAACACATTGTTCAGCTTCCTGGAATCGTTCTGTACACATCGCGACACTGTTAGCGCGAACACGACATCGGCGCAATTTTGCATTTTACTTCTAAATTGTATTAGAAAGCACAAACTTTTATCGCTTACATTAAAGAACTAAATGAGCTCTTTCCGTAGCAATAATAACTTGGATGACATCACTTGGTTTCAAAGAGAAAAACTGGAAAAACCAACGATCGCTTGTTCGCGCTACCAGTGTCGCGCTCTGTACATTCGCCGAGTCAAAGTGGCCCCGACGGCTCGTGTCGGAATCGAAAGGCGACTGCAATCTACTCCCACATCATACCTGTTACGTGGAGTGGAGATAAAAACAAGAACCCTTTCTCCCGGTGTGTGACATATCATTCTCGACGACCTCTATCTTCATCGGGTTCCGTTAAGCTCGTCGTCGCCTTCGTAAAGAGTGAACCGTTTCAGGGAAGTCGCGAACACGACCACTTTAAATTCAAACACTTCAAGCTGAAAACGGCCGCACTAGACGTCGGTGGGTTTCAGCAGACCGAGAATTTAGACTTTAATCAGGATCTTTATATGAACGCCTATGTCAACCTCCTGCATTGACACAATCGAAAAGACGTTCGGTTTTCCAGATCTCCCTTCTCAAAAGACTCTTTTCTTCTCTACTACACTTTGACTCCCGACCGGGAAGAGCAGAGTTTATGTCCGATCCTCACATCCAATGTGAGACTCACCCTGACTTTCAAAGAAGACCTAAATAAGGCAGTCACGATCCTGTTCATGCCAGAAACACCACGCCTTTTGAAAATTGACAAAGAGAGACAGGTCAGGATCGCTAATTGAAGGAATGGAAGAACGCGAATTTTATTCGATGTTTGTAGGGAATCAGTGTACGCGCCCCTGGTTCGCGGTATCTTTTCCTGCGACGAGAGCGGTACCTTTTCCTGCGACCAGCCTAGGGTCTTTAGTTGCTTAACACAGCACCGAGATCATCTTCCGGCGAAAACTGGGTTCTTTTTTCTCGTATCTCCAAAGGACAATTCGATTAATTATTTTGACAGTTTCAGTATGATTCCAATACACGAAGAGCAGCTACCACCTTCCTTTTCACTTTCTTTTTAGGTCCGAAACATACGGCTTAAAAAGTTTATCAACCGCTTCAGCAGCCTTTGCTTCTAACGTGTCATTCCCTAGGATAGCAAACCTCCCTGATTTGTTCGTCTGAAGCAAAGTAAGCTCCTTCTGTTCTAGGTTCTTCATTACATCCCTCGACATCTTACAGGATACCCTCTCCATCAAACAAGTCTGATCCACCATCCTTGACACTTTCCTTATTGATTCATCCATAAAACCTTTTTTCTTGTCCTGGTCAAATATTTTTCTGGTGATTTCAAGCACATCAGATACAATGTCCACTCTAGATGGATTCACATTAACGGAGAACTTCGGTCCCTTCCCCAGACATGCTTCCGTTTTTTTTTTTTTATCAAGCTGCTTTCCCGACAAGTTGAAAGGCATTCCTTGGCGATGAATTCTAACATGTGTTGCCTCACATGCAGTTCGCTTTGACAAGGATACTATCGCTTTCCTTTTGCTCCCACTCCATGGCGTCTCTCTTTTTGACGATAACAATTGCAGCCAGGTAGAATACTCAATAGTATTGACATAGCTTTTCAAACGTGTTAATGTCCAAATACTGTCAGACACCTTCCAAGCTTGCTTGAGTTGGTCCTGTAGAGAGTTCCTGTAGGCCGTCAGCACTTTCTTCTTGGTCTTCCAATCACAAGCCAATGAAGAGAGGTAAGGGCCATCTTGATTCTTCGATGTATCTTTCTCTTGAGCAGAAGCCCAGAAAACACCAATCTGCCTCAAGCTCCGCCAACCGCTGTCCCAACTTGCAGAGTACTAGGAGGCTCTACTCTTCCACAGATGACGAGGGTAGCGACGAACACACTTCTAGGCCTTCATCAGGGAGAATCAACGCCTGTTCTTGGAGGGCTGTTTGTGCAGGAAATTCGGGGACAGGAGAGGGGTGTCAGGTGGTATTGGGGAACTCTGTTTCCTGTTGAAAAAAAAACAAACAAGATGCTTCTAAAAACGTTTAGGCTTTCAACTTTGGTGAAGAAGGAAGAGCAGCGGAGCTGTAGCTTCTGTCCTCGGTGGTGGCTTTCCAGTTGAGCGATCTGCTCTTCTTTCGCAAGGAAATCTAAAGAGCTCGACGTAGTAGAACTTTAGGCGATAGCGGCCTCACGGCGGTTGCGGAACCATTCACGCTGCTCCGCACATCACCGCCCGTTCCGTTCCGACTCTTCTTCCTCCAAAGAAAGGTTGCCGCCACCTATAAGCGACGGCGGCATCCAGTTGTCTGGTTGCCGCCGTCGCTCAGAGATGGCGGTAGCTGTTTAGAGTTCGGTGTCATCATTTCTTTGCTGGTGGACTCGATCCTGGGGAAACTAGCCCTTAACAGCTCCGCTGGAAAACATATCGCAGGACCTTGAATTCGCCTTCATCATCTGCTATTTGTACAACCACATCTCATAATACCTAGCGAAACTTTTTTTACGTTTTTTTTAATTAACATACATATTTAAATACATATTTATTTACCGTTGTGGTTTTTTATGTGTAATTTTCAATTATTCGGGTGCTGCTGAAATAAATGAAATGAAAAGTTTCATGTTTGCCTGCTACCACCAGTGCACGGATGCACAAATCGCCTGTGTAGTGCTATTTTCTTGCATCATTGTTGCCACCATTATTGGCCAGCCTCTTTGTCTCTTTATATCCAGAGTGCACCAAAAGGCATTTTGATTTATATTTTCAGTTATATAACTTAGCTTGGCTTTACAAATTGGCCTAATCCTATTTGATTTGTTGTTAAATGCTGGACTTGTGCAAAAACAAAACTGGAAACCACAAAAATGTGGGAAGGAGTGAAACTAATAATTTATTGGCACACTTTTAGATGGCATATTTATTTTTAAAAAAAGTTGTATTAATAAAACCATATTTGCCAATTTGTTGATGCGCCTATTGTGATTTGCCAATTTGTTGATGAGTGGGCACAGAGGAGTTGCGGCTAAGCGGTCGCTTCAAAATCCCCTCTGCTTAATTCTACTGATTTTGGCCTTCCTTGGGACATGGCTACCTCCTCCTCGCCAGCCAGCCAACATCTCTGCACCGTCACCATGCTCTGTATTCCTGGCGGCTATCGGTGACGACATCCCGCCCGTGTTCGATGCCACAGTTGCCTCCCTCCCCTTCACAAAGCCAGCATCATCGTCAACGACAACAGGATTCTCTGCGAATTTCAGCGCCTGGTGACCACAGGACGCTTTCAGTGGGCACAGAGGAGCGGCGGCTATGCGGTCGCTTCAAAATCTCTTCTGCTTCATTCTGCAGTTTCGTAAATACCCATCCTTACACGTTAAAACATCTTGCAATGGTTTTGTGCTGCTCCTCCAGTGCCCGCTGGTTCTTTTTAGAGTTGGTTATGTGTGTTTTTCAGTTTTTAAGTTAATTTTGTTATCTGGGGACGTTGAATCAAACCCCGGCCCCAACACTAACGCTGATATTCTGGCTGGCATTGCTGAACAGTCTGCTAAGAACGATGCGCGTCATAGGCGAGATGATTAACATGCTAAATCAGGTCAAAGATAACCAGAATCAACCAGAACTAAAAGTGTTAGACATCAATTCAAGACTTGCAGCAGTCGAATCACTTGTAGAATCACTAGATGTGCCAGAGTATCCTGCTGAACTTTCTAATGTTGTTAGTGAGGCCGTCCGAGGCGAAACTACCGTTCTGAATTCGAGACTTAATGAGCTTGAAGATAGGTCACGTCGTGACAACTTACTTTTCTACGGTATTTCTGACACCCTTTCCAAAAACTGGTAACAGCCAGAGACTCATATCCGCGACAATCTTTCTACAATATTAGGACTATATTTGCCTGGCTAGGCGATATGCCGTGCTCATAGATTAGGCTCATACACAACTAATAACTGCCGGCAAATAATTGTTAAAGTTTCTTCCTCTAAGTTCAAGGCGAATGTTTTTTCTCGGCGTTTTAAGTTCAAAGGAACGGGAATTTCAGTTAATCGATTTCGGTAAAGGCACCGGTCAGAGGTTCTTGCTCAGACTAAACAGGCTGCACGTTAACCAAAACGTGTATGCTTACTGCCCTGTAACAGATTGTGTTTATGAAGTGACTCCTATACTTCGTCTCATCCTACGATGGACTAAAGGCCAAAACCATGGGCCGCCAGGTCCAATCACGTTCCACGCTAAACTATCACACGCTTAGCATTGATTAGGTTTGGACGAATATTGCTCCGAATCCAAAAACACTGCGTCAGTTTTTATAGATTCGACACTGCAAAAAGCCAGTACGTCGTGGCTTTCTTTGCAATGTAAAATTGTTGAGTCACTGATTGCTCGATCCGAACCACTGTCCACACATTCCCATCAGTGATCCGAGACGCGGGCACCGATACGTGCATCGAAGCGAAATACCAAGCAATGTCTAAATGGCTCGTGATTGGATCTGGCGGTTCGTAGCTTCTGCATTTAGTAATAAATGTAATAAATAGTAGTAATAATAACAATAGTAATAAAACAACAACACCGCGTCTCTCCCGGGCACAAATCATACAGTTTCCGCGCCGCAACCGGGCACCGATAATGCAGTTTCCGCACCTGTCCCAAGCAATAATTCACACGCGCCATCAACATAACTATCTAAAGGCCCGGCGACTAACACCCTCTCAATATTCTATTCGAACGTTCGAAGTGTGTGCAACAAACGCGATGCATTGTCATCTCTTATCGACACGTGTACAGCTGATATTGTTATTCTTACCGAAACGTGACTTTCTGGTAAAATTGCTGACAGTGAAATTTTTGGGTGTGAAAGTATGCACCAATTTTATCGTTTCAATCGTGACTCGCGCTCAGGTGGCGGTGTTCTTATCGCTGTTCGTGATTCTATATTATCGAGTGTTGTAACACTTAACATATCTTTGGAGTTTGTGTGTGCCCGTGTACATGTCAGGAACAAGGAGTTTATTTTTTGCGCCTGTTATCGACCCTCCACTTTGTCTAATACATTTTGCTCTTAGCTTCACGATGTTTTAAATAGACTGGTAGTACGGTTTCCTTCTTCGCCTTTGCTTCTACTGGGTGATTTTAATTTTCCCACAATTAACTGGAAGCGCGACACTCCCACAAGAAATGATCTTTCATCACAGGCTTTTTCGTTTCTAAGCCTTTGTCTTGATTTTAATTTACAGCAACGTGTACAAGAGCCTACACGATGTTCATCTCATTCTTCCAATGTATTAGACCTCATTCTCACTACAACCCCTTAGCTTGCGTCTCCGCTAACGTATTTACCAGGTTTAAGTGACCATTGTGTTATTCAGTTTGACCTGCAGGCATCGGCTTCCTCATGTAAACCATTTAAGTTTATTTGCGACTACAAAAATGTCGATTTTGTTTCAATTAATAATGAATTAGACGCGTTTCTAACCAAGTACATCTCACGTTTTCATACGCGAACGCTTGAAGAAAATTGGTCTCTCTTCAAGTGAGTGACCTAACTAACCAGTACAGCCCTCTGAAGCGCATCCGCTCTAATTCACAAGCGCGTTGGTTTAACGCACGCCTTAAGCGTCTGCGAAATAAAAAGAAACGATTACTTATTTCGGCGCGCAAAACGAACAAAATGTGCTGAGCGCTGGCACGCTTACGAAGCTGCTGATACGGAGTATAAACAAGCTGTCGCACAATCAAAGCAGGAGTTTTATCAGTGTACACTTTTTTCTCTTTTAAAAGATAGCCCACGAAAGGTTTGGAGCGTGGTCAGCGGTAATAGATCCAGTGCAGTTGAGATTTGGGATGCGAATAATGTTCCTGTAGATCTAAACGATTGTTGGAATGTCCTGAACGATGTGTTTGCTTCTTATTTTTCTCACACGACTCCTACCTGTAATCCAACTGTTTTCAGCGCTAATTTTAGTCCTATGTTTCGTGTTAGTATTGCTTCATTTGGTGTCGACTGCTTAATCCAGAAGTTTAAAATTTCCGCGTGTGCTGGGAGTGACGGCATTAATTCAAAGTTTCTGAAGAGCACCGCCACCTATTCATCTTTGATTCTTTCAGAAATGTTTTCACAGTCTTTGCAGTGTTGCACATTGCCCAACGATTGAAAGATAGGGAAGGGGGTTTCTTTGCGTAAATCAGGTACTGCTCACTCCCCATTTAACTACAGGCCCATATCATTGACTAGTGTGCCGTGTAAATTACATGAACATATTATTTACTCTCATTTTGTTGCCTTTCTCGAGTCGAACTCTTTTTTTTTTACTAATTGTCAACACCGGCTCCGAATGTTGTTTTCTTGTGAAACACAGCTCGTATCGTTTACTAATAACCTGTTAGTTGCTATTGATGCCGGGCTAATAATTGACTGCATTTTCTTAGATTTTGTTAAGGCTTTCGACTTTGTCTCGCACGACCTACTTGTCTTGAAACTGAGTAAACTTAATATTGATCCTAACATCTTGGGCTGAATTAAATGTTTTTATCTAACCGTTCACAATATGTTTCTGTCACAGGGCATAATTCTTCTATTACTCCTGTAACGTCCGGGGCCTCTCTTGTTACTAGTCTACATTAACGACCTCCCATCGCAAATTGTGTCCTCTATTAAATTGTTCGCGGATGATTGTGTACTGTATCGCGTAATAACTGATGCCCAAGATTGTGCTATACTACAGTCAGACCTCGACGTAGTTTCTTCGCCTATGAAGCTTATGAAGAATCGCTTATGAAGCTAACGTTACTAAATGAAAAAAAACATGCTTGTTTCCCGACTCTCTAAAAACATTGACCCTGCCATATACATCCTTAATAATTGTGGGGATTCCTGTGGTCTCCTTTCCTCGATGGCTGTGATAACGGCCGCGAGTCGGAACGCTCGGCCGCCTTGGCCGTGAGCTCCGACCTGTTCGTGAGGCGGAGGGCCGATTGGCTTGGGGGCTCTTTTCTCACTCTCTCCCGGGGGGACCTCTTTCCGTCCCCCCTCTCGGATGCGAATCACTGCTGACAAGCGAGGAGGCTTTCTCCTCGACTTTTCCCGCTTTCGGGAGGGGACTCGTCCGGTGACCGCGAAAGAGATAGGACGTGTGTCGGCGACTTCTCCGATGCTTCCCCGGTATTGGCTGTCCGGAATCCCGCGCCTGGCAGGTAGGGACCTTTTCTTACCTTGCCGGCGCGGGGGGCATTTTGGATTGGGACATTGCAGACTTGTGCCCGTTACTCCAAAAAAGTAATTAATTACAATTACAATTACTTGGCCTAAAAAGTAGTGGATTACCGTTACAAATTACTCCTCGTAAAAAGTAACTGATTAATTACTTCGTTACTTTACTCAATTACTTTTGCGTTACTTTAAAGAAACGCAAACTACCTGCTATATCTACTGCGTGTTTGTGGGGGGGGGGATTTCGGGCCCCATCAAAAATAAAACAGATTCACTACTATATCTACTGATTTTGATAATAATTTTAGGAGGATGGATCTATAAATCTGTAAAGGACTGGAACAGGTGTTCAATATAAAGGAATCTAGCGCTGTCCACCCGGGACAGAACTGAATCTCTGAACATGCGACGAATGCACATGGGCGGCGGAGGCACGCACACCATTCGAAATCTGGCATCGGCAAACTTTAGAATACGACTCTCCTGAATATGGGGTTTTTCTATGGTTGCTGCATATTGCCTAAATAGGGGCTGGTTTAGCCACTAAAACCAACTGGCTGTGAGACTTACATGCGGTACTTGCGTTTCGGCAGATTTCAAAGAGCCCCGCTTGTTGAAGGTTGTTATCCGGCCTTGACCCACTTGATCTTTTTTCTTGATCATCAAACTAATCAAAACCGAAACTTCACACGAAATATTAATCCACAATCATTCAGCTAAGCTGATTTTTCCGTTTAGAAATTATAAAAAAAAAAAAGCACAATTGTCAGTGAATAGCAGGCTTCAATGTATCTCACGCGTTTACAGCCGTCTTACGCTGCCTTAACTCCTGTGTCCAAGTCAGCCACTGTTTATTCTCAGAAAACTCGGGCTGTGTTCCCTTTCCCTAATATGTCGGAGTACAAGTTCCCGTAGGCACAATCCGCTGACGAGAACCCGAACATTCTCGTTTCTAAGAATATGGGTTCAGCTTCGAAATCCCAAGCCATTTTGGCTGTGCTCCCCGACCACCTTATTGCCTACTGTCGAAACTTACTGTTTGAACTGACAGTAGTGTTGATGCTACATTTTTTTTCTGTTCCAATAAGCTGATGCCATCGCTTCCCTTATGTTTGTGCCTTACGCATCCGCTATTGCGAAGTCAAGTGACAGAAGCCACAAAGCTGGTTGGTCCAGCCAGTATTTAGCTTTCACAGCGCTGTCAAAGATGAGCAGGGTCAGGGTCTCGTTACCTTTTTTTTTTTTTTTTGTCTGCGGGGTGGGCGGAACATCGACAAGCAAAGGACGGTCTCGTGTGACAAAAAAAAAAATGCTGATTGGTTTTTGGGGGACAACAGACGGTTTTATGGGCCATTAATTTTCCGCTCTTTTGTGCGCTCGAAGCAGTCCGTTCGTTTTCAAGTCGGAGCTTGTTGCCTTCATGTAGAAAGTCGAATCCTCCCAGCCTGGCTGACCGTACGAACGAGTCCAGAAACGGGCTCTGGCTGGGCTGTCGCGGTTTCCGTGAATTCCTTTTCCTCGCCAGCACTCTCTTCGCGAGCAAACCCCCGTCTTGTGTTACCATGCTAAAAGCGCGAAGGCCGTTGCATCGCCCTTCTTCCACTCTATTTTTTCCTTTGACTGGGCGGAAGAATTGTAACGAGTAATTTCAGTAACACGTTACTGAAAAAGTAATGAAATTAGATTACAAATTACATTTTCAAAAAATTAACGGATTAATTACAAAATTACTAGAAAAGTAATTAATTACAAGTAATTCCGTTACTTGTAACGGACTACTTCCAAGTCTGGGACATTGTAGTTCTTTTTGAGAGTGTTTAATAAACGCTCATGGACTCTGTTTTTACTCTGGTACGTGTGTCTTCTCTTCCGCTATAGATCGAGTGAGACAAGGTAGACGATCATTAACACAGGGGAGGTAATTTATCGACCCGACCCGCGGTAATGTAGCCCTAAACGTCGTCTATATTGCCGCGGAGATGTGGGGACCGCACTACTAGGTTTGACGTCTCCTTTGAGATCGCCGCCGCTGTTGAGATAACCCTTTGGTAACTCTATTGGTACCTCTGTTAGTAGCTAGAAAATCCCACATAAAATGGCGCTCAACGTGTGGCCACGGCCTTCTTTATCGTGGTCGTGGCTCCTGGCCACCGTCCCTTTGTCCGGCCTATTTGCCCGCATTCCTTGCCTTTGATCGCCCCCTTCCACGAGCGTCCTGATCTCGCCACTTATGGTTGAGCGACTAATGCCGAGTCGGCAATCCGTAGTGCCACTCCTTTGAGCCTGCGCAGTGTGATTCGTACGCGTGTTCCTGTATTGAATTGGCGTGCGTCAAGCAACATTCGTTGTTGCGGGAGGCCCTTTGTTCTCAATGCTTGAGGCGAACCCTTCACCTGTGTGTATTTGGGTTCCTTGCGGGCAACCAGCAACTTGTCCTGAAGGGAAAATGTATATAGATGTTTCCGTGGTGTTTTTTTTTTTGAGAACCGGGTGGACTTTGATATCCGGCGGGGAGCGAGGCTTGGCAGAAAAGAGTAGCGAAGGATCAGCAGTCAATCTGGGAATGTAAATATGCGCGTTTTCCTTGACTCGGAGTAGTCGCGGACTCTCAGCAAGAGTCGGACGGTGCGCCTGCCAATAACGTCGATAAGTAGCTGGTACTGCTACTGACGGGCTCCGGGAGCCGGGCCGCGTAACCGTCGGCGTCGAGAAGCAGTTTGCACACTGTTGACGCGCGCGCTTGATTCACTGCTGGTATTGCAGTGGGGGCGGAGGGTTTTCTTCGGGAAAGATTTGTTTCTCCTTGATGCCAACGTACTCCTGCAGCCTGTTGTTGTTTTACAAGAACGACACTATACTCTGTTTCACCTTATGATGTACCGCAGAAATTTCTACAAGCGCGAGCTCCTTGCTCTGGGGCACATCCCGGCGGCACATGCTCTCGTGACTTAAGAGCAGCTGCCAACGCTATGAGCTCGCGCTTCTAGCCTTCGCTGCGGTACAAGATAAGGTGAAACGAAGTATAGTTTTGCGTTCATGGTGGTGGCGCTACGCGGTCTGAGGCGCACTGTGACAGTATCTGGGTGGACGAGTGTCTCTAAGACTTTCGGAGGTTATGTTGCTCTAAAACCAGGGCGCCATGTAGCCAGAGCGCCCTTTGGCGATATCTGTCAGACTCGCGTGATCCAGGTGGAAGAGTGACTCTAAGACTCTCAGCAGTTACGTTGCTCTGAAACCTGGCCTTGCCTCAAAAGAAGGGTCCACACCGTTGTGAGCCCTTGATCAAGCCGTAGCGAGTGCAAGATATGTTTTTCTAGCATCGGTAAGCTAGCTAGCTCGAATAGTTGGCGAAGCTAGCAGGTTTGAGCGAGTGAGCTGCGGCCCCTATTGCCTTCCTCCCTGGGGAGCAAAATGGCGGCTATTTTGCGCGGGAACTTGCGTCTTCTCCGCTCGCAGACGCGCATGCATGGCGGTTTTTTTCTATCCGCCCCTTCGAAGTCCCCGTATCTATTTACCTCGACTTCAGAAGACGGGCCAGCTGCAGACTGTTATCTGTTTTTGGCCAGTTATAGTGAACAACCTCTTCCGGTAACTATAAAACCGGGCATTGTAGGCAGCCTCTGTGTTAGCTGCCTGCGCAAAGGATTGAGAACTCGGCGTTTTTCCTAGAAGCTCTATCCCCGGTGTCCACAGTAAGCTAACTCAATTAGTTTGCTTGGCATATGAACGCGTTTCGAACGGAGGGGCCCCCTTTTATGGCTTCTCCCGGTGTCGAAGCGGGTCACTCTGGCATATGTCCTGTGACCGCTCGTTGGGTCCTGTCACCGTTGACAAACTGGCCACCTTTTTTGTGGTTTTTGTTTGGCGTTTGCTCATGCCCGCTTCTGCCGCCTTTCCGGCTGGGCCGGCGAGCGTCGGTTGCATGCGCCCCCTCGTTTGGAGGCTGCGGCGCCCTTTCTTCCCTTTGGGGAGGTCTGCGGCCGGCTCTGAGCGTATTGTCTGCTGGCGCATCACGACTTCGCAGGTTTGCTCTGAGGTTGTCCACCCCCCCCCCCCCCCCCCCTTCACCAACCCACTGCGGCCGAGATGGCACCGAACCCTCTGGGCGGCGTATCTGGGACTTCCCCAGCTGGTCTCCACGGGTGGGCGGCGGTCGTTGGCCTTTTTGGTGCTGCCGCCTTCACGACCGCCTCACCGCCCTCCACTGCAGCCAGCTCGTACCGCGACACCTGTGTCCAGCTGTATCAGCACTGCGCCTGTGATGCTGGGCGAGGTTCTGATGGCCGCGTTCGTGCACCTGGACTTGAACTTTCTGGGTCCTTCGGTCCTGCGTGCCAGCTGTTGACGGCGGACACTGTGAAGACGCGCTGGGTGCCGCGTGTATTTGTTGGGGGTGTGCATAGAGATATATTAATTTATGAGAGCAGGTGGGCCTCCTTTATTCTTTATTGAGACCCACCTACCGTTTTAAGGAGGGGGGATGTGGGGATTCCCGTGGTCTCCCTTCCCTGATGGTTGTGAGAACGGCCGCGGGTCGGAAGGCTCGGCCGCCTTCGCCGCGAGCTCCGACCTGTTCGTGAGGCGGAGGGCCGCCTGGCTTGGGGGACCCTCCTCTCACTCTCTCCCGGAAGGACCTCTTTCCGTCCCCCCGCTCGGATGCGAATCACTAGCCGCGTTTACATGAATGCGACTTAGTCGCATCGAATCCAGTTGTCGCATTCAATGCGGTCATGTAAACGGCATAATGCTCAAAGAAAGCGCATCGCATTCAAGTCGCTAGACAGAGGTGGATCGAGATGGCGAGTGCGCATTCATTCAGCCTATGTAAACGGAGGTCGCATCGCATTTTGGAACGGGGAGGATTATGGGAAGGCGCTCCCTGCGGGAGCGAGTGAACAGCTGAGAACATGGCGGCGGCCAACCTCGTCGGCAGCGCGGAGAGCGGTCCCGTATGGTCGCCCGCAACTTTTTCCCAAGAACAAACGCGAGCTTTTATTGCCATCATAAGTAAGCGGAATATAGCGGAGCTGCTCGGTGAGGGCGGCCCCCGTCCAAGCCTTGCGAAGTACGACTTGCGCGTCCGAAGGGGTCCCAAAGCCTTCGGCGCAAGCACGAACGACACCGAGAGCTCTGAGCACTGTAGAGCACTGCATAGTAGCGCAGAACGATCAGCTCCTACCTCGGTGCCGTTCCTGGCTGCGCAGGAGCCTTTCAGACTCGGGGTCCGGTTGGTCCGGTCGCGATCGGCGAGGTCTGGCGCGGCGAAGCGCGAAGGCTTCCTCAAAGCGTGCGCACACACGTCGCCTCTGGTCCAGAGTGACCCGGCGGCCCGGCCTGGAGCCCTAAACGCTTGGGTTTTGATGTTTCTTCCGTCTCGTAACTTCTTCCACAGCACCGAAGACAGCGGGCACGATCTTTAAGTTCACTGAAAGCGTCGAAAGGCCTCCACGTGCGATGCACCGGAAAACGTGGTGCGGCTGGTGCCGGAACTGCATAACTTCGAGCTTTGACACGGCGTGGCGCCACCTTCGTGTAGGGCTTGGTGCGCATTCATGTAAACGTTGCCGCGTCGGCTTCGTTCGAAGAACGAGTGGAATTGATGCGCTGAAGTCGCTTTCATGTAAACTAAAGTCACTGGATCCTGGGAAAGTAACGCCAAGCTCCCCGTGTGGTCGCCATCTTGGTCCGTGAAATGAGCGATTTCTCCTTGATCCCTCCGTTCTTGGTGAGCCGATCTAGATTCGCTGGTGACGGGTAGCTTTATGGAGTCGTTTTTTGTATACCGAGATTTTGCTAACCACACACCGGCGAAACAAGCGTACACCTTCGTACCACCACCACATGCTGTGTCGGTGCTTGGAGGCACTGAAAAATAAGTTTACTGCATTGAAATACGCAAGAAGAACAATATAATTGTAAGAGATCCATGGAGATGGGCATGATTAATAAGGTGATCGGATACAAAGTTCCAAAGGCTCTTAAATTGGCGAGGAACGCTTCCAGTACGATGATGCTTCGTGGTGATCTTGGCGCGACTGGTTTAGAACGACCCCCTGGAAGCTTCGAAGATTTAAATGGACCAAGATGGCGATTCCCATGGCAACGTAGACCGATTGGCCAATCGCCTTGCGAGGTTTGGGTCGTCTGTATGTTAGTATCCGTTTGTGTCCGGCTAGCAGGTAGGGAAGGCAATGGCGCTACTTTCCCAGCCTCCAGTGACTTTAATGTAAACGAGGCTACTGCTGACAAGCGAGGAGCCTTTCTCCTCGACTTTTCCCGCTCTTGGGAGGGGACTCGTCCGGTGACCGCGAACGAGATAGGACGTGTGTCGGCGACTTCTCCGATGCTTCCCCGGTCTTGGTTCTCCGGAATTCCGCGCCTGGCAGGTAGGGACGTTTTCTTACCTTGCCGGCGCGGGGGGAGTTTCGGATTGGGACATTGTAGTTCTTTCTGAGAGTGTTTAATAAATGCTCTTTGACTCTGTCCTTACTATGGTACGTGTGTCTTCTCTTCCGCTATATTCGAGAGAGTGAGACAAGGTAGACGATCATTGGCACCGACGGAGGTAATTTATCGAACCGACCCGCGGTAATGTAGCCCTAAACGTCGTCTATGTTGCCGCGGAGTTGTGGGGACCGCGCTACTTGGTTTGACGTCTCCTTTGAGATAGCCGCCGCTGTTGAGATAACCCTTTGGTTACTCTATCGGTACCTCTGTTAGTAGCTAGCAAATCCCACATAATATACGATTAGATGCTGTTGCTTCATACAAGTATCTTGGCATTCATATCACTCATAACCTTTCCTGGAATATGCAAGTCGACTATGCCTTTAATAATGCTAATCGTATGCTTGGGTTTTTGCGCTGCCACTTCCGTTCCGCTAATCTTCCGGTCAGACTGCAATTATATAAAACCTTAGTCAGGCCAAATCTCGAATACGCCTGCTCCGTTTGGGATCCGGGACATGTAACAATATCACACATTCTCGAATCAGTCCAGAACCGAGCAGCCCGTTTTATCCTTTTGAATTATTTTCGTACTGCTAGTGTTTCATTAATGAAAACAAGTGTGGACTTACCTGACCTTGCTTTACGCCGTAAATACTTTCTTTTTTGTCGTTTCCACAAATATCTATTATACTAACCCAATTCCAAAAGATCAACTACTTTTTCATGCGTCATGTGTTACCTCGCAACGATCACCAGTGTAAGTATGTCAGGCCGACATGTCATACGAACATCTATTTTGACTCTTTTATTCCAAGAACATCTAACGATTGGAACCACCTCCCTGCCTCCATGGTGCCCATCCAGGACGCAACATACTTCAAGTAGTTTGCCAACGACTTCATCTCTATCACCCACTCCTCTCTGTAGAGCCTCCGGGCCTTGAGAGTATGAAAATAAATAAATAAATAAATACCTAGTCCTTTGGAAAACACAGGCTCTGAGGGAATGACCCAGGAAATGTTTCTCTTTTACGAAAAAACAAAACAAATAAAGTTGAAAATGTCATTCACTGGCATCAAATTTTTTGGTAAGGTTCGAGGCTGGTCAGCCCGAACCCGGCCGGGTCCGTTTATTTTTTTCGGACTGGACAAGTCCGGTTTTTTCAGGACTAAGAAGGACCGGCTTTTTCCGGAATACGCTGGTCCGGCTTTTCCCGGATTGGCATTTCCGGATTCGCCAGGTTCGGAATAATTCCAGTTAATAAAAATCCGGACTGCTTTTTGTTCCATATCCCGGTTGAACGTTCCGGACTAATTCCGGACTGATTTTAAATTGAATATATGCGTGACTGCAATCACGCCTATATTAAAAAAAAAAAAAAAAACTTGGCTGTTCGAAGCCGAAACGCCACGGGAGCTCATGGCCGCGACATGTGGGCGATGTGTACCGAGAAGGAGGGGGAATTGATGTGTAGAGGAGGAGAGTGTTGCCGGAAGTCACGTGGCTATACTCGACTGCGTTTTTTTTCGCTTTTCCGGTGTGTGAAGCAGACAACGACGACGACGAAGTTGCACGCATCGTGTGTCGTTCGATTGTTTTGCACTTTTATCCCTCTATCGCGATATTCTGCGCTTGAGGATCGATTGACCGGTACCACGAACGACAGTTCCAAAGTAGCGGCCCCACGTCCATCGCAGCGTTGGTCCGTTATGCACCACCACTGAGTCGCATGCGGTACGTCGCTATTTACGAGAATGACGTAGTACATATACTGCCTGTGATCCGTGCCGCTTTTTTTTTATTCATTACCGTATTCGCAGCTTCTTGGAGGGCACGAAAATGGGGCTCAAATATTGTCTATTTTTGATGTCGAATGCGTGCCTTAGATGACCCACGGCTTGGAATATATTTGGTAGGCATTGGTGAAGCGCCGCGTCACAATAAAAAGGGAATAAGCGCGACTGAAACTGGCCAATTCTCGACCGGCTCTTTTCGGGCTGAAAGAAATCAAATTTCAAGCAGCAAATTGTGTTCTAGGTAGTTGGGCTCTTATACATCAGGTTCAAATAAAAAAAAAAAAAAAAACTCGGCGGGCGTAAGTATCATGTCTGCGTCCCTTGAAGCTGAAACGAAGAACGTTGTCTTCAGTTGTCTGTCCGCCTTATGAGCATCTTCTAGCACGTTCGCCAAATCTGATCGTCCGCATCGAGCGTCCCCATCTCGTCAACACCTCACCTGAAAGCGCAGCGCTGCCGCTCGCTTTGCATGGGGTTCTCCCACTCTTCCGCTCTTCCCCCAAAATCAGGGTGCCCAGGAGGATACTTGGGTAGCAATTCAATTACAGTAATTGAATTACTGTATTTAAGTACTTTTTGGGAATTTGTAATTGTAATTAATTACTTTCTGCCAAAAGGAATTGTAATTGTAATTTAATTACTTTTTAGCGTCAGTAATTGCAAAATTTCGGGCACAATTACAATTACTTTTGCAAAACTTTGCGGCGCCGACGGATCCTCTCACAAAGCCTCAGCGCTCGCACAAGCGGCCTAGCTCTCGGTGAAAAACTCGCACGAAGACACGCACTCACACACACGGACAACATAAATAGCGTCTCATTGTTTGTTGTATTGTTGCTTACACTGCGGGCTGAGAGATAACCCGCTTTAGAGCCTACCTCAACGGCGCCGTGTTGCGCCGTCTGCTGTGCGATCAGAAAGCAATAGCATAAACATGCCAAAATAATGAAAGAGAAAAATTTGAGCTTCAGCTTCCAGTTGAGCTAGAAAATTTTAATTGTCTATGAGGTATTTTTTGGCAGTTTTTTACGTCTTTCTTTTAGTACTGTCGCATATTTGTATATTTGTATTATTTTCAAGTTTATTTCCTGCTGGGTTTACTTCGGATATTTTTTGCATAAGCATTTTGGGAACTGACCTCGCACCTGTGAATATTGTTACCAATGATTCGGGAGCCTCGATTCGGTTGTTATATATTTCTGAGCCATTATAATTTCAACTCAATGTAAATAATTTACAATACCACGATGTTTTTACGTGAATCGATCGTATTAGCGGGTGTAGATTTTAAATTTATATTAACACTTGTAAAATATTTATATATGACTAATTGTCGCATTTTTAGTTGCCGGGCTAAAAAAACTGTGAACCGATTTCCTTTTTAGCGATCTGGCGTCTTCCGGCATATGAACTAATTTATTATTATTTATAAAAAAATATACGAACGTAGTACTTCATTGCCTCAAACTGTCAAGTTCCATCATGAATTTAACAAAATTCATACAAGGAAAGTGCAATACGTAGCATTTATGCAGCGATGCATAAGCCTCCTCAAACATTGGGGCAAGGAATGATCAAATACGTTGCATTCTATACAACTCGTGTAGAGTTTTATGGCCCAAGTCGGGTCGCTCTCAGAAATAAGTAATTGTAAAGTAATTGCATTACTTTTTAAAGTAATTTGTAATTGTAATTAATTACTTTTCACGTAGTAGTAATTGTAATTGTAGTCAAACTACTTTCGAAACAAAGTAATTGTAATCGTAATTAAATTACATTTTGAAAGTAATTTACCCATGTATGCCCAGGAGTCGCAAAACAAGCTCGAAACCTTCGAAGCGGACGCCCGACGCGATCCGACAGCTCGCCGTGTTGCGCAGCGTGCTTTTTCCGGCACGGTGCGTTCCGGCGTTCCGGCAACAACACCCCCGCAGCATCAACTCGGTCGGAGAAGCGCGCACTCTGATCTCGCGCTGCCCCCAGTTTCCGACCTGCGGCGCTGGCTCCGGAGTGGCCGTCGCCGGCGGTCGAGTTCGCGCGAGTCCCCGGTTTGGGCTCCACTCTCGTGCGGGAGTGGAGTGAGCCGCCAGTTGGTGCGCGCATGGCGTTCAACGTGACCGGTTTCCGGGTTGCCCCCGCGCACGCGGCGCCCCAATTCCAGCACTTGGACCTGCTCCGTTACATCAACTTGGGAGGACCAAAGCAGGCGTCGTCGCTGCCCACCTTTCCGCTGCCCAGGCCCTACCCCGGAAGGGGTAAGTACCAAACCAAAACAACCGCGAGCCCAAGGTGTCCCGAAACAACGGGTGAGCTCGTGGGACTTGAGTGATAATGTAACGCGAGGCCCGAAGGATGCGGGAAAACTGGTTAGTTAATCCTGTGTCGTATACCACGCGTTATTTTATCGCTGCGTAGGCCATCCTATAGTGTATAATTATTTATTTGCCCTAAAAACCCTTTCGTGCATTACATGGGGGGGGGGGGGGGTCGTAGACAAAGGTAGTGGACTTAGTGACAAAAAGATGATGACGTTGGCGCAACATAAAATAAAAGAAAAAAAAATGCTTACAGAAACGTAGGTAAGCAACAACTACATACATTGTTTTACATTGGTTAGGGCATTGGTAAATATCTGGACTGGGGTGATCGACACAATATCGCTGGGTAGGCTGTTCCAATCGGAGACAGCGAGGAGGAGAGGGGAGTTTTTGAATAGGTTGGTGCAAGCAAAAATGGGGCGTAGTTTGAAGGGGTGATCTACGCGGGATGAGACATGATGAGGAGGCTGGATGTATGCATCTCTGAAAGCATATGAACCATGGTATAGCTTGTGGAATGAAGTGGCGCCGATCGCTTGGGAAAGTATAAATTTTGTCGCTCACAAATTTATTAAAACGAGGCTCCGAGTCCGAGAGCATATAATCCAGGGTTCCAAGAGTTCAGACTTCCAAGGGTTCAAATGAACCGGGCGCCCCTCGAAGATGCTGCCCACTTAAAAACAAGAAGAGGGTGCCGCCTTCTCCAGCCGAACCAGTCTATTTCACAACATTGTGTTGCCTTACCAACTTAATTAGTTCCGCAAAATGTTCACTTAAAAGGGCGGTAGCCGTGTCTGAACGTCTAAGCAAGTAATCGCTAAGAAATTGTAGTTTAGTATCCGCCAAATCGTGAATATCTGACAATCGGCATTTTCATTGGGTACTCCATCTAGAATTCCTAAAAAGTCGATCGTCTAAAAGGACAAAAAGACAGAACAAAAAGACGGCACCCGCGAGCATTTTTGTTCAGAATTTCATTTTCTCAAACATTTTTCCAGCTCTATTGGGGTCTAACGACTGCCAGATGAGCTGCAAGCGCTGAGTGCGCCAATGCGGAGCGCCAGTTCATCTGCTTCTTACGCAGAGGTTGCGGTGACGTCATGACGCCGAGCTCTGATTGACTCCGATTAGAAGGATACTCTACCCACTATCCTTTCGGTCCAAGCCAATCAGAGCTCGGCGTTTTGCCGCGAAGGCAACGCCTGCGCAAGAAGCAGACGTCCTTGCGCCCCGCAGTCACCAAAAACTGAAGAAACGCCAGGGCGTGGTTTATTATATTCACTTTTTTTGCTTCATGACTCGCTTTTCGACGGAAACCGCAGTCTCATTGACTGCAAATGCATAGTATAGACCTGCAGTACTCATGATTTAAGCAGCAGCCCTGGCGAGCAAAATCGAATTCTATTCAGGTCGCGTTTCTGCCGTGTGTCGCGTTGCGCGTTTTCAAGCGCCGCACACCGCTAGCGCTAGTGGTCGTAGACAGACGCTGAGGGACGATGACAGAGGCTAGTTTACGCCCCTGGATTGTGCATGACGGGACACTATAGAACGCCGCCTCACATCAGCATTAATAAATAGACGCGTTTCGCGAACGCTAGAACGAAGGCGCCTCTTTTCTGGTCGCGTCTCGCGGACGCCACAGCGCTCCCTGCGCTGAGAAAAACTGGGCCGGCTTGCTGGAAACAGCATCTCAGGTGAGACTGGGTGAAAGAAAGCACTGGGAAAGTCGGCGCACTAGCTGAGCGGGACGCAAACCGCGTCTCAAGACGCTCGCGCGCCCCAGTCTTTGAAGTGCTTTCTTTCACCCAGTCTCAGCTGAGACACTGTTCTAGCAAGCCGGACCAGGTCTATAACGATGCTCGGCATTCGCCACACCCCGCCTGTTTTCAGCTGTTCGCGTTTGTCGACGCCTACAAGACGCCGGAAAAGAGTCCACTAAAGAGCATATGAAAACGTGGCGATCACACCGAAAAGACTACAGCTTAAATAAGCTTTAAGCATGTATGTATGCTTCGAACGTATCTGCAGACTGCTTTTGTACAGCGTAAACAGGCGCAATGTAATTGATGTTTTGAAACCCATTGCCCCCGTTGCGCACTCTCTCCTCTCGAAATTGCTTTCACGGGAATGAACGCCGTTGCGTTTAAAACTCTGCTTGATTGACCCCATTGGCCCGCAGCTTTGGCGCCGATTGATAAAAAGGGAGTATACGCTAGGAAGCAGTAAAAAATAACTATGAAACGAATCTCCCCCCCCCCTCCCCCCCCCCCCCCCTTTCCGGACGCCGCTGTCTTATGAAACAAGTTCGAGAGGTCTCATTTGGCCTTTGTAGGGTGTGCTGTTTGCCTTATTATCCCTCCCCAGATCTAAACGATATTCTCTGACACCTCAGAACGTCAGGCAGCGGAAATAATATTTATTTTTAATTGAATTGATTGCCCCTGAAAAAAATTCAAGTTTCGGACGAATATCTGTTTTCAAAGCTAGAAACCTGACCCTCGTCGCTCCTGATTCGGCCCAATTCCAACACTTGCGCAATCCGATGGGGTTCAACTTTGATCCAAGGGTCGTGTTGTTTTTTGGTTTTTTTTTTAATGCAGGGTGTCCCCTTCCTCTTCAAAAAATATAGTTGTTTTGTGTGTTTTCACCGCCAAAATAACCTACACATCGCCGAACGCTCATTCTCCGCCCAAAGGTAGTGCTAGAGGTTCGAACCAGATGACATTTTCAGCACGAACAGATATCTAATTCAAAAGTTATAAGTGATTTTTGTTTTAATGCAACGGGAAAACGGGGATCATTTTCAGTCCCATTTTCCCATTGTATTCGATAATGTATTCGAGCTCCATCGACCGCTATTTCCCCAATGAAATTTTTATAAAATCACTCACAACTTTTGAATAAGATGTCGGTTCGAGCTGAAACTTTGGCATCTGGTTCGGAGCTCTAGCGCTACCTTTGGAGGGAGAATGAGCGCTCGGCGATGCGCAGGTTATTATTTGTTTTTGTTTTTTAATGAAAACAACCCTGTAAATATTTGGGGGAGACACCTTGTACTTATTATGGAAACTAGTTTTCAAAGGAAAAGAAACACGTCCTTGATACTGGCTAACTGGACGAAAATGTAAGCTGCCATTACAATCTAACGAAAATCTGGTCACAAAAGAACTTTTAGGGGTTCTTGGGCTCGCCCTTTTTTTGCACCCTAAAACATTTTTTAGAGCACAGCTCTTAGGCGCCCGTTTCCGGTTTGAGCGGCGTCGGCGTAACCGCGCGGTGCATTATGTGAAATATCCCATAATGCAACACGCGTGGAGGAGGAGGGGGAGGAGGAGGAAGGGAGGAAAGGGAGAGAAGGAGGAGGGGAGGGGAGGGGGAGGAGGAGGAAGGAAGAGGAACGAGGAGGAGGGGGAGAAGGGAGGACGAGGGGAAGAGGAGAAGAGAAGAGGGGAGGAGGGGGGATGAGGAGAGGAGGGAGGAGGAGTGGGAGGAAGGAGGAGAGGAGGGGAGGAGGTTGAAGGATGAGGGGAGGAGGTGGAGGGGGAGGGGGAGGAGGAGGGGAGGAGGAGTAGCAGGGAAGGTGAGGAGGAGGGAGGAGGGGTATTCCCTCCCCTTAGTACCCTTCCCTCCTCCTCCTCAAGAGCTGCGCTCTAATTCGGCGTTACAGGGTGGTGTAAACGTCTGTCATTTTTTTAAGCACCCCCTAAAAGGATCCTTCGTGAAAGACCTATAAGGGGTTAATACATGGATATCAACATTGAATAAAAGCGAATTATAGATAATGATTCGCTTTTACCCAATGTTAATATCCATGTCCCCTCCCGTTTGACTGAAATCACTCTACTTTTTACATAGAGATCATACATACTAACTCTGAGTGAGAGTGCTAATTTGGGGTCTTCCTGGTGTGTTTGTTTTTATCTTATTTTCTTTTTCCTTTTTCAAGTAATAAAGTTTCAGTTGCGAGTGCAGCGCTTGTCCCGTCTGCGTGTTTCTTCTCCTTCGTCCGTGTTTGTTTGCGCTGTTTTTACATTATGATCTAGAGGAAAAGGTTCGCCACTTTCCCATGTATTCTGGCTGCCGCAAGCGGCGGAGCATGCAGGCAGACCCTCGGGGTCCCACACATGGTTACCAACTGACTTCGATTTCACGAATATAATTATATCATCAGAGCAGCTTCATAAACTTCAACAATCTACAAACGTACCGGTGGAAAGATAGTCGCGTTCCTTTCGAAGCTTTCTTTTTGCATAGCGCGCAGATGAACGGCCTCCCGTCAGCACTAAACTAAACCAGATAACCAGCTTCGCGGGTGGCCGCGCCCCAGGAATACGAAACCGCGCAACCACCAGATTCCCGAGATTTCGGCAGAAGGGAAGTTAATGCCGCGTAATGAGTATACTGCTTTCTATAAGCGTTAGAATAGCTCAGAATTTAGTTTTAAATTATCACTGTTTATATTGCTGAGAGTTTTCAGTCTTCGCGATTACCATTGCGACTGTCGTCCTTCAGCTGGCAACATCGGTTTCTTTCTCTCGTGTTCTGTCGCTCTCTTTCGCGATCTTTCACTCGGGACCCAGGATGTCGGCGCACGGGATTTGCCACTCCTCCTCACCCACCTTTACCCCCCCTGACTTTTTATGTCAATACCATATGCAGATCTTCACCCTTGTCACGCATGCAATCACTGTTCAATCGCTTTGACAATCCAGGTATTTAAATATTTAGTGACCTTTCAGTTTACCGCAAGCAATTGCAAGGGATCGCTACCGATCTGTGAGGTGTGTTTAATTTGTTTGGTGCTTATTTGATGTTTACTCGTTCTTTGTACACCAAAGTGAAGACATTTGGATTGTTATTGGGCACACACACACAAAAAATAGGATTATTATTGTTATTATTATTATTATTATTAATATTATTAATATTATTATTAATATTATTATTATTATTATTATTATTAAGCTTCTTTTTTGATGCGAAAGAGTTCTTCGTCGCTCAGTTGCCTTTCTAGTGCTCCAAGGGGCGATAGTACTTTAGGCGAAACCGTTCCTCACGGGCTGAAAGAGTTCTTGGGGCGACGAAGAACCTTTCAAGAACGGATTTTTTTTCGGATGCATGGTCTGCGCTAAGTTTAATTAAAAAATACAGTTTGCCTTATTTATTGTCTCTGGTTTCAAAAGCAAGTGACTGATTGTTCTGCTACACCTTGAATCTAATCCACCTTTGCTTGTTTTTATTGATTGGGATTCTAAAAGAAGTTTACACCAAATGTTTCAGGAAGATTCAAAAGAGGCGTTTTTCATGTTACTTTTAACGACGTTGCTCAACTTTTGATTCCGTGCTTGCATAGGGAAGCTCTAAAACACTCCTCGTGTCTTTCGACATGTCTAAAACATAATGTTTTTATTCTTTATTTGCAATATATATTTATAATTAAGATATAAGGTTATTTGGGAATACACCGTAAACGATTAAATTAAATAATGTTATATTTGTGTTGCGTTAAGAACTGTGGCAATTTTTTTTTGACATCGTGTTTACTTTGCGCATATTTATTGAATTCGACAGCTCGATGACAGAAATCTCCATTATTGAGCTGCACTTCAGCCTTATGGTCGAGCTTCGTTGCGCTGAAAAAGGACAATTTTAAGAGCGGAACTTACAAATATATTGATGCTAAAAAAAGTCCGTTTACAACTCCCTGTAACGCCGAATTAGAGCGCAGCTCTTGATGAGGAGGGGAAGGCACCGGGAGTCACGTGACCTCGGGGGGTCACGTGACCTGGGGGGCCGCGTGACCTGGGGGGGTCACGTGACCTGGGGGTCACTTGACCTGGGGAGTCACGTGACCTCGGGGGGTCACGTGACATCGGGGGTCACGTGACCTGTGGGTCACGTGACCTGGGGGCAACGTGACCTCGGGGGATCACGTGACCTTGGGGGTCACGTGACCTGGGGGGTCACGTGACCTTACGGTTACGCCGACGGCGACGCCGACGCGGCTCAAGCCGGAAACGGGTGCCTAAGAGCTGCGCTCTAAAAATTAAAACGATGACCCCAATCATTGAAAGCTGTCGTTTCCCCATATGAAGGTAACCATTTCAAGAGGAATCTGCGCTGCACTCTGCTCCGTTTTACCTCGACAATTACCGCAGAGGAGGCTGCAAGCGCAAGCTCCTCGCACAAGGAAAGTACCTCGGCTGCACGAGCTCTTGAGGAGTAGGAGCAAATGTCAAATTTACGAGCTCGGGCTTCTATCTAGATTCAGCTGCAATTCATTTTAAAGCGAAATGTGATATAGATGCAGTGCAACAGCTCCGGTCACTTTATCATTGGGTGAAGGGACTCTGCAGTTATTTTCTTGCTGCTCCAACATGTGTGCCGGACCTGATTTCGGTAGGAACATGGAAACACAATGCCAACATTTATCAGAAATCATATTATGAATAGTCACTGAGCGCTCAAGGAAAGCAAGGCCTGTGGTGTCCCAAGTAACTTATCGCTCCGTTGTTTTCCGTCGGCATTGTGCACAAAGTTCCGCTGATGTCATACCATGTGCATTGTAAAACAAAAGGGTGTAGCAATTACAACCTTTGTCACATATAATGCACCCCAAGTCTACTGATCGACGTACTACAGCGCATTGGCGTCAAACTGAAGGCCCCAACTTTTGCGAGAGGCTTGATGACGGTGCGATACACCATGTTAAACAGCTGAAGTACGTATCTAAGACGGCAGGAAAAAAAAAAACTGATTTCTTGCAGTGCCAAGAAAACCGCGATTACTTTTATTTATTTTTTCTGTCAGTCACACGTATACAATAGCTATTTTAAAAACTTGTACAACTCGGCTATCGAATCGCTCGTGAAAGTTGGTACCGTTAGTTCAACGTCAGTGTACTGTACGTCGAACTAGAGTTTCGGGGTGTATTATATGGAACAAGGGAGGAAAGAATATACCCTTTTCTTTAGTGTGTGTGGCCGGCTCTAGTCGGCTCCAGACGAAATTTCAACGGTTTCAAATCCATAACGAAAGTAAAAAGCAATGTAAGCTAAAAAAAAAGATCATAATAATGACGTGTAGAACCCTGGCCTGTCGACTCTGTGCAGTTTTCGAGGTGCCCTTCGCCAGTGGCGTATTCTTTTCCTTTTTAAATGTGCAAGGGGGCGGTCATTAGGAAGGTAACCATGTAAGAAAACAAAGCAGAATTAACCTTAAGCGGGAGACACATGTAAACAAAAACCGAGCGTCGCCGCGGCGTTGAGCAGCGTAACCATAGCAACCGCCGTCGGTTCTCCGGGCCGTGGAATTATCTCGCGCCGTCGGGACCAAACCAAACTATACTTCGTCTCACCTTAGCATGGACTAACTGCGAAGGCTGTGCAAGCGCGAGCGGGTAGCATTGACTGCCTTGACTGGAGCACTCGCTGCACGAGCGCTCGTGCAGCAACCGAGGCTTCACACAAAGCAAATAGCTCGCGCGTTTAGCATGCGCGGCTAACAATAGTCCGTGCTAAGGTCAGACGAAGTATAGATACTTTCGCGCCGCGGGGCGACGCGATGAGAGACGAGAGATCATGGCGTCCGCTTCTATACAAGCCGACTGGTGCGTGTACCAGGCCTTGGTGGACCTTATTCTTCTGAAAAGGTTGGCTACACGAGTGCTGTGTGCGACGAGTGCGCATATGTTATGACATCAACACCTGTGACTCGAAGATAACCTGATACGGCCTCAGATGTGCTTCGGTAGTGAGGTTCTAGGACCCTTTCCCCGCGATCCCGGGTGCGCCCTTTGACGTGATGCTTTTTTTTTGTTTTGTTTTGCTTTTTCGTTTATCTTTTCAAGATCATGGAACAGTTAAGTATTACGAGCAATTCACCGTTTGAAAGTAAAATGCACTTGGGCTGTCCGAAGGTTTGTTTTTAAGCACTTCTACTATGAAACTTCCTGCACACGTTTCTATCCAACCTGCTTTAGACGCTTTTCACACGCGCCACAGTGTTAGCAAGTCCCGTGTATTTGGTGAATATTTAGGGTGAAAAACTCACTATTTACACAAATTAGCATACATTTACACGTTGAGTAATGAATAATTCGTTCAACAATCATGCGAGGTTGCAAAAAACGTGTTTTGGTTCGGTCATACACGCATAACCGTGTAGCCGACCTCTAAAACACGCATCATCCCGGCGAACGACCGCAGCAATGCCGGCTATCGAAGCACCGGAATGCTTGGGGACACACCTGGAAACAGGGTTGGGCAGAAATACTCAAAAATGTATTTAGAAATACAAATACTGGAATACATTAAAACAGTAGCCAAAATACTGATACTAAAATATATCTGCAAAAATGTGTCACGATACGTATCGGAAATACATTTTAAATAGAGGCAAAACGTCATTGGAAATACAAATACAGGAATATATTTTAGGGAGGGCAGAAATACAAATACAGAAATACTGATACAGCAATAGATTTTTCAAATTTGTTTGAGACGCCAACTGAGATGAAGCTTGAAGTTTGAAGAGGAAGTTTTTGATCCGAAATTACTTTCCCGTAGGTTTGGCACAAGAGGAGTCTGCAATGGGCTAAAAAAAAGTTCCATCAAGGATTGACCGCGGTCCCTTCCCTGACATCCTGTCTGTCTGACGAGTGATGCGAAAAGGCTTCGACCTCTAAATAAATTGTATGTCACACTAAATCCCATCAAAACGTCACCACGCCCCTGTCCAATAAGGTACTTGAAGGTGCAATTGGGAAAAACTACAAGGCAAAGAAAATTAGCTCTGGCGATTTACTTGTTGAGGTGGAAACAAATCAGCAAAGTAGTGCACTACTAGGTTTAAAGTCTGTTTCTGGTTATGACGTCTCTGTCTCTCCTCACCGAACGTACAGCATTCAAGGAGTTATCTCCGAGGATGACCTTCTTGACAGCTCTGAGAGTGAAATTGATGAAGGCCTCTTTGACCAAGGTGTCACAGCTGCAAGGCGTATCACCATGCGTCGTGACGGGAACGAGCTGAAGACAAAACATGTTGTACTCACCTTCCAATCGACCGTCCTTCCTGAAGCTATGAGGGCTGGGTACCTGCGCTGCAAGGTTCGGCCTTATGTGCCAAACCCCCGTAGATGCTTCAAGTGCCAGAGATTTGGCCATGGCTCTCAAAGCTGCCGTGGAAAGGCCACCTGTGCAAAGTGTCGCAAAACCGACCACGAAGCCGATACATGTACCAACAACCCACACTGTTTAAACTACTCAGAACCTCACCCAGCATATTCCAGATCATGCAAGACATGGAAAGAAGAGAAAGAGGTCCTCACCTTGAATGTCAAAGAAAACCTTTCTTACACTGTTAGCAAAAATAACACGCCCAGACGTGTAAACCGTTGTCCCATAGCGGACACGTCGAAACGTGTTAGTTTTACACGCAGCCATGTGTGTTATTCGCCTACACACGAGGTGCCGTGTAAACGTAACACGCTACACCGTGTCTGCCTTCCGAGAAACACGGCCAGCAGCCGAGAACAGGCGAGAGACGAGCCCAGCGAGCCGGGCACCTTTCAGCCGAATTGAAAGCACACAGGACGCGTTTGTTCTCGTTCGATGTCTTTTATACACAGTAAAGGGCTGTTTATACTCCGACATTGAGCGCAGTGAACGCAGCGTAGCGCAGAACGCGCGCCTTTCATTGGCCGGCAACCAGGAACTCGATATCTGCGACCAATTAGCATCTGTGTGCGCTGCGCTACACCACGCCCGTCGACATTACGTTGGAGTATAAACGCACCTTAAACAGTCTCCAAGCGGCGGACGCAGCTATGTGCAAACGTATGTACGTGCGTCGTCCAAGGTATATATGTACATGGGTAGCGAAGCTTCCATAGAAACCCACATGTCGAAAAAATGGCGGCCCAGTGGTCGTGTGCTCTAAATTTGTGCCACGACTATACTTCGTTTCACCTTATGTGCGAGCGAAGGCAAAACTGGAAGCGCGAGCACGGAAGCTCCGTGCGTTCAGGCTTTGCTCGAGCGCGCGAGCTGGGGAGAAATGCAAAAAGCGCTGGTCTCGCGCTTCTAGCTTTGGCTTCGCTCGCAGATAAAGTGAAACGAAGTATAATTTGAGCCGTGCCGAGCGGAACTCCGCGTCTCAAGACGCTCGCGCACCCCACCCTTTGCACTGCTTTCTTTCAGCCAGTCTCAGGACGCTGTTCTAGCAGTGCAGACAAAGGCATGGGCACGAGCGCGTAGCTTTGGAAAGTGCCTCCTATGCACGAGGTCTCGTACAAACAAAAGCGTTTCGCTGAGCTAGGCTCACACGCCTGTGCCTTTGTCTTCACTGCAGACATTTGTGAGATGGAGTAGAGGTCTCCTGATTGGTCGACGCTGTGTCACAAATTTAGTTTACGCTCTAAGCGTGGGGGGAATATTCGGCGCTGGCGGCGGCCTTTGCTCCGCCTATTGTCCAAACTCTCCTAATATACGGCTCTGGGCGGCTTTAGCACCATCTATGAGTCGTGGGGACACTTCCGGCGGAACAAAAATAAAACAGGAAATGACGACACTTCCGAAAAAAAACGTGACGTCATGCGTGCGTGCGGTTTGGCGCGAAAATAAAGAATTCCAGAGACTACAGGTAAAATGAACGACATATACACTAAAAAGTCTCAAACATAGCTCCGTGTTTGAGCTTTGTTTGATACTTTTTAGCGTGTGTGTCGTTCTTTTTACCTGCAGTCTCGGGTTTTTCTTGGGATGTTTACACCTTGTGTTTACTATATAGCTATACTGGATCGTTTATCCCCTTATTTGCCCTTGCTCTTATATTTTGTTCGAAATGTTTTTTTTTTCTGCAGCCGACTTTGTTAACCGACCTGCTATGAGAGTAGTTTCATTTCTGACAAGGAAACAGCGCACCCTCAAAACAAGCACTCTAAAGTTTTCATGCACACAAAAGAAAGAGCCACTTACACAGCGCTGACTGACAACTCTTGGTTATATTTACAATTTTCGTTTTCGTCTTTCTTTGTGGACTAGGGTTTCTATGGCAACAAATTGCCCTTTTCTTCTTCCTTTTTCTTCCTGTGTTTTTGCAATAGGATGCTAAACCCTAAAATTATTGTACGGCTAAGTCCTCTAGTTCTTTTTTGGATAACATTATGGAAGGAGTGCTGACACATCTCTCCTTTGTTTGGCATTGTTCTCTGCTTCCATGATTTGTCTTGTTAGCTTATCGTAGTTCCTGCCTAACACTGCGCATTTCTCCAGCTGCGCTGAGCAGCCACAGTCTCGACAGTGAAGCAGAGAACATTGCCAGACAAGAGGAGAGATGTGTCAGCACTCCTTCCATAATGTTATCCAAAAAAAAGAAATAGAGTACTTAGCCGTACAATAATTTTGTGGTTTAGCATCCTATTACAAAAACACAAGAAGAAGAAGGAAGAAGAAAAGGGCAATTTTTCGCCATAGAAACCCTAGTCCACAAAGAAAGACGAAAACGAAAATTGTAAATATAACCAAGAGTTGTCAGTCAGCGCTGTGTAAGTGGCCCTTTCTTTTGTGTGCATGAAAACTTTAGAGTGCTTGTTTCGTGGGTGCGCTGTTTCCTTGTCAGTCATGAACATCCAACTTTTCCGAACCTCCGTTTTAACAAGTTTCATTTCGTCACACCATCGTGTCTTTGCACTGTGGTTAAACTCGAGCCGCAGTGTTTTGCTCTTTGTTCCTTCAGGATGTCTCGCAAATATGTGAGAAACCTTAAAGCGAATGATTTAAATGTCACAAAAAAGAGTGAATCAAATCGCTGGAGTGTGTTGCGTATGAAATACACTACAGTAACTCTAATGCAAGTCCAACGTCACATTAACAGTCGCGTTTTATTTGTTTTATCCACTTACAATCATTCAATCAGATTACTCACTAGAATCATGCAATCGGTATCCACTATTTTGAAAGTGTCATGGTGAAAGAAAACTAGTACATAAGGCACATTATAACACTATAAGACAATGTACAATCGGCTGGATGTTGTGAGTACATTGACAGTTTATAGGCAGCCACTAATAACTCAGAGGTTTCACAGTGTTCCGAGGACAACTGTGGTCACCGCTGTAATACACAAAAAAGGACTGCATTTTGTCTACGCAGTCCTTGAGCAAGGTACCATAATGCTGAAAATATTTTAACTTGCATCTGCTGGTGCGGCTACACTGCAACGCAACGCTTGTTTGGTGCAGGTCAAGGAAGCCAAGTGGAGTAAACCATCTTGGAGCCCTGTGGTATGCTGCACTTCATAAGCCAGTATTGTTTCACAGCTTTAAACGCGATATATGTGAATCAGTTAGAAGACTACATTACTCCTCAAGAAACCGAAGAAAATGAAAGGTTCGAATAGAACATGCCTACACTGCTTTAAAAAGTGCTCTGGGTGGTCTCACGTGCGTAGCCTGTGCACTTGCTGCCTAGCTTTACACTTTGCTGCTGTATCCACCTCCGGCCAAACCGGCTCACATTGTTCATTCTAAGCTGGGTTTCAACGAGTGCAGCGACAGCAGGAGACACATGAACACATAAACGTTGTCGTTGCAGCCTTCTTTGCAGCCTCTTGTTACGCTCGTGAAACTGTCGCACCTTGGCTCTCAGGGCGTTCACCTTCTTCTTGCCGATGCTGCGGCTTTTGCCGGGTGCTGCGATTTGACAAATGAACCAGATTGGGTCTCCAAGGAAAACTTGCATTCGCCATTAATTTATCAAATGTGAAATCTATTCACACTCAAAAATACTCCTCAATTATTTGAACTGTCTTTAAACAAGAACAGCAAGTATGAGAGACTACACATATGCAATTCAAGTTAAGGAAAGCAGCAGTACATCTTTATGTCGGACTAGGCGCTTCATGTTGGCCAGAGACCTGATAGTCCTAAAAGACAAGGGCGCACACAGAATCATGCAAGTCAGAATAGGCATCCAAACTGTGAAATGCATTTTTTAAAGCTTGACCATACCTTACTTATGCCGATGGCACTGTAACAGTGAAGCGCTCGCACAAAAACAGGCAACTAATTTTTGGCAGATAGGACAAGGGTCCATGACAGGCTCAGCATCACACACATATGACCAGGGCAGCTTTTCGATAACGATAAATAAACAGTCTTACGTGAAGTTTTGCGGGAAAACTTATGATGCAGTGAAACCGGTTGAGCTGTTTTGATTTGATGGTGTTAACACCTTCATGTGGAACATTTTTTTTTGTATTTTTGTGTGCTTGACAATGACAATATACCGTGAAACACAAAAATGTGGTGAACGTTGAACAAACTTCGATTTGTAGCTGCCAGCTACCCGGTCTTGTGTTATCTGACCCCTTGCGCCATCAGCTCTCAAGAAAAAGTTTAGTATCCGCTGGTGTTTTTCGAGCCTTGGCTTTTTATTTTTGCGGTCTGACCTTTTATAATTTCACAAAAAAAAAACTGCAAAAGAAAAAAAGTTCACATCATAGAAACCACTCACATTTGTGAGAAGGCCCAGCAACACAGCCAGAGAGATAGTCTCTAGGCAAAGGTGAAGAAACGAAAATCTCCATGTCAGCCACGTCCCCGCTGGACTCTTGAGCATTAGCAGCACCTTGACGTAAAGCATAGCTGTGATGAACTGCAAAAAAAAATAAAGAAATGTTTTTAGAAAAAAACTGTAAGTAAGAAAGCAAGTTCAACAAAGCGGAAAGTTGGGCGCGTTGGTTGTTCATCTTAGCTGGCAGAAACAGTGCCTCTTTGTGTACTTTTACAGCGCCTGTCTGTATACTCCTTGTTTCTTGTCCTTCGTCAAGTTGCGCTGTTTCTACCAGTTAAAAAAGCAAGCTCACAAAAAATGGGAATAAAAGGATAGCACAAACAATATTCGGCCACCACTTACTATGGGCCCCTAGTGGACTGTTACCTAATAAGGTGCACGAGTATGTGTGGTCTAATGAAGCCGCAGAAATCCGCTCTGCAAATTTAATGTGAACTTAGCGAAGGAGAAGAGGTTGAAGTCCTCCCTTATTCCCCTATTTGAACGCATAAAAAGGAAATTCACCTTCGTTCCGTGACAGGTTTATTTCAGAAGACTGGTGGTCAGGGTGGCCACAGGAACTTCACCAGTTTGAGCGGCCGGAGTATGTGCAGCTCGATGAGGCTGGCGAACTCCTCTCTGTAAATTTAGCGTGAAGTTAGTCATAGGAATAGTAGTTGAGTTCCTTCCTATGTGTATGTTCTGACACACGACAAGGAAAATCACCTTGTTCCCACGAAAGTTCCACTTCAGAAAACTGGTCGTCAGGGTGACCACAGGAACTACGCGAGTCTGAGCGGCCGAAGTATGTGTAGATCGGTGAGGGTGGCGAACTCACCTCTGCAAATTTATGGTGAGTTCGCCTATTTTAACACAAAATGTAAATCACTTTCTTTCATGGGCAGCTTTATTTTGGAAGACTGGGTGTCGGCATGGCAAAAGATGCTCTGTGGACAGATATTGACGTCGATTATGTCACCTCAAATAAAACATGTCATTATAAACGGGCCTGAAATGAACTTCTAGCAGTACCTCTGACCATGTTCTACCAGCGTTTTTCAGCTACTCTCACATAGTTCTATTGCAAAATGCTCAGGTCATGAAGACCATGAGGTAATGCAGTGGTGCTGGCAGTTGCTGCCACTTTAAGTTAGTTACAATCAAAAAGCTCACCATGCACCACTGCTGAGCCTGGAGAGCTTTTACTGGAAATGTCGCCATGTGTTGTCTCTGCAAATAATATAAAAAACGTTATGAGCCCACAGAAGCAATATTTCAACCCCATGTGGTAACTATTTTTCTAATAGCGGGTTAACCATGCATAGTCACAAAGTGCACGGAAGGTTTATAGTTCTGCTTACCTTTTGTGAGAAGCACACTTGGAAACGCATTGTGACGGGGGTGTCCAGACCGCAGGAAAGCTGGCTCCTCAAAATATAAGGAGCAAACTACCCTGTATCGTAGCTGCCATGGAGTCTTCCCCTGAAGACTTCAGTTGTTGCAGAACCGAACCCAGGCTTCGCGCCTGCAGATAAGGCATGGTGCTCTGTGGGTGCCGTGAATACTTACGAAAAGAAAATGTAGCCAAATTGTTCACACACTAAAGCAAATCAGAGCAAGGACATTAACAAATGCATGACATCAACGCTATGTGTACACCATGAAGAGTAAAAACACGAGTCTCACGCACAGATGCCCTGCTATATATCTGTGTTGTACCACTGATAACCACGCCGATGATCACGACACTAGGCTCCTCAGAGTCAGGCCGGTACAGGTAAATTTGAACATCGTGGGCAATTTTATAATCACGGCACACAACGCTGCGAAGTCAACATTCCTTGTATAACATATTACGCCTTCAGGTGTAGTTTCTTGTGCACATCTAGACAACCCTAATAGTTTTAGGTAAAACTAACAAGAGGTAAGAGAAGACCGAACAAGGGGGCATGACATCACACAGAAGGCATGTTACTGACTGTAGCTAAGTCTCACCTTCGAGAGTCGAGGGGAAACCGGTGCAGCGAGATGCCAGCCGTGTGGGTGTCGCTTTCACACACTTCCACGGAGCACCGTTTCTTTGCGTATCGCGCTGTGCTCATCATCGCACGTTGAGCCTCTTGGACGCAGTAGCGTCCAAGGTCCAAGCGCACGACTGCCAAGTTCCCGCTCAAGTAACTGGGCTAATCACGCCCGAGCAAACAGCAAAACTTCCCAAACGGTGTTAACTGCCGCTAAAACAATTAAAAGCGAAGAGCACGTGGAGGCCCAAACACAAGCAAGCAGACGGACGTCAGCAGCCTGTCTTTTCGCGCTCCACGAGGTCTACAAAAAACTGCGAAATATCGCTAAATTGCTAGCCGGCCTTTTTGCTATACTCTGTTTCACCTTATGATGTACCGCAGGAAAGGCTACAAGCTCGAGCTCCTTGCACTAGGGCACATCTCGGCCGCACAAGCTCTCGTGCGTTAAGAGTAGCTCCCAACGCTATGAGCTCGCGCTTCTAGCCTTGTTTGCGGTACAACATAAGGTGAAACGGAGTATAGACCTTTCCAAAAACGAGCTTGTGGCCGGTGCCATTTTGAGCGTTCGTGCGTATGGCGCGTGCTTTGCTCGCTTTCCGAAGCGACGAACACGCACGTGCTGGGCTGTGAAGATCGCACGCTGGACTGTGATTTTGTAAACATTGGAAAGGTCTATAGTGGCGTAAAAAGGACGCTAATAAAAAGAATGCTTATTATTAGCAAAACCAAAGACACTTTTGAATTTCGTAGCGCGCCAAATATCAGTGATAATATCTAATAATTATAATTAGCTTGTTGAAAAATACAAATAATTATACTTCTAGCCAGAAACTAATTAATTTTAATAATGTTTGTTCCCACCTCTCCTAGTCGCGCTTCAATCGCATCCTTCACGTGACCCTCCATGCCGATGTCGCTGGCGATTTGTTTTGAACCGCTTTTTGGCCGAAGCTTCGCTACCCATGTACATATACCTTGCGTCGTCGGCGGTCGGTGGCGTCGGCAGCTACGACGGAACACGCAACCGCTAGACAAAAAACGAATACCGAACTTACATGGATAAATAACTCGAGCAAACTATTTGGAGTGGGCGGTAACTTGCGCCACCTAGTGAGATTTCTATCAGCCAGTGAAAAAAAAACAATCAGGAGTTTGTTAATACGCTGAGAACTATCACAAGTAGACAGCAACCCAACATACATCACAGACAACACGAGTACCACGTAGGACACAGCACCGACACATACACAAACACCACACCGACACTGCGCCCGACAATTACTACTAACATACTTTCTCCCCGCGGCGTATATAAGCTTCACATGTGCGGGTGAGCTCTTAGGTCGCTGATCGTTACAGATTTATAGAAGACACAAAACACGGCACAATGGACAGCCGTATGTAAGAACTGCTTGCATTTAAAAAGTATAGAGGCAAAAGCTGTAAAATAAGTCCGTTGCGAAAAACAACGATGTATTAAAAATAAATCTTAAACCGGCCATGAAAAAGTTAAATTTTTTGTTATTTTCATGCTCGACCAGTGTTATGAGCAGTCCGACTAACTTGAATCAGATAGAAAAACAAATTATTAGGATTTTATCATTATGTATTCAATAATCAATGGAAATTATCCTTGCGCAAAGCATTTTTTATATATTCTTGTGAAGGACATCCGCCCAACACTTCACTTCCGCTAGTTGTAGTACGCGTACGGGAGCAGACGCCTTGACTTTTGGGGCGTTTTGATGCAGCTTGTTGTCGTATGTCGTGTCGGTGTCGAGTGGAGCGGTGGGGCTTGGGAGTTTGTGACCGGTGTTATTCGTGATCACTAATGTGGCGCTGATGCGTTTTTTTTAATATTTTTTTTTTATACCGCCATTACCCCGATCATTGAAAATTCACGGGCCCCTGGCACTGTTCTCTGTTGTCGTTTTTTCTGGTAGCACTCGTGGATACTGCAAGCGTTTAAACAGTGTGCACCGTCTCGCCTACATCCGCGGTGACGTGCTCGACCTGTTAAAACTTATTGTTTCCGTCATTTTGGAGTACGCAAGGCAGTTATCTCGCTGCTATGGTTTCGGTTATAAAAGCAAGGCAAACCGCTCGTAGTTCCTGCCCTCAGTACACGTTGGACATCTTCCACACTTTGACACCGGATAACTGGATTAACGAGGATTTACATTTACTTCAGAGGTCACTCTCGCCGCTTCCTCACCGTCGAGCAGCAGGATCAGCTGGCGACAAGCCGCGGATGAAAGGCTTGAGCATCAACAGCCCAAGTGCACTCGGTGCCGATGCGGGCGATGCGGGTTTCTGTCAACCGGTAGCCCAGCACAAACCGTGACCGTTTCCAGCTCTTCGTCATGACACGGTGTTGCAGAGAGCAGGGTAGAATACAACTACACGGACCACCGGAGCGAACGCACTGTTATCGTAAATCTTGGCTTGTGATTGTGCCTTTGTAGATCATCTTATTCGTTTTGCTGGAGGCGCTAACGACGCGCATAACAAAATCGTTTGCATATTCCGCGTACCTCGCAAAAGCATTTACCCAATCCCCTTGCGAAAAGCGCAAAACACGGAGTCCGCACCGTCCTGACTTACCAGTCTTTCACCTGCTCTAGAGCAGTTTGTACCTGCTAGTAGGTATGTCTACTGAAACTGCAACTTGAAACTAGGGGCAGTGCCAGAGAGAAAAGAGACAAAGTCGGGAAAGCTTGCTCGCTCTCCCAATTTCTCAACTCTCAAAGATTGTACCATAATAAATGCACCAACGCCTCTTCCCAAAGTAAAGAAAAAGCACTATGTTCACTACGTAAAAAATGGTCTCAGTTCATGCGTCTGTGGGCAGGTAGGAAATGTTGCCCTAATGTATTCACACCGCATGATGAGCGCAACAAACCGACGCGAGTCACACGAGATTTACAGGAAAATATGTTTCCCTGAAATTCTGTATAACCGGTCGTTTGTAGGACCGAATCATCTACTCGAGGGGTGTGCGTCGCCGTGCAAACACGTCGCTGTGCAAATGCAGTCCAACAACGCGAAGCATAAAAATGGCAGATTTAGGACAACAATCCGAAGACCATTGTTCAATTAAAACGACATAATTTTGTTGAAAACGCCCGGAGCTTTTTACTCACGGTATGCGTCGGGAATCTTCCACGTTTTGTAACAGAACGAAGGAAGATTTACTTTTAAAAACGCTCGCTGCGTCCTCCCGGACCAGCTGGACCGGATCAGCTGACGATGTCGGGACTGAACCTCTACTCCACAACAACCAATTTGAGGTCCGCGTTAGTGTGGGTTTCTACCTCCAAGCACCGCACCACACACCACAAACGTTTCGGCTCTTTCTCGCATCACCGTGTTGCCCCAAACAGAACGAAATCGCCGAAGTCAACGCAGCGCTGTCGTGAACCTTGGCTTGTGGTTGCGCACTCGTGGACCCTGTAACTCCCTTCGCTTTCAAAGCACACACGACGATTACGAATGATACTTTCCGTCTTCCGGGAACATCACAGGGGAACCTCTCCGGTCACGTCTTCGCCAAGGTATTCTTCGCTATGTGCTCGCAATCTGTGAAGCTCTGTGCGAAGCTTCTCGCGCCCCGTCAAACCAAAACAATAGCGGCGCCATGCGTCGATGCTAGATTTTCTCCGGTCAAAAAAACAAAAACAACGAAAGCAAACCGGCTCTAGCTTCCAGCGTACATCGGCGTTGCGCTTGCGCCGTGGCCAGATCGCTTGCAGTTGAAGGTTGAAGCCAAAACGAAACCAACTGCGATGTCACGTGTTGAGATCGAGGACACGCTTTTTATATCCACGTTAACTGTTTATAGCAAATAATTAGACCCATAATTTTATTTGTGGTGTGTAAGAAACTATTATCAAGACCCCTAAACCAAATACAATCATGGACGACATGAGGGAAGCCGCATTGCCATCGACCAGAAAATGACAGCGAGCACGGTAAGCGCGGGTTTCGCCAACGTCCTGCGACATGGCGCAATTGCTTTTGGTGCATATCCGTCTCCAAGACATGTTTCTGTCCGCGGCATTTGTCTCAACGGTTGTTTCTAAGTGTGTCGCCAAGCATTCCGGTGCTTCGATAGCCGGCAATGCTGCGGTCGTCGCTGGGGGGCACGGTTGTGCGTGTATGACCGAACCAAAACACGTTTTTGACAACCTTGCATGATTTGTGCACGAGTTATCCGTTACTCAACGTGTAAATTTATGGTAATTTGTGTAAATAGCGTGTTTTTCACTCAAATATTCACCAAATACACGGGACTTGCTAACAGTGTACCCTGACGCACGCCGACGCTTTGCATTCGTGGTGCAGTGGGGACCTGCACCACTGAAGGTTGCAGTGGCAACCCAGACGTCCTTTCTGGACTATGGGAAGCCACGGCAGTCCCCCACGCCCCGGCTGAAGATTCAGCTTCCGGGGCGTGCAATCTCGGCTGGGCGGTCTATCGACCCTCCCAGCCAGAGTGCGAACCCTCGCGCTTCAACGGGACAACAGCCTTTGTCCTCTCTGGCTGTTTCCCAGAGCCAGGATGGGCCGGTGGCTACCGCAACCGTCCCTCCTCCGCAGTCTCCTTCCAGGGAGAAGGGTGGACACTCTCGTCCACACTCCCTGGAGAGAGCATCATCAAAGGAGCGACATGGCTCTCGTGCCGCACCTGCAGCGCCTAAAGGCTCTGTTATACTCCGACGTAACGCGCGCGCCAGCGAACGCTTGCCGAAGTCGGCTACGTCACGTCAGTCACGCCGCGCGCGTCAAAAATTCGCCCTTTTTATACTCTGGCGGCCCTGGCGGCTCCCGCGGCGCGCGTCGGTGGGCCGCCGGCGCGGCGCATGCGCAGAATCTGACTACGAGGGCACGTTTCCTGCGAGAGTGCGCCACTTCCGGTTCCTTTTCGTTTCGAATAGCAGACAAAAATTCTCGCGCTTCTTCAGCGCCAAGTTCGAGCGATGGCGTGGACGTAACTTGCACGACGAAAACTCGCGCTTGCACTGTTGGTGCACCACCTGCGCCGCATGCGTAGGCGGTCGATGTACATACGGTACATCTTCGACAAGCGCACGGTCTACGGTACTCAAGCTTCCTCGTGTCGTAGACACACGGGTGAGGACAAATTCCCTCGATGAGCTTCTCGACGACCGAGTCCGATTCTTCAAACATGACGCCACACGGAGTGGTGCTCCCGTCGTCTGCTATTGCTCGTATTCGCCGCGCTTCCCGCGCGAGGGCTGCCGGGAGCCAGCGCGTGATGCATCCTGGTCCGGCGTCGCTGGCGCGGCCGGCGCGGAATACGGCATGCTCCATTTTGGCGTCGAGGCGGTCAGGCTGCGTCGAACGCGGCCGGTCGCGTCGGTTACGCCACGACGCCGGAGTATAGAGCGTCGGGTTTTCGCCGACGTGACGTCGCTGTGACGCGCTCGCACGCGCGCACGCGTTACGTCGGAGTATAACAGAGCCTTAAGGGACAGGAACGAGTGGACTTGGGCGACGCTTTGAATGGGTGAAGCCACCCATTAAAAACCGTGAATAAACACCCAATTCAAAGACTCGTGCTAACCCGACAATTTCCAAACGCCGGGCATACAACACGCTCTGACGCGGCCAGAAAACTGGGGAGAACTACAGGTACCAGAATGCACCGCGGCAGCGGTGGCTTCCCACCACTTGTGATGAGATCGGTCTATTGGTCCCAGTTAGAAATTTTCGCCTGGGTGCACGAACGTTTCAGCTCTTTGTCGCATCGCCGTGTTGCACCAAACAGAACGAGATCGCTGAAGTCAACGCAGCGCTGTCGTGAGACTTGGCTTGTTTGTTGCGCACTCGTGGACGCTATGACTCCCTTCGCTTTCAAAGCACACACGACGATTACGAATTATTCTTTTCGTCTTCCGGCAACATCACAGGGGCTCTTCTCCGGTCACGTCTTCGCTACATGTGATCGCAAACCGCGGAGCTTCTCGTGTCCCCTCAACCAAAACAATACCGGCGCCATGTTAAACGTGCGTTGTTGGCACATTTTCTCCGACCAAACAAAAACAACGAAAGCTAAACCGGCTCTAGCTTCCAGCGTACATCGGGGTTGCACCGGGGCCAGAATTTTTTTTGTCAGCTCTAGCTTAAAGATGACCTTACAGATGCAGCAACACCGGAGCGCGGTAAATTCTGAGGAGGGTGCATGAAAAGCGGCGGCACACCTTCCTTCTCCCCCCCCCCCCCCCTCTTGTGTTACACGGCCGTTTCGCTTGCAGTTGAAGGGTTGAAGCCAAAACAGGAATCCAACTGCAATGTCACGTGTTCAAATCGATGACACGCTTTTTATATCCATTTTAACTGTTTCGAACGAGTAATTAGACCAATAATTGTATTTGTGGTGCGTAAGACACTATTATCAAGACTCCTAAAATAAATACAAACATGAGCGACATGAGGGAAGCCGCATTGACATCATGTTTCCTTTCCGCGGCAATTGTCTCCACGGTCCTTTCCAGGCAGGGTTGGGCAATATCGCGATATAAATGTGTCGCGATAGTATTTCAGAGATACATTTCTTATCTGTATTTCTGTATCACGATACATTTTTTTCACCAGTATCTGTATTTCCGTATTGAAATACATTTGGAATGTTTCTTTGTATCGCCATACAATCAGAATGAAATGTATTTCGTTACATTTCTTGAGAAATATCCCCCCCCCCCCCCCCCTCCCGCGAAAAACCAAATACAACTCCGAACGACTTTTTTTTTTACTTCTGAGGGCTCCAAGTGAAGGAGATGCTGGGGCATTGTTACTAAGTTGAGCAAGGTTCCTTCGGATTTTACAAACTATTTTCTATGCGTCCTTTGCTCTATTTTGACAAGTGTTGCGTAGTCGGGGACTCGAACCAGGTGGCGTGCCAGGAGTGGAGTCAGAGCATCTTCTGTCGCAGGTCCCTAGGTAGGGATTTCATGAGCCAATTGTTTACTCGCGTCCAATTCCCGCTGCGAATCGTCTCTCTTGCCTTAGCGTACACAGTACTCCCAGCCGGCAAAGCTGAGTTGCAGTCCTTTGCAGTACGAGCCTGGCGGTGGTTGACTTGAAATAGTAGGATGACTCACGCAGTGAAGTTCAACACATATCCGAATACGTCTGCGGCTGCGCCCGTAGTATTGTACGGCTCAAGGGTACGTCATCAGTCGACGTGCACGTGACCCGCTGCTGGAGGCCAGACCTGGCCTCGCGGTGCCGACCCAGACTTTGTACACCTGCGACTCGTCTCGAGAGCGCTGTTTCTCGGAGAGCTCGTACATGTGCCGGCAATATCAGTTAGCAATCCAGGAGGTTTCTGTTTAGATTATGCTAGGCGAAGCTTGAGGACTGCAATCCATGCCTCGGTGGCGAAGGGTCGGCACTGGGCATGAAGGACCGTCACAACAGGGATGCCACCGTATCGGTTTTTCAACCGTAACAGAAGATAAGACATGTGTTCCAGGATGCTTCAGAAGGTCCACTATTCTCAAAAATTCCAAATGACACTGCCTGCACGATCTTCAACGAGGTCACCTACAACGAAAGTGCGTATTGTCGTTTTATACAACAGCGTGGGGACAGTTTCATGTTCAAGGCCACACCTACAGATAAAGAATACCAGTCCTTTCCATCGTGACGTCATGTGATCATTGTTGACAGGGGCGTCCTTGCTACTAAGAATGGGGACATTTGTGAGAGTTGTTTATCGCCTTTAGAATGAATCACTAAAACCTTGGAGAATTTTGGAGGAAGGTCAGGTGTCTTTGCAGTGATGGCTTCGGTGCGGACCCTTTTCAGGGCCCGATCGGTGGTTTTTTGCCTAGAACCCATAAAGATGGGAGAAAGGTTCAGTGCCCGGGTGCACCGCCTACCACGGAGACCAACAAGGGGGTAGGTAATGTACCATAGCAAGATGGGCTTGGCTGACACAATTACTCTGCCAATGCTGCCCGGCACTATACCCAAGTGTGGTTGCAGGGGCAGGACCTGTTTCCACTTAAGGTGGGCCTTTGCCGCCTAAGAAGGTGAAAATGGAAGGAAGAGAGTGTAGAAGAAAAGAGAAAGAGGTGGGAGGAAAAGTGAAAGAAGAAAGAATAGGGTAGAAGGGGCGACTGACTGAATCATCCTGGTCGGGCCAAGCCAGGACACCCGTCTACGAGAAGCAGGGGCCGAAGCGGTGTATTGCCTCGCCCGGGGGGCCCCGAAGGGTCCAAACATACCCCGGGCTCACCTCAACCACCAGGGTCCCCCTTTCCCCGGACACGGGTTAAGCCACGCACAGCCAGACGTGGGGGGGGGCGAACCCACATGGCTCGGGGTTCGTAGTGACGCCACTCACCAAGCACCTACTAAAGTAGGTGCCCCCTGCGTGCGGGTATGGTGGCCCACGTGGCTGGGGTCCGTGGTGACGCTACTCACCAAGCACCTAGCACCTAAGGTGCAGGCGCCCCCTGCGGGGCTCGGGGTCCGTGGAGACGCCACTTTCCAAACACCTGCTTTCACATGTGCCTCCTCCGGGGAACACTATCGTATGACGTACAGACATGCAGGAGAACCCAAGGTAATACCAGGGCTTCTCAAAATATGATGTACGCCCCCATCAGCCCTATTCATCCGGGAAGCTGGAGAGCGATGACTACAAGTAGCATGGTGGCGGCAATACTTCCGCAATGCGCGCGCCCGCGCAGTTCGCTTGTGGCATCTCTCTATTGGCACCTCAACTGGTTTCAACTGGGACTAGCTGTTACTAACTGAGAATCAGCTGGGACCAACTAGGACTAACTGAGGGGTCAACTGGTTTGAACCAATCCCAATTGGGAGTCAACTGGTTTGACTCCCAGTTGGGAATGGAGTAAACTGGGACCGGTTGGAGCTATTTCCAGTCGGAGTTCAAATGGGGTGTTGACCTTTGCTAATAAAGAAAACTAAAAATACCTAATTTTTAGATTTATACAAGTAGGGCAATTTGTAATTACTGGGTAAATTGATGTATTTATAAAATAAATAAAATTTTAATTAACTATATATTTTCTTCTAATTGGAAAATAGAATTAGTGACATAAAATGCGTTTACCTAAGTCAACATTTAGTGCATATATAAAAATTTATTAAAACATTTACTACAATATTTTTTTTTTCTTTTTTTTTCTTTTAATAAATAAATATCTTTTGGGCAATCGGAGCTAGACGAACGGCGTGGCCAGCGGCCGCGGGTGCGAATTAGTGGTACGCGCTGTCGACAGATGGCGCCGCTGGGGGAAACAACCGGAGCGGTCGGTTTGGAAGGGATCACATACTGGGGCGCCATCTATCCCCGTGCGAGTGAAGCGCGCTTGGTGCGCCGAACATAATGTTGCCGCCGCGTCGGACAGAGTCATCACCGATATGCGTTTCTTCCACCGTTGGTACAAAAAGAAGCGGTGAGCGAGAGAATGCGGGACCACCGCTGGGAGAAACAACCGAAGCGGTCGGTTTGGGAGGGGGCCGATACTTGGGCGCCATCTATCCCCATGCGATGAAGCGCTAGATGCGCCGAACATAATGTGGTCGTCGCATAGGACAGAGAATCATCACCTAAATGTTTCTAGCAACGTGGGCGGAAGCAAGCCATTTGGATCGCAGCGCCACTTTTGCTGCGATCACAGCAAGCGACGACACAGGTCAAGATCATGGGCATTATAGCCCCTTAGGTACTATATTGTAATTTTTATAATTTTGACTTCATAGGTAAAGTAAAAACACCACGTCACGACGGCGTGGCTTTACAACGAAGACACTAAGTCATCGTCGACTACGACGTTATGCGAGGCCAAGATGCTATCGTAAGACCGTCGTGACATCCCGTCGCGTCGAGGACGACGCCATTTCGCGACATTAAGTCGCCGTTGCAACGCGGTCGTGACGTAGCGTTGAGGACGACACCGTTACGCGACATTAAGTCGCCATTGTAACGCGGTCATGACGTCGCGCCGCGTAGAGGACTACGTGGACGTGGTCGTGGAAGCCGATGTTGACATCGACGCCCCACACAACGTCAAACATCGCTATGACGTCACGTTAACGTGGTCATGACGTCGTCGTGAACCTCAAAGTCACAACGATGTCGCGACGAAGTCTTGACGGCGTGTAACGTCGTCGCCTTCGCCAATATAAACGTCGACGAGCCGTCACTACGAAGTCTTGACGTCATGGAACGCCGATGTTATCGACGATGGCATCGACGTCAACGTCATGAAGTTGTCGGGACGTCGCCGTAACGTCGAGTTGCGTCAAGCCGACAACGACGTCGACGACCTGACACCAAGCGTCTTCATGACGTCGCATTGGCAAGGACGCCGTCTTCTTGACGTCGCGTGACGTCGTTTTCGTCGTCGTCAACGTCGTTGTCAACGGAATATGACGTGAGAAGGCATTCTCTATGTGTAACGCGAGTTGTCAACGTCGATGACGACGTTGACGTCAAGGCGTCGTCGGGATCTCGCATGGCTTTGTGACGACAAGTGAGGTCGAAGTGACGTTATGTATTGGCGTGACGACCTACGCCTAGGTTGTATAAAAACTTTCAGCCTTTCCACTCTGGTGAAGAAGGAAGAGCAGCGGAGATGTACTCTGTGCCGCCATCTAGGAGCGATAGGCGGCCACCAGACAACCGGCATTCCGATTGTCTGGTTTCCACCGTCGCTCAGATGGCGGTAGATATATCCAGAGGTTTGTCTTGAGATTTATTTGTCCACGGACACAAAACTGGGAAACTAGCTCTTAAAAGCTCCGCTGTAAAATTTTAGCCCAACGTTCCATTGTCTCTATGACCTTGAATGTGTGCCGGTCGAGCTTGGCGTTAAAACGCAACGCGTGTTTCATACAAAACGGCTAATCCGAGCCACTTCCCATGTAGCGCCCGAGAGGGACCTACGAGGGAAGTGGCATTAAAGCCCCTTCATGCTCAATAAGATCCCTAAATTTGCTTCATTTATATTATCGCACTTTCGACGGAGGTCATTCTTGCCTTTATCTTGCTTTGCCAGAGGGCGAGCTCTACGGTTGCTGAGGGTGTTTTTGCCCCTTTATTGGATGGCGTGCTAAGTACCACCGGTGCAGCGGTATCAGTAAAACAGGAGGGAGTTCCCCATGCTCCCTTACTTGGTGTGGTTGGTATCACTGGGGACGGGCCCGGGGCCCCTTTTGTGTAGGCCGGTTTGTTTGTTTTGTTCCCTTGTGGAGGCGTGGCTGTGTGCGTCGTTTGCCTCTTCGGCGGAATCCTGCGCTTGGGACAATCGTTGCTGGTGGCCACATGAGAGCCCCCGCAGTTGTGGCATTTGGGTTGCAGCTCGCAGTCGCTCTCCTTGCTGTGGTCGTGTCCACACTTGTCGCAACGGCTAGTTTTATTGGGACAGACGTCTGACTTATGTCCGATTTCGTGATAGTTGAAGCAGACTACGGGTCGGTGTCTGTATGATTATACTGGGTACGATTCGTATAAGAATCTTACGTATTTTGGAATGGATTTGCCATCAAATGTGATAAGGACGGTCCTGCCGGATCTGCCTATCACTCTGGCCGAAACAATCTTATTCGTTCGACACATGAGGTCTCGCATGAGAGTTTCGGGCGTTTCCTTATTGTCGGAGCCCTGTAGATAGATCACTCCCTTGACTTGATTGCTAGCCCTAGCCATGTAAGGTGTGACTTCATACGTCTTGTCATCCTTTTTTATTTCTCCGATGGAGAGCAGCTTACTTGTGATGAGTGAAGTCTTTGTGGTGATTGAAATCGTGTTGAATTTCTCGCTCATATGTACGGAGAAGCCATCTTTGTTGCAAACGCCGGTCTTCTCAATAGCGGCACAGATGCCTCTCCCGGTATAACCTATATACTTCAGCCTTACACGTTTGCTTGAGCACAACTGTCTGCGTGGGTGCAGTGTGTGATGTAGTATTCTGCGCGTTGTCTGAGCTGCGGTGCTTGCGCCTACGTTACCATTCACCGTCGTTGCCTTTGTCTTCATCCATTGGCGTCATTTTGTTTCCAACGTATAATCAGTTCCATCAGAAGAAACGCAATCCCACCGGTGAACGGAAATATATGCCTTGGATTACGCAATGGAACTGCAGAGGATTTCAAACCAAAGCCGCGGAACTTAAACTTCGATTTCACGACAAGGGAGTGGACAAATCAGCAATGATTCTCTTGCAAGAGGCGGATTGTAAGAACATAACACTTCCGGGCTACGTCACATTCACAACGCCCACTCTTATGGTATAGCTGCAACTCTGGATCATAAAGGCGTACACCACGCAAAAATCGACACGTCAAATATCAGCGATAATCATAAAGAGGTGATCGGCATCAAGATCAAGATCGGTAGCAAGACCCTGAATGTCTTTAATGTCTATATCAGACCAACTATAGCGGAAGACAAAGACTGCAAATGGCTCGACCAACTTTTAGCGGACAAAACACCAACAATTCTTTGTGGCGATTTTAACGCCAGGCACACAATGTGGGGATACAAAATGACGAACAGGAGAGGAAAGTCCATCAAGCAGTTGTGTGAGAATCACAATCTCGTACTCCTTAACGACAAAGACACGCCGACAAGGATATCCCAAAACCCTTCGCCGGCCGACACGTCGCCGGACCTAGCCTCCAAGGGGCTCCGAACGTCCTGGCACGCCTCGCCAGACTCCATGGGTAGCGACCACGTTCCGATTCAAATCCAACTACACATCCAGACAACACCGCGGAGGAATACCCACTTCGTTAAATGAGACAACTTTCGAAAAGTCATCGCCAACCTCACCTATGGGCAAGTCGGCTTCAACCCCTACAACGCTACCGCAAGAAGTGCTCCAAACAACTACGAATCAAGCTTAACCTAGCCACAGCCAAAGCCAGACGCTACACACTTGAGCTAAGCCGGCATAGATGGAGGTCACACTGCAACTCATTCAACAAGAAAACGAGCCTGAAGAAAGTATGGCGCACGTACAAATGCATGGCGGGTAAAATTAAATCCGCAGGTACCAGCGGCAACCTAGCCCTCAGTCTAGGTAGCAGAACTCGCAGGAGACATATTCTTTCCCCAGCAACGGCACCGCCCGCGGACTGCTACGAGCCTATCAAGATCGAAGTACCGACCGACGAGATACTCCCATTCACCATGGGAGAGCTGCAGGCAGCTCTCCCATGGTGAATGGGAGAGCTGCCTGAAACCCCCAACACGCCACCACGGGCGTGTCAAGGCCAACACGGCACCTGGGGCAGACCGAGTTACGGTTGCTGCACTACGGAACCTGCCTGAGAAGGACGCCGCCGACCTTCTAGGCTGGATCAACAGGATTTGGGAAGAGGGCACTATCCCGACAGAATGGAAGACAACCACTGTCCTTCCGTTCGCAAAACCAGGCAAAATTCCATCCGACCTTCGGAATTTTCGCCCAATTTCTCTAACATCGAACTTCTGCAAGCTTATGGAAAGAATGGTCCTAGCTCGAATCACATGAATCCTGGAAACACACCGGAAACTACACCCTATGCCGACGGGGTTTCGTTCAAACCTCTCGACTCAAGACAGCCTGGCGCTTATACACAAGGACATAACCGAAAACCCTGCCAATGCAAAGCCCAGAACGATGGTCGCCATCGACATAAAAAAGGGCTTTTGACACAATACCTCACGACATAGTAATCCGCGCAGCAGAAAGGAGAGGACTGCATGGACGCATACTCAACTTCCTCAAGCGATTCCTGAAGGACAGTCAGTTTCACGTAATCATCGGTCACGCCCAAACCTAACCATATCGGGGTCCCCCAAGGGGTGGTAATATCCCCCACTTTATTTAACATGGCAATGACGGACCTGGCCTTCGAACTCCAAGAGATCGATGGCCTCCCTATTGCAAAGACCAGTTTGAAAATCTAACTGGTCAGACTGGTATTTGAACTGGTCAAACTGGTATTTGGACTGGTCATACTGGTCTAACTGGACATCAAACTGGTGCAACTAATATCCAGACTGGTCTAACTGGTAACCATGTTTATCTAACTGGTCACCAGATTGCCTTCTAACTGGTCACCAGATTGGCCAAACTCTTTACCAGATTGGCCGACCTGGCCACCAGATTGGCCGAACTGGTCACCGGATTGGCCGAACTGGTGAGCGGATCGGCCGAACTGGTCACCAGACGCCGATCTGGTCACCAGACTGGCTGAGCTGGTCTAACTGGTCACCAGATTGGCCTACCTGGTCCAAATGGTTACCAGTTTGACCACTCTTCCTCACTTCATTTATTGCCTTTCTCACTTTGATTTATTGGCTTTCAAATAATTACGGTATGATCGAGCGTTTACTTTTTACTAAGAGATTAATCCCCTGAGCCGTTTAAAATACTCTCAGAGGTATGACATTGCTGGAAAAAATCAACATGCTGGTAATATTTTTATTGCTAAGGCGCTCACCAAGAAATTCCGTACGTTCAAAACCTCCAGTATAAATGAAGGAAACGCAGAGCTCGGTAGTAGTGATCGGGTTAGTGTGCTGTTGTATTGATGTTTCTAAGTGCCGTGCATGTGTATGCGCTCAATGTATGCACAGCTGATGCTTGTAGTAGGCGTATTGTGTCTACATTTGTGTATAATAAGGATTTCCGAAGCGCAGTGGTGGCGTGAAGAAATGAAAATATTTTTGTCGAACCAGCATGACCAGTTCAACCATCATGACCAGTCAACCAGTATGACCAGTTCAACCGCCCTGACCAGTCAATCAGTGTGACCAGTTCGAACCACCTTGACCAGTTCAACCATTATGAAACTGGTCAAACTGGAGCAATAACCAAGTTTGAAACTGGTACCAGTTTGAACTGGTCTTTCCAATAGGGCTAGGCTTTACTATATATGCTGATGATGTCACCTTATGAACTATTAAGGGAACTGCCTCGAAACAACAGGCCATTCTTCAAGAGGCCCTCAACGTAACCGACAAATTCACAAAAAAAAAAAACGGGACTGTAGATATCTACCGAAAAGACTGCATGCCTATATGACCATAACTAGCAAACGAGCCCGAGGCAAGCATAACATTCAGCTATTCCTTTACGGTACTCCCATACAACCACAACCCAGCATCAAAGTTTTAGGCCTAACTTTCGACAAAGATGGGAGAGCTACAAGCTGGCAGAAGCAAATTAGGCCCAGTGGAAGGACGGACTCAACCTCCTCAAACGGGTTACCAACAAATCATGGGGATGTCAGAAGGACTTGCTACGAAGATTAGTCCGAGCGCTGCTCGTCTCCAAAGCAGTGTACGGAATAAACTATCTTAGGCTCACAGCGATGCAAAAGGAGAAACTCGAGGTTCTCAACAGGTCCGCCATGAGGGTAATCACAGGTCTGCCAAAAATTACACCCATCAAGGAACTGCACAAAGCAGCTCAGGTCAACACCATCAAAGAGATCGCACAAGAAATGAAGATCAGTCAGTACAACAGGCTGGAGAAGACATGGCACGGACGCATCATACTAGAGAAACTAGGCAGAAGGACGTGGTGCATTCCAAGCAACCAACCATCGCAGCCTCCGTGGCAGGACGAACCAGTCGTCTCCCTCAAACCCATACCCATGAATCAAGGTGAAAGACACATGAAACGTGGCGCAGCTGCAGCAAAAAAACATCTCGAAGACCTCGGAAGACTGAGGGAACAGGAAGACGTCGAAATCCTATATACGGATGCAGCTAGAGACAATGACGGGAGAACGGCCGTAGCTTGGTTAGCAGAGAGCTCCTCCAAAAAAAAGAGAGTAAGCTCGCACCAATGACACCGAGCACAAAAACAGCAGAACTGCTCGCCATCCAGCCAGCAATTGAAGCTCATGTAGAAAGCCCCAACAAACACCTGTACGTATTCACCGACTCGAAGGAAGCGGTTAAAGAATGCATTCACATAGACAGCAAAAACAATATTACACGAAAAGCAAGAATTTAGCAAAAACACTACGTTTTGAAGTGAAGACGGCTCGAACTGTCATGAATTCCGGGACACATGGAAATTCCAGGAAACGAAGAGGCGAACGAGGCCGCGAGGGCTAGACTACAAGATGACGTACCCTCACAAGCACTCGCCTCCTCTTCGGTCAAAGAGAAACCCGTGGCACCGGACCTAGAGGAACAGAAGGAGATGGAGCGGATAGCCAGGAAACAACGACTGGCTTCCCTGCTACATATGGACGACTGCCCCATCCCACCAGGCTTCACCAGGTGGAAGCGGATATGCATCCGAAGGCGCCAGACATGCACAGCCCTGACTCCAGTATGGCGTGCTCGATTTTATAAGCCAACTTCACCGAACGATCCCGGCCCAGACCCCCTCTGTAGAACTTGCAGCGTACCTGCTACCTGCCAGCAGTTTATATGGGACTGTCTGGGCATCAGCAAGCAAAGACAAGCTGCCATGCACGAATTAGCCGCGGAAGCCAGACTCACAAACTACAGAGAATGGACGAGACCGGCCAGTGACAACCTCCATATGAAACAAATATTAACCTCTCTGCTTGGCTACGTATGCTCGGCGGCCCTTTCTCAATTCATTTAACCCCCTCCCATTCCTCTACCCTCATCACCGATTTCCCTATCCCCATCAAGACTAGATTATATTTATGAAGAGGCCTTGACATAACCCTTTCATCAATAAAAAAAAATGTTTAACCACCACCAGCCCCTTCATGTTTCAAAGGTAGCGCAATGTTCGTCGATGCACGAGGCACGTGCAACTTGCAGCCCTTGGGAAGATCACGGCGGCACAGAGCATCACTGAGCTAGATTTCAGAAGCCATGAATTTCCCAGAAGTGGCGCGCGGCACGTGCCTCGAGCATTTGTACAACAATGAATGGCGCCACTTTCCCTAGGATAGAGGGGCATTAAGTGGCTTGCATTAGCCATTTTTTTCCACATGCGGAGGTGCAGAAATAGCACTCCGGTGGCCCCACTCGTCCTTTCTAGTACAATCTAGCTGAGCTATTCACCGATGTTTGTTTGCAAACAAGCTCGCTGCCGCCCACTATCGGCGGACCCCTGCGCGCTTCCGGTTTTCCTCTTCTTTTCCTCTTGTCACACATCCTTTTGTTATTTGTACTACGTTCTACAAAGCGCGCAGGTTCTTACAAACCTATTACAGGTACCTCTCCGAAGGAAAATCTTCTTTTCCGATCGCTGTGTGTTACTGAAGAAGAAATAAATACACCACCGGAAGTCTACGGGGGCACCAAATTTTGTTGCGCCCTCGTGGTACCAACTCCCACCGAATGCGGTGAATACTTCGTCTCACCTTAGCATGGACTATTGTTTGCCGTGCATGCTAAAAACGCGAGATAGTTGCTTTGGACAAAACTTCAGCGGCTGCACGAGCGCTCGTGCAGCGAGTGCTCCAGTCAAGGCAGCCGAGGCTAGCCGCTCGCGCTTGCACGGATTTCGCAGTCAGTCCACGCAAACGTGGCGCGCGGCACGTGCCGCGAGCATTTCTACAGCAATGAATGGCGCCACTTTTCCCAGGATAGAGGGACTTCGATAGACTCTTTTCAAAAGTCAGAGTCACCTTGTGGCAGTCCCATGAGCTTCAATATTGCCTCTCTAATGGCGGTGATAGGAGATCATGCTCGGCTAAATCAAGCACCCTCGATTTCGTGAGTCGAAGGTGACGTAAGGGGACCAACACCTTTTCCCCTTTCTGCTCTATGCTTTCGAAGACGTTCGCATTTTCTGGTGTGGAGAAACTGTGTAGTGCCGCCATTAAAGCGTCGGGTTTGGCTCTGCACAGGGTGGGTAGACTGACTTTCGGGAAGGGTCTATTCCGCTCGGACTTAGACGCCACGTGTCGTCGCGCAATAGAGCTAAAGCGAATGTCTCGGATTCTCGGCCATGAAAATGTTGTATCTTTCTCATGTTTAATAAGTAATAGAGTTACGTTCGTGTATAGATTGGGAGTTGCGTTCGTGTATAGAGTGGTGTACGTTTCTAAGTCATAGACGCGCGACCATTGAATTTTCTTAGCCGACTCAATAGTGCATTATGCCACCAAAGCTATAGGCCTCCGACCTTTGAATGGGCTTTAGCCGGCTATTTGAGGATGTGCTCAATGGTGTTTTATGTCGCTTTTCAGTGCAAAAAAGAAGGCCCCTTTTTTTGCTCTGCGGAGGTAGGAAAGTGGAAAAGAGTCATTCATGCGCTCGCTCGGGTCGAGAATTTTATTTAGCCAGCTTAATGGGGCGTGTGTCGAGGTTGCTTTATACCGCGATCACAAAAGCGTCCTTAGCAGCCTATAGGACTAATGCAGTTTTTGCCGGAGGCTCTCCCTTCGGATTACCTTACCTCGGCGTCGACGTCATCTAAATCTTCCGTTTCTTAGCTTTAATGATCTCTGACTCTTCCAGTGTATTTTGTAAGCAGTCAAACCACGATATAACGAACTTCTATGTAACGAAACCCTCGATGTAACAAAGTACATAACGTTTTCTTACCGCAAGTGTATGCACACCATGTATTTTTGACTTGTATGTGCCGAAGTCCCGTTTGCAAAACTTTCGATGTAACGAAGTTTTATAGAAAATTCGGCACAAACTTATGGATCCCAAAGGAGATTTTGGAGAGCACACGCACTGAAACGGGCCCTCGATAAAGCGCAAAGGGTGTTAGAGGCGGGGTTTGAGCGGCACGTCCGGAGGCTTCCTGCCCTCGACGACGTCCATTCCCCGGTGCGAAGAACCCAGGGGTTCAGTGGAAGTGGGAGACTTGGTAACGTAACGAACGGTTTAATTACATGGTTGCAGTACAGTTGTCAAAATCAGAGAAAACATCGGAGCAGCGTCTCGCTCTGTCTTATATGGGGTCCGTTTTTCCCTCACTCCCCACCAGGGTAGCAAAACTGCAGCCAATGAAGATGCAGCAAAAGTTCACGCGCAGTTAGGCCGCGCCTCTCTGCCTTTCCTGAGCGCACCAACACACACACACACACACACACACGTCCCGCTGACTTCACGGACGCGTCGACACTCGTTATCGCACATGCACATCCTCAGACAGTCGGGTGAGTTTATCATGACGGTCCCTTTTGTTTGGGGGAAAACCTCTCTCCCCCCCCCTCCCCCGGGGAGAAGCGTTGAGCTGTCCTCATTTCCGCTGCGTCGAAGCTCGGAAACCATATCTCGAGGGCTGGGCCGGAGAGTAGGTCACGCCTCATCCTCTTCTAATGAGGTCGTTCCTGTTTCCGAAGACGACCTTGGAGCCGGACAACAAAGCAGCTCGTCCAGGACTCTTCACCCGCGCCCAAGGCTGTGGCTGGAGGCGAAGATGCTTTCCCTCCTTTTGTGGATGACCGGGTCGTTTCCGCTCCCATTACGCAGATTGGCGTGCTCTCCTTGAAATCGTCAAACTGGGGCGACGGTCACCGAAGGTTCCATTCTTAACAAGGGTGAAACGGGCCGCCTAACTGGCCCATCTGGCGCAATGCAGAGCCGTATACTGGGGAGAGTTTGGCCAGTCAATGATCTCGCCGCCCTAACACCCGCCTCCCGAGTGAGCCGATCAGCCCGCGGCGCAGAGTTAGAGGCGTGAGCGCATGCGCGTGAACTCCCGGCTACTCCCAGCTGAGTGGGAAGGGCCGCCATTTTCATTCATCGCCTGGTGGAATGCATGGGATCGACATCGAAATTTCGTGTCTTTCCTTTCTCTGTGGCAATAAAATGATATAGTGTTGTTCCTCGGTGGCTTAAAAAGCTAAAGAATGAAGTTTCTCCCCGTTTGAACACAAACTTTTATTCAGGCGAAAAAGCAATAAGCCCGTAGCAGACGACGCGTAGCCTCCACAGTGCTCCGCGCCGACAGCGTTGAGTCAAAATGGCGGTCGTCTCCTCGTTGCTCCCTTCTTCTCTCTCGCTTCTTCGGCGCTCTCCTCCCGTTTCCTTCACTTTTCTCCTCTCCGGCGCCTTCGTCGCTACACCGACTGGCCAGACTCTCCAAATATGTGACTCTGACCCAATTGAGTGTCATTGAATAGTTTTTTCAGAGTACCGCAATCACAACATAAGAGTCTGGTCACGCTGCGGAACATTCTCCATGTTTGTTTAAGCTCTCGAGACGACAAGACAACCAGCCGTGCTGCTCTGTGAAGTGTGCGGTTTGTGTTTACGAATTCCCGTGTCCCGTAGATTTGTTAAATCTGTTGAAGAAATGGAAACAATTGTTGCCGAGAAGCAGCAAGAACAGAGCGCGAACGCAGTTTCGTGCTATTATTGCCTTTTGGCGGCAGCACGGACGCCAGGAAGCGTGCTCGTTTGCGGGATGTGTTCGACGTTACGGCTGACCAAAAGCGCAAAGATGTTGTCAAGTCTCTAGAATATGTCGCGCCAAAAGAAAATTGTTTCCTTACGTCTCGTTCCGGAGGGCTTGATCATGATCTAAACCTCCAGTACGCGGACCTGGGTTGGCGCCGCTTCGGGAAACCACAACGGTTCAGCGGTGAGCTTGTGTTGATATCGGAAACTCGTGGTTTGAGTTCAACGACCCGAAGACTGCCGCGCACAACCACCGTGGATACAATCTTAAATTGCTGCTATAAGTATTAATCGGTATTTCACATTAATTGCAGCAGAGTGTAGCGCTACAGCTTGTTGTCTAAACATGTTTCCATGAAGTAAAGTTATTTATGCTTTCAGAAATGCGAGCTTGTAGGTTTGAAGTTCGTTCGATTGGTGCCGTGTAATCACTTCTACCCTTCTCGGTCTGCATTCTGTTGACGAATGCTAAAGAGTGCTTTCCCAAACTCTTCCCTATTGCTGCAGCCCTTGGCACAGCACCCAGGCATTATCGCCTTATTGCTCGATCCCGTTGATCCTCATCGAAAAAACCGCGCCAAAATTCAATTTCACCAGAACTGGAAATGCCGGAAAACACGGAAGTAAGGCTGGTGTTGCAGGACGCTCCATGGCGGCAGTGCACGAGACCAAAACTGGCTAATGCGAAGGCGAGCGGCGAAGGGAAAAGAAATGCGGTACTCTGAAAAGTTATCCAGTGACGCTAAGCCACAGAGGAAGAAACATCTAGGTGATGACTCTCTACTCGTCGCGGCGAGCACATTATGTTCGGCGCACCGAGCGCTTCACTCGCACAAGGATAGATGGCGCCCAAGTATCGGGTTCCCCCCAAACCGACCGCTCCGGTTGGTTCTCCCAGCAATGGTCCCGCATTCCATCGCTCATCGCTTCTTGTTGTACCCACGGTGGTAGAAACCAATTTAGGTGATGACTCTCTGTCCCACGCGGCGGCAACATTATGTTGGGCGCACCGAGTGAGCTTCACTCGCACGGGGATAGATGGAGCCCAAGTATGGGATCCCTCAAAAAGCGACCGCTCCGGGTGTTTCTCCCAGCGGTGGTCCCGCATTCTCTCGCTTACCGCTTCTTGTTGTATCTCACCGCTGCCACGCCACCACCAAGCCGCCAATGTCCGTAAATCTGCGGTCTCTTCTTTCTTCTCCTTCGGGTTAAGGCTCACATTCGTGCACCATGGTGGCACCTGTGATCGACACCGCACCAAAGCAAAATACGAGGCCCGCCACTGGCCGCACACCACCACCACACCACCACACCGCGAAAAAGACGAGCACGGTACGCCGCCGACACTATGGCCGTCGAGGAGGGACCTCAAACCTCAGTGCGCTCCTCGGCGGCGCGGAACTAACTACTCCTGGTTCGAGGCTAGCTCCGAACACGATCTGGTCACCCGCTCCCCGCAGGAAGAGCGGCCAGAGTCTAATGTGTTTCTTCCACCCATTGTTGAGTTCCTGTATAGGCTCCCTACGGGAGCCAGAGTTGCGTGTTCATCTCCTCAGCGCCGTCTTTCCTGCACGGCAGGTTGATCCCGCTCGTCGCGGGACTGAATTCGGCGAATAGCGGCGCCGCGCGTTCGAGGCGCGCGGCGCCCTCAAAAGCAGGGGAACGTATGCCGGGGCGAGTGCAACGTCTACTTTCCTGCACGGCACTTGATCCGGCTCCTCACGTGATCGGATCTCGGCGAATAGCGGCGCGGCGGCACGTGGAAAACAGACGCGCAACTCTGGCTCACGTAGGGAGCCTATAAGGAGTATTCACTGGGCGCCATATCTGTGGGTGCTGTCTAGAGCGCATGCTCAGGACGAGCCCACATTAATAGGCTGCTAAGATCGGCAATCTGGAGGGTGCGGAATGCATGTTACAAAAGAACTGTGGAAGCTCGCCATCAGCACGTGCTCAGCAGTCGCGCACACAACTATGGCCGCCAGTGAATACTTCCTATCAGACTTGTACCGTACGCATTACAAGTAATCAAATTACTTGTAATCGATTACTTTTTAAAGTAATTTTGTAACAGTTGATTACTTTTATTAGGTAGTAATCGTAAAATTTACTTCTAACCGTTACTTTTTTTCCACGCCTCCCCCCCCCCCCCCCCGCACACACCTTTTTTTTCTGAAGTGACAAAAATAAAATTTTCTTATTTTTTCGAACAAAAAAAAAAAGATTTTTGCGGATCTCTAGGAAACGAGGTGAACCCTTTTGTATGTACACTTTCTGCGGAATGTCCGTTTTTTTCTTTTGAGCTGGGACTGGGATTGGGAAGCCCCAGGGAAGCCCCAGTGCGTGACAAAGGCCATTCAGGGGGAAGTTTGGGGGAGCAGAATGTAGCTTTGTAAGTCCTTCATTGAAACTAACCCCCTCACGCACACACACACAGAAATAAAAAAAAAAAACTCCTGCATATGGTACCTACTCGTAGCCGATAGGAGAACCAGAACCGTATTTCCCATACGTGGTCTTTGTGACAAGCAAGGTTTCGAGGTTGGAAGTAGTTCATTGTTATGAGCGCTAAAGATGTAAGTCTTCACACAATAAAGTAATCGGAAAAGTAACGGTTACTTCTTAAAGTAATGTCCAATTACTTTTGCTGTCGAGTAACCAAACAATCTAATCGAATACTTTTTAGCCAAAAGTAATAGTAATTGTAATCGATTACCTTTTTTTAGTAACGTGTACAAGACTGCTTCCTATACAGGAACTCTAACCCAACTCTGACCCAATGCTGCGGTGGGTTCCCTCTGGGGAGAAGTCGGCGAATCTGGAGAGTGTGGTGTACAAAGCGGCCAATAGAGGACACTAGAGGAGCCGCCGCCGTTTCGTCCGCCGCAATGTTACTGAAACCACTCAGTTCGGAAACTGCTATAGAGCCTGCTCTGAAAAATGGCACCGATCCGTACTCTAGAACCAACGTTACTAAACCACTCAGTTGGGAAACTGCCATAGAGACTGCTCTGAAAAAGTGGCACCGACCCGTCCTCCAGAACCGAGCTAATGGCGATCACAACGCCGCCATTTCTCCCACAGCGGCCACTCGAGGAACTGCACGTGACTTTTATTTTGGCTTCAATCGGCCATTACGGCGCCGAAACAGATACGGTGGAAGAGGTTACAGGGGCGCCACCCCTGTCTCCCCAGCGGACACGCCGCTAATTACTACTGAAGCTAAAATGCACCTAGGTCGGGACGCGCTACCTGAAATCACCGCTGAGGCATGGTTGTATAAAAACAATATTAATTGTGCCGCAAAACTTTGCAAACTAAAGATTTAGAAAACATCACGCGCCCTCAATTTGTACTAAACTCCAATAAAACTTACTACAAAAATAGTTTTTTCCCGTTGGTTTTTACGCAAAAACATGCGTCTGAAAGTTCAAGGTGACAACAGTAAAGACAATGATAAAGGGCTGCGCAGTTGTCTTATTTAGCTCGGTCTCGGTGGACGGCAGCGGCCCATAATTCGACGGTGAGTTTCCCAACTGAGGGTTCTAGTAACGTTGTCTAGAACCGAACTAATGGCGATCGCAACGCCGCCACCTTTCCCGTAGCGGCCACTCGGGGAACTGTACGGCTGCTTGTACTGGTTCGGGAGTGTCGCATTCGATAGCGTCCGCTGTAACTTTTCTATTTTGGCTTCGATTGGCAGTTTTGGCACCGAAACATATATGTTGGAATGGGTTTCAGGGATGCTAACCCCCACTCCCAAGCTGACGCGCCGCGGATTACTTCCGGAATTAGGACGCGCCCAAGTTTGGACGCTCAACCTGAAATCATCGGTGAGAAAATGGTTGTAGAAAAACGATATTAATTTCGCCGCAAAACCTTGTAACCGAAAGACTGTAGAAAACATCACGCGCCTGTTATTTTGTACTAATCTCCAATAAGAGTTCCTACAAAAAGAGTTTTTCCGTTTCTTTTACGCAAAAACATGCTTTCTCAAAGCTCAAGGTGACCAAGGTAAAGAAAAAAAGATTGAGCCGCCATCTTGGCACCTCGAGCGGAGGAATTTCGGTACTCTGGGAACATTCAGTGGCTCTACCAGTAGCCACATAAGGCAACTTTCATGTTTCAACTCGTCGCTAAAGGGTGGTGCTGTTATCGTAATTATACTCTGTTTCATACTTAGCGTGCAACGCTGTCAAAGCTACTGGCTCGAGCGCGTGGCTTCATCTATGGTTTTGTTTGCGCGAGAACGCGTGCAAATGATCAACAAGATCAAGCCCCATGCACGCGCCAGTAGCTTTGACAACGTTGCACACTAAGTATGAAACAGAGTAGCTTAAAGCCCCTTCATGTTTCAAAAGTAGCGCAAGGTACGTCGATGCACGAGACACGTGCAACGTGCAGCCCTCGGGAAGATCATGGCGGCACAGCGCAGCACTGAGCTAGATTTCAGACTCCATGTCCTTCCCAGAAGTGGCGCGCGCCACGTGTCTCGAGCATTTCCAAAACAATGAATGACGTCACTTTTCCCAGGATAGAGGGGCTTTAAATTAGCTCGGTTTCAGTGGACGCCACCGGCCCACGTTTGAGCGGTGAGTTTCCCAACCGAGTGTTCTAGTTGTCGTGTCCAGAGACTGAAAGAGGTCTGGCAACTCTGGGTCGGGGAGAGCCACCATTTTATAAGAGCGCGAAACAAACGTTCGTCTCGATCACGTCTCTTGTGTTCTTGGAGGTTCGCACACGGTACACGACATGGTGGCAGCGGTCGCGTGATCGACCACGAGACCTTGAGCACGCCTGGAGTCGGTCTCCGATGGCAGAAAACCAGTCAGGGCCTACTCAAGCGGGAGATGCAGCGGCACAAGCGGGCGAGGCTTCGTTCTTCAATGGCGCGGCACAAGCGGGCGGTGTTCCGTTCTTCAACCCGTTCGCCGTTGAAACTCCGGAGAAGCTCAACTTCAGAGTCCCAAACGACTGGAGGAGGCGGATCGCACGATGGAAACGCTATCGCATCATCTCCGGGCTCCATCTACGAGACCAAACGACCCAGGTGAACACATTTCTCTACGCTATACATGGCTTGCACTGACGTCACAACAGCGGCCATCGTGGTGGTATTGCTGCCGAGCGCGCACCTTCGACAGCATACACTTCGCACCATCAAACTTGTTATTCTCGGCAAGAACAAATAGAAATGACCACCAGCACGAGGCGATGACGTCACGAGCAAGCCATGTATGGGACGAGAGGCCGAGGACGTTCTATTTTCACTGAAGCTGTCAGCGGACGAGCTAAACGTCTACGATACAGTGAAAGAAACGTTCGAAGCCCACTTCATTCCTCATACGAAGGTCATATTTGAACGGGCAAAGTATAACATGAGGAAACAAGAAACGCACGAGACAGCGGAAGCATTCATAACAGAGTTGCACAGGATGGCAGACACCTGCGACTACGGAAGCCTCAGGGAAGACCTGATCAGAGATCGGCTGGTCGTAGGCCTCCTAGACAAGAAGTTGAGTGAAAAGCTTCAACTGGACGCAAGACTAACTCTACAAGGGGCGATTGCGGCGGCTCGTAACTCCGAAACAGTTAAGCGTCAACAGCACGAACGGCGTGGTCACGAGGCAGCGTGTGGCGACGTCGACGAAGTTCATAAGCGAGGATGCCGTTATTGTCCACCGCACCGCGAACATTCAAAGCTACCGACAGCGCCGAAAACATCGTGGTCTTGCAGATGGTGTGGCTTCACTCTGAGACATAGCAAGGCGCAGTGCCCAGCAACGAGGAAGAAATGTAATGGATGCAAGAAAACTGCCCATTTTCAAGTGGTTTGCATGGCCAGAGACCGTCCAACACACCCACGCTCAAGCAACAACGGGAGGAAAGAAACTCCGCTATGGAGGAGCTATTCGTGGGACAGGTGTCACACTCAACGAACGGACAACCATGGACGGTAAGAGCCAGGATCGGACAAAAGGCGCTCACATTCAAGGTCGATACCGGTGCAGATGTCACCGTGATTCCAGCCATGGAATACGATGAACGTGCCATGGGTACCCTGACGGTGGCCAATGACAAGCTTCTCACGGCAGGAAGAGCACATCTCCCCACCCGTGGACAGTTCATCTCGACAATCCAGTGAAACAACAAGACGACCCAGCAAAAAAGATCTTTGTTGCTGAAGGTCTCCACTGCGCGTTACTGGGACGTCCAGCGATTCAAGCCCTCAACGTGCTTCCGGCACTGCACGAGGTCAGCACTACCAGCAGCCATTGTCCGAAGGAATACAAGTCGCTTCTGGAGAATCGTCTGGGAACAATGAAGACGACGTACAAGATCACACTTCACCCTGATGCCAAGCCCTTTGTGACCACTTATCCTCGACGTGTGCCTATCCCAATCCTTCCAAAAGTTCGTCAGGAGATACAGCGAATGCTGGATTTGGGAGTGATTCAACAGGTAGAGCACGCAACGGAATGGTGTGCGCCAATGGTAGTCGCAAAGAAGAAAGACAACAGCCTGAGGATCTGTGTCGACTACACAGAGCTCAACAACCAGGTCATTCGGGAGCGCGTCATTATGCCCACAGTCGGAGAGAACTTGGCAAAGCTCGCTGGAGCGCACGTTTTCAGCAAGCTGGACGCAAACGCGGGTTACTGGCAGGTTCCCTTGGCACCCGACTCCAAGGAACTGACAACGTTCATCACGCCCGTAGGAGGCTTCCAGTTCCAACGACTTTCGTTTGGTATCTCAACAGCACCTGAATTTTTTCAGAAAGAGATGCCCCGAATTTTTTAGGGAATACCAGGTCAAGTATGTCACATGGACGACATATTGTTGTTCGGGACGGACAGGCAGGAACATGACAGGAACCTCGAGCAGGTAGTCCAATGTCTAGGCAACGCAGGAGTCGCCCTAAACAAGAACAAATGTCAGTTTGCAAAGAACAGAGTCAAGGTCTTGGGTCATATCCTGGACAGCACAGGCATCACAGCAGAGCCCGAGAAGACAGCAGCTGTGACCAACATGCCAGCACCTGAAAACCTGAAGGAGCTGCGATCGTTTCTGGGAATGGTCAACCATCTGGCAAATTTCTTTCCGATGATGGCAGAAAAGACAAGGCCGCTGAGGGACTTGCTACACAGCGACGCAAGTTCGTATCGGGGGGAACCACAAGAGAGCGCCTTTCAACAAGTCAAGGCCGAACTTAGTACGACTCCGGTCCTCACTTACTACAGCCCCCAAGCGCAGATCACCCTTTCATCGGATGCGTCATCATACGGACTTGGGTTCGTACTGCTACAGGAAGACCAAGATGGGAAAAGACTTCCTGTGGCTTACGCTTCTCGAGCTATGACAGAAGCGGGACAGAAATCCGCTCAAGTAGAAAAGGAGGCGCTCGCTCTCACATGGGAGTGCGAACACTTCCGAATGTACCTACTAGGACTGAGATTTCACGTGGAAACTGACCACAAACCGCTGGTACCGTTGTTCTCAACAAAAAGACTAGACGAGATGACGCCACGTTTACAACGCTTGCGGATGAGGATCCTGGTGTACGACTTCACAATACCTCACACACCAGGCAAGGAGATGCACACCGCCGACGTACTACCGCGGAAGGTCCATACATCCCAAGCAAGCGACACAGACAAGGAGGAATCCTACATAAAGGAGTATGAACTCTTAGCCCTGAAACTCTTGCCTGCTTCATCTGAACTACTCGACAAACTCAGGTCCGAATTGAGTAAGGATGTGACCACGGCACGGATCATGCTCTACTGCAAAAGCCATTGGCCGGTGTTCACAGACTTGACACCAGAAGCAAGGAAGTATGGGAGCGTGGCATCAGAACTTACCACAGTTCAAGGGCTCCTGGTGAGAAACAACAGACTTGTTATTCCACCTGTAATGCGGCAAGACATTCTCGAACGCCTGCACAGTGGACACCAGGGCATCGTGAGATGTCGAGCCAGGGCGAGGGACTCAGTTTGGTGGCCAGGCTCCAGTCAACAGATCCACGACTACGTCAACTTGTGCCCTACCTGCCAGACGTTCCGGCAACCAGGTGCGGAGCCTATAATTCAGACATCTCTGCCCGAACCTCCATGGCAGGAGATCGGTATGGATCTGTTTCTGTTGTAGGGGAAGAACTACTTGGTAGTCATCGACTACCTCTCTAGGTTCTTTGAGCTTAAGCAGCTCCACAGGACGACGTCAAAGGACGTCATCGAAGCACTGAGTGAAATATTCGCACGATTTGGAATCCCGGAGGTCATTCGTTAAGGCGGCGGACCCCAGTTTGCATGAAGCGAATTCAAGTGCTTTACACACAAGTGGGGAGCGCGACACGTAACGTCAAGTCCCTACTATCCCCAAAGCAATGGGGAGGCAAAAAGAGCCGTCCAAACCGCGAAGAACCTGCTTAGGAAGTCCGAGGACCCTGCACAGGCTCTTCTGGCTCAAAGGACTACGCCAGGGAAAAAGGGCTTAGTAACGTTGGTCCGTCGGCTTCGTTCGCGCTGCGTAGTTCGTTTCGAGGCCAAACTTATGCGTGCGTTTCTCCTTGTCCTGGGCGATGGAGCCTTCAAGGCGATGGAGCCGTCCCTTAGAACGTCGACCTCGACAACTTTCTATACGCCGACTCTGGTTACTCACGTCGAGTATCTTAACCCGTTAATGCTGTGCGTGACCATATGGTCACGATTATCAGGCCATAACATCTGTTTTCACAGTTATTAAAATATATCAGCACAAACTTCCAACTTTTTGCGCAGTTGAATAAAACATGATTCATCTTAAGCTCACCAGGTGGAAGCACCTTCCTAACTTTAGCGTCCTCATGTAGGAGGAACTGAAAGCAGAGCGTGTCTTTCAAAGTTGGCGCAATGACACCCTCACGTGGGTACGTTTCTTTTCTTAAGTTCGCAACAAGCTGATTATAATATAAAAAAAGAAATCTACCCCAGCGTCACCTCGAAAACCTAGTGAACCTACAACAAAAAGTATAGACATATATCCAACACGAACTAAGGAATCCTGGGAAGTACCCTTTTCAAGAACTAATTACAGCAATCAAACTATGGGATATACTTTACCAACTATCCTTAATCAGCTGACTAGGCAAAATATAGATATCAGCAGTACATCGGTGAGCATTTTACGGGAATATTTAATTTCAAACCTTATTATTAACAATGAGCGCTGATTTTGTTGTGCTTAGTTATAATGCACTGTATGTCTTAGGGGTGTGTGTGTTGATTTAATGTGTTATTGCTTAGTAAAACACTGTTTCTTTTGTGTGATGATTTTTCATTTATGTTATGATTTTGTAAAATTTCATTGTATAATTCCTTCAGCGCTTGCTTTGCGACTGCTTGTTTGGGGTGGCTAGGGGCTAGTCAAGCTGTTTTTACAGCTTTATTTCTTAAGTCACCTTTCAACGTTTTGTTAGAAAATGAAGTATTATTATTATTATTATTATTATTATTATTAACAAGCTTATTGCGAAGGTTTTTTTCGGAATTCCCACGACAGCTCTTTATTCGACCCCTGGGTAAAGAAGCAGGCTACTCGGGACCGTGTCTGGGCGTAAAGAGTCGTTGTCATTTGCTTGTAACCATACGGCCACGCTAGGCCCTTCGGCTACTGTTTTATTTTTTGTATTGATACACTGCTCTTTGCCTTTGTTCAGGTTGACACTGCCAGAAATAGCAGAAATACTTGAAAACGACGAAGATGAAGTGTCTGCCGTCTACATTGAACCTTCTAAATATAGTATCTACTCTGATGAAGACTTTGCTGATAAATGTTCCGGTGGATTGCTTGACAACCTGAGTGGCAGGCAGCTGAAGGCCTGTGCTGAGTCTGTGTTGGCAGATGGACGCCAAATTGGAGGCAGTGACGCCGATATAACAGAAAAGGACAACCATAACCAAGGTGACCCTGCAAGTGTGTCTTCTGAGACTCGTGCACAATGAGCCAAGCCAAAAAAGACGCACATTCATCGATGAACTGCTGGAGACCTGCAGGAAAATGCTGTGATATTTACTGACTCAGACTTCAGTTCCAACAGGGATTTGTCACCTGTTCAGTTATTTGAGCCTTTTTTTATGACAGTCGTGGGGTTCCTGGTTGAGGAAACGAGGAAGTACGCCCTATCTCTGAATCTACCTGCCCCAGAAAACTCCAAAGAAATAAGGTGCTTCCTTGGAGTGTTGATCCTGCCCAGATACAACAGCCTTCTCGGCAAGCAGTGTTACTGGGACAGTGACAGTAACATGCGGAATGAGATGGTCCGAAATTCCATAGGTAGAGACAGGTTTATACAAATAATGCGGTTTGTACATTGTGATGGCAACGCAAACTTGAACGAGGACGAGAATGTGGCAAAGCTGCGGCCTTTGATGGATCTCCTGAAGAAGAGATGTACTGAGCACTTCAGAGCAGACTTGTTGTCTGCTCTGAAGTTGAAAAATGGAATGGATTACAATTACAAATTACCTAGTCTCAAAGGTAATGGATTACCGTTATAAATTACTTTCGCTGAAAAGTAGGGATTACTTTACTTGTTACGTTACAAATTACTTTCACGTTACTTTTTCCATGCACGTATCCAGAAAACAATAGAAACACGTTTGATATTATTCAAAACTGTTCTGCAACACTACTCTTCATTTCGCACACGCTCGTATTATGTTAGTCCTTGTAAAAATTAAATATTGTATTTAAGAGAAAGAGAGTAGGTTCAATCCGTTCACCTCTAAGCTGACCAGGCAACTAAAGCTGCAACCACACCCACAATCCCACTAGCTAACGGCTGCCGGAAATTGTGCAGACAAAGCTAGCGGTGCGCATGCTCAGTAGCAGCGTCAACCTTCGCTACAAGATTCGGAGCTAAAGAAACGATCTACGAAAGTTCCCTTTTGACTCGGGTGTTTCGCCTGTTATTCACAAGACAAGAAAAACTTGGTTCTAACGTTACAATGTATAAACAATGCAGAATGCAGGTGTCCCAGTTTGCCTTGATGTGTTTCCGCAGATTAGAATTTGTTGTTTTTGCTGATCGCAATTTGTGTTTTTTTTTGGCAAGCAAAATATGCAGTGAAACTCCTGGTTTCCGTTCTCCTTAATGCCCTTAATTTTGAACATCTCATTAAGAGATGGCCTCGGAGACGACGGAGACTCCATGCCCGAAAACTCGAACAGTCAAAAAAAAAAAAAAAGAGTGGCGGTTACGGGTAATCGATCGTTCATCGGTTCTCACTTTCATACCAATATTTGTGGAGGCAAGGGGAGTGCCGGGCATAGAGAGCGAGAGAAGCGATGGCCATCGGTCTCAAAAAACAATAGAGGATTACACCACCTTTGTTTGTTTTCTCTCCCTCTCTCTCTGTCGGCACTCCTATGATGGCCTAGCCCTCACCCCTCCCCCATTTATTTGACAGCTAACTGTAAAGTGAGGAGTGGACTACACCACCATGCCCAGGCAGGTAAACCAAAAGAAGTATTGTCCCTACCCTTGGAGACGATGTTCTCAGCCTCCCACCGGGCGCGTTTCAGCCATGCCTCAAGGGCGTACTAGAATAAAGTAGCGCACATGAAAGACAAAGAGAATTTGACTTCGATATTCACTCGCGTGAAGCTTAATCGTCTGTTACGCGAGTTGCGAGCCCGCCAATCGAGGGGGTACGGACCCGCGTTTGATGTTTCTGCAGGTGGCGGGAGACGTCGAAGAAGTTGGAACGGATGAAACTGTGTAAAATAAAAAAAAAAAAAAACAAATAAACATCAAGAGCTTTCTCCTGCCCGGGAGAAGAAAAACACGATGGAAGGCGACGGAGAGTCTACTCGGCGTTGTCTTACTTGATCTTTGTATTTCGTATGCTTGTACATTCCACGCCCGTTTTTCTAGTGGTTCTACAGGGTGAAACAAGGAGACGGCAGGCTCTTTAAATCGACCGGAAAATTTGGTTTCGTAACCTATCGCGCTACGACTTTGTGCAGCGTTGCCCACAGATGGTGCATTTTTTTTGTAAAATTTGCAAAGAGCGAACTTACCTGAGGAAAAAGTAAAGAAAGAAAAAGACTTAGCTCCTATGGAAACTCAGCGACGCCACCGGTCTGCAAACAACACGGCGCCGTTTCGCACCGGAGACAAGAGATGGCGCAACGAACGCCGCCAACGAACGAGCATACGGGCGCCGAGAGCCGGCCTCTTTAGCAGACGAACTTTTCGACTCAAAAGCGGCGCGCGTTCCGCAGGCGGCGACAGTCGCAGAAACAAAAACAGGCGCGGTAACAACAAGGAACTGCAGTTCCTTGTCTGCTAAAAGCGCCGGCTCTCGGCGTCGTCTGCTCGTTCGTTGGCGGCAGTTGGCGTCGCGACCTTTTTCTTTCTTTACTTTTTCCTCAGGTAAGTTCGTTCTTTGCAAATTTTACAAAAAAAAATGCACCATCTGTGGGCAACGCTGCACAAATTCGTAGCGCGATAGGTTAAGAAACCGAATTTTCCGGTCGATTTAAAGAGCCTGCCGTCTCCTTGTTTCACCCTGTAGTGACCGGTCATACAAAAGATCGTGTTTTTTTTTTTTTCGGCTATTCTTCCCTTTCTGATGTTTTTTATTTTGTTGTATTTGCTCTCTTTATGCTCCCGAATCTTCTGCTCGTATTGTTTCAGTTGCTGTATTAAGCTCATATTTTTAAAAAACGTAACGAGTAATTATAGTAATCCGTTACCAATATTTTGTAACGAAATTACGTTAGAAATTATTTCCGAAAAAAAGTAACGTGGCAATTACAAAATTACTTGAAAAAATGACAAATTACAAGTAATCCGTTACTTGTAACAGATTACTTCCCAAGTCTGCTTCAGAGCCGTCCGCCAGCTCAATTACGATGAAAGTATCATTGAGTATTATGGCCGCCATGGATGCAAGCAGTTCCTATGGGGAAAACCGATTCGCTTCGGATATAAAGTGTTTTGCCTCAACGCAGAAAACGGATACCTCGTGAACTTCGATGTGGATCAAGGGTACTAAGATATTGAGGTGGGCTAGTTGGATATGCATGATATAAAAATTAAATAGTGTTTGTCCTGTCCACATGTTCTGTCCTTTGTCCTTTGTCTAACCTTTGCGCTATTTAATGTTTATATCATGGATCAAGGGACCATACGAACACCAAACAAGCACCATTAAAAAGACTTTGGGAAGGCAGCTGCTTCAAAGCTGCAAAAGATCACCAAACTACCAGAAGAAATACGCCACCTTCCTATCTCCTTCTACTTCGAAAACTTATTCACTGGCATGAACCGTCTCAGTCATCTCAAAGAACAAGGTTACGGAGGAACGGGTACGATGCGTCAAAATCCTGTTCCAAAGGAATGCTCAATTTGTCGGGCAGAAGTCCTGAAGCGCAAGCCGCGCGGAACTCAGGAAAACGTCCTAAGCGACGATGGAATTGTCGTCGTGTGCTGGATGACAATTTTGTTGTTACGGTTGCGTCCACACTTCATAGAATGGAGCCAGTGTATTCTGCGGACAGGTACTCCCGCACTGAGAGGAAGCGCGTCAAGGTGCCCCGTCCGAACATTGTTGCTCAGTACAACAAATTCATGGAGGTACTGACCAAATGGACTTCAACGTTGGAGCTTATTGAATTCGAATTCGCGGCAAAAAAAATGGTGGTGGCCGATATTCACTTGACTTTGTGATGTAGCCGTCAATACCGGGTGGGCGCTGATTCGGAGCAGTGGATCCACCATCTCACAGCTTGTCTTTCGGAGGAAAGTGGCACAGACGTATCTTATGCGCTCACAGAGCAAGCCGAAGGGAGCGGGCAGACCATGCGCATCAAAAGCAGGCGGCCGAGACCTCGTTGACCGGCGCCTCGACCAAGTCGCGCACTCTGTTTGCCCCGTTCCCGGGAACAAGCGGCGAAGGTGTCAGGAGAGAACTGCATCAATGTTATGCGCACGCAGTGCTCAAAATGTGATGTCGGCATGTGTGTTCTGTGCTTTGAGAAATATCATACCCACTGACTACAACATCATCAATAACACAAATGTTCCTTGCGTTTTAACGTATGCACTAACAGTATGCTGTGTTTCTTCAATCATGTGCAGTTCAAACGCCTATGGTAACGGTCAATATCTAATAAACTATATAGAGATTAAGTATATCATTGCTGTATACAAACTCTTTAGAGGGTATTTACTCCGAATATCAATCATTATACCTAGAAATTGAAAAAACAAATATTAATTCAGTGCTTAATGGGAGAAATTGTTCGCAGCTAGTGGTGAGCACTTAAATAAATTTGGACTCGAATAACTCAAGTTTCTGTAAAATAAAGGCCAGGACATACGAATGGATGTGTGCAACCACTGAATTACTTTCTTGTTTACTCTGAGATTTAAATTGCATCCCTGACACAACGACTGCCTGTACGATCCGCTGAAGTGGTCGTGATCTCTGACGTTTTTCTTTCGCTTTCCAAAGATTTGCCACAAATCGCGCAGTGAGAGTCCGACGCGTGAGCCTCTTCGTCCACGCTCACCATTTCCTCACGTCGAATAGATTCGCCAATGAGCTTTGACAATTGATTAAGAATGGAAATGAACTTTTCCACGCAGTCCTCGCCCCGGTACAAAAACTGCTCGACGATGCGCGAGTTCGTGAATCGAATTACGAGTACGCAAAACGAACTGGGAACGTGCTTCTCGTAAGCCTGACCCATGTTTTCCGCTTCCAGAATGGCCTCGAAATCGCAGACGCAAAAGTAGAAAAAAAGTTTATCGGGTGTGTGCTCCGGAAATACAACGCGTCCCCCTTTGCTGGACGCACTGTTTGGACTGCCTTCCTTTTTTACACCTAGATAAATGACTGTATAGGGCACTGTGAAAGCGAAAGCCCATCATACACCTTTAACAGCAAAAACGGTGACTGCGCCTGTTCGCGAAAAATCCGGCAAATTTTATGATTAGGGCAAAGTGATCGTCTATTAGGAGCAAATTCACGTGCCTCTCCAACTCACTATTGCTGACACTGAGTGGTTAGAAGAACCTTTGTTCTCGATCGTAACTGTACACGTTGAAGGCCACGGAGTTTTTATCTCGAAAGCCTGCAAGTCTTGCTGAAACGTCACTGGGTAACTGGTGGGGAACGAATGCTTGGACAAATGGTCTCGTTACAAAGAAGCACTCGACCGATAAGAGGGCGCGGGATGGAGACCGACAAGCACAGAAAATACAAAGCACATTTTTTTGTTTTTTTGTAGTCATTCAGTTGCTCGTTTACAGTCACTAGACAATGTCTGCTTGGGGAGTTCCCTGGGTAACACAAAACTTGCACAACCGACCGTTTGCAGAATGAAATGTCCAATGGTGAGGGTGCAGGTTTGAATGGCGACGACGACAAGCCCAGATCCACGTTCTTGATACTGATCGAGGCGAGCGGATATTTCGACGCATCTCTGTAGACTGTGTGGAGCATCGAAAAAGCTACCTTCGGCCCTGACCGTGTAAACTAAAGAATGAAACTAGAGCACGCTGAATTCGAATTTGTCGTCAGCATTGAGGAGATTCATTTCCACAGATAAGGTGATGAAAAAACGCAACCGCATTTTATAATGTCTAAAAACATTGGCCATTGCGTCGGACTGAAGACGAAAACGCGTGGATACATCGTTAGAGTCGTCGTCGCGCTCGTGCAATGCATATCATAACGCGCAGTAATGTTTCGAAAGCGCACAGTGAGTTGTTAAACGGTAGGCAATCCTGCGGGGGAATATTGTGAACCTGGGCCAGGTGAGCTTGTAACGCCTCCGAGGTGGAGTACTGCAGCCGCTCTCGCAGATCACAGAAATGACAGGTCACCTTTTTTCAAAATGTTCTGCGACTCACAATCCTCGTCCGAGCGCTAGAAGGTAATGACTGGTCACCTCTTGTCACCGCTCTTTTTCTCCATCAATAGTACCTTCATCGCCCTCATGCTCTTGCTGTCTTCCTTGGTCAGTTAGGCAAACCGCTTCGGTAAAAATACTTTTATGGAGAGTCACACACACACGGATGGCCCGTAGCGCGTGTCCACCCGACCCACCTCCAGCACCGGTAGCTTGACGTTGGACGAGATTGAGCCAATGCTTAGAAATACAGACGATGACGACGAATGCAGTGAAGACAGCTTGTTCAGGATCCTGTCCATTTGAGTTGACCGAAGGGGGAGGGGGGGGGGGGGCGGTGACTCGGGGCGAGATGGTACTCTGAAAATAATCATATTAGTATACAGTGGGCCTTGAACTACAAAGTTTTTTATAGCACTACCTTTTCTCGTGGAGAGAAACTAGTGAGAAGACGACGATCCCTGGGCCTTTATACCAAGGAGCTTACAAAATGACGACTCGCTGTGAAATCAACACGTGCGTCCCTAATCCTTATATGTGAAAAAAAAAACGAGACAGAAAAAAAAAGTGAGCGAGCTGACCGTAAAAATAGCCTATCGATTTGCATTTGAAAAAAGAAAATAGTAATAAAATAAAGGCTATTACATTTCAAGCTGGCGAGACATTTCCGGACTTGTCCAGACTTTTTCCTGCTGGACGGTCTCGTATCGGGCGGTCCGTTCCGACCTTGGCGAGCCCCGCTTATTTTTATCGCATATCCATCGCGAGTATTTAAAAAAAAAGACGTCTGCGATACCTTTCTTTGATTTGGCGACAAGCGCAGTTGAGGCCAACATGTCTCCGGATCTGGCAAAATTTTAATTCCAGACGCCGGCGTCAAACACGGTGATTGGCTCCTCTAAGTCGAACAAAAGTACGCATGGCGGTCGATGTTGCCTACGAGAACCAGACCGAATTTTTCTTTCACTTGTTCCCCGATCCGGGACAGGTGAAAATACCTATATTTCATGTGGGTGAGTATGTGCGGATCTCGAAAGACCGTTACGTTCTTTTGAAGAAGTAAAAGCAGTCGTTCGCGGACGAGATGTTAATCATGAACCGAATTCAATTAGGTGTGCCTAATACCTATCACCTAGTCGATATGGTGAGGAAGGAGCCCGTTGCAACGTGTTTCCATCCCCAAAAATAAGGCCTGGATCATCGAGAAGATTTTGAGAAAACGGCGTGCGCCTGATCTCCAATACCTTGTGAAATGGAGAGGCTACGATTTATCTCACAAGAGTTGGGTTAGGACAGGTGATTTTAAAAAATAAAGAAGAATTAAAAATGTATGCGATCATGTTCTTCACACTGCATGGAGTTTTTTCAATACACTCTGCAGATTTGTTTCAGACACACACAAACACAGTCACCCGTAGTGTGTTTTATTACTTTTTATTCAAAAAATCCAAGAGGCCCAAAGTTACCTCGTGACCTAAATTGATCCCATACATGGAGGGTTTTCCTACGACCAATTGTCTAATTTGATACACATTGAATGGACACCGACGGAGATACATCGACTCACGTATATTGCAAGTGTCTTCGCACTGTAGGTCATGTTTCCGCAAGACATGAACGTCTGCGTCGTTAACACATTGTTTCAGGTTGCGAGTCTGCTTTTTTTTCAAGTGTACGCCGATTTTCTTGAGATAGTACACTTTCATCCATGCAAGTATGGCCAAAACAGAGTTTGATCATTAATGAACTTTGATGTCTTCCGTCAAGCTTGTCTCGAGTGTGCAGTGGTCGTACGGATTTGGTTGAGACGTGATTACGTACGAGATTTGGTTGAGAAAAGCACTATGTCAGCTATTTGATGCCTCACAATCCGTCATGTCACTTCCAAAACTAATGTGCGGAGATTTTACTGAGAACATACATATAGAGAGATAAATAAATGACTTTCGCTGATTGGTGTGGCGGCGCCACACAAATGACGCGATTATTCGCGCTACTCGCGACCTCTTGTGGAGGCATAACCAACTGGTCGAAAGTGGACATGTGGACACCCAGCGGCGTGTCTCCACACTTTCCAAAGAGTACATCTCAAGCGACACCTTGGGGGAATATCACCAACTGCCCCAAACTCGACATGCCGAAATCCAGCGGCGTTGTCCCAACACTTTCTCACGAGCGCGTCTAAAGCGAACCCGTGTGAGAATATTACCAAATATTCCAAATTGCACATAGCGCCATACAGCGGCGTGTCCGAACACTCTCCTACGAGTCAGAGCCGTATATGGGGAGCGTTTGGCCATTGGGTGTGGCGACGAAGGCGCCGGAGAGGAGGAAAGTGAGCGAAGGGGAGGAGATCGCCGAAAGAGCGAGAGAGAAAAAAGGAAGCAAAGAGGAGACGACCGCCATTTTGACGCAACGCTGTCGGCGCGGAGCACTGTTGAGGCTACCCGTCGTCTGCTACGGTCTTATTTCTTTTTCGCCTGAATAAGAGTTTGCGTTCAAACGTGGAGAAACTTCATTCGTTAGCTTTTTAAGCCACCGAGGAATAACACTATATGGTTTTCTTGCCAGAGCCTGCCAAATAAAAGGAAAGAACCGAAATTTGAATGTCGATCCCATGCAATCCGCCGGGCGAATTAATGAAAATGGAGGCCCTCCCCGCTCAGCTGGCAACAGCCGGGAGTTCACGCGCATGCGCTCACGCATCTCGCTTTGCGCCGCGGGCTGATTGGTTCACTCGGGAGGGAAGGGTTACGGCGGCGAGATCATAGACTGGTCAAACTCTCCCCATATATGGCTCTGCCACGAGTACATCTCGAGCGCCACCATGTAGAAGTAATGAAGTTAAAGTAAAGGTGCAGGCGAGCTGGTTGAACATAGACATTTTAACCCTGGCGAGTGGGGACAAGGAGGACAAACACGACACAGATCTCCAAGCACAGCTAACACAGCTATCGCTGTCCATTGTGTGAATTTTCCCCCTAGAAGCTTCCTTTTTTGGTTTGTTGTGGTTGGCCCCTTCGCCCGGGTTCGAAGTATAAATCAATCAATCAATCACTTTATTTTTTCTTTCAAGAGGTACATACTCCTTGAAATGGTACTTTGGCGCAAAAGGCGATCGTGTCGCCTGACTGGGCACCAAGGCCCAACGGGGGGGGGGGGGGGGGGGGCAAAGTCCAACAGCAACAGCACTAAGGGCTAAACTTCGACAAGAGAAAAAATACGGATACAAGATAAAATGGATACACACACACATACACACAAGAGATAATGGATGCACATAATATAAAATTGTAAAGAAGGAATACTAGCACACATTGATGTTGTTTATGTAAACATTGTCGTAAAAAACAAAGATTAAAAAATAATATGGAACATCAAGCAAAAAAATAAATAAATAAAAATAAAAAAGCACTTCGGTAAAAAATCATAAAAGTCAAGAAACTAGATTACACATTCATAAATTCTAGGCACATAAAAAAATAGCAATCTGGCATTGTCCACACAATAAAATCTAAAAGTAAACGTGATCACAAGGTATACAATATTTGTAATAAAAGAGGATGCACAAAAAGTGATAGTTAAAATACTTAAATTGTATTACAACATATCTATAGAATTATCAACTCAATGGCAATCAAAAAGGAGCGTAGATTTTTTTTAAATGTAGTCTTTTTTCCAGTAATTATGAAATTATTGCCAACTGCATTCAGGAGCTCGGGAACCTGAAAATTGATCGTTTGTTTTCCGTAGTTAGTCCTAATAGATGGTAGTCTGTATGTCCTCTTTGCCCTTAAATTATATTCCGATTGTTCGAGTGCCGCCCCCTCCCCCGACTTCAAGGTTGTTTCGCTTTGTGTACCCGGTTCTTCAGGTTACCTTTTGGTCTTTCGGTTTCCTTCTTTCCGTGCGTACCTATATAAGGTTGTGAAACGTGAAATAAATGTTAGCTGTGTTTGGAGATCTATGTCGTGTTTCTCCTCCTTGTCCCCACTCTCCAGAGTTAAAATGTCTTGTAGAAGTGTCACCAACTATAATACAAACTTGACATAGCGTATTAGAGCGGCGAGTCCTCGCACTTACCACGATTGCACACGACGTCTAAGCACGACAGAGACACTTGCATTCGTGGTGGAGGGTACCGCGTCGGGCAACTGAACGAAAGGTCGCTGAAGTGAGGTGCAGCAGAGGGACAAGACTCACGAGAGCTAAAAGTATTTTCGGAGGAGCATTGAAATTCGCAGATGTCAAGTGACATGACGTCCCAGACATTGGCGACTAGCAATGAATCTATCCATTGGTGATTTTTTTAATCGATCATCAATTATCGAAAATCAAAATGTTTTTTCAGACATCAGAAACACATGTTTTTGATATCTGGATAGAATACGATTGGCTAATTGGTCCCGCGCTCCTACGTCAGACCTAACAGCGCGCGATCAGTTAGCCAATTTTTTCTTCCTTTATTTGTTTGGCGGGTTTTTCCGCCCAGGGGGCATAGATAAAGGCGTGAAGCCTGACAGAGTCTCTGCCTCCCAACAGTTCAACAGTCAACAGTGCAATGAATATATTCAGCAATTGGTATACTCAGTAAAAATAAAAAAGAAGGCACAATGAAACAGCTACTTTAATATTCAACATTGTGAATTGTAAAATAAAATAAAACGTCACAATAAAACAACTAGCAAAATCACACGTTACACAACAAGCATGATTCTAAGCGTAGAACGAATGTAACGTCGTATGACACAGAAGCATCATATCACTAATATAAACATAAAATAAAACGTTTTACACAAAAAAAGTAAGAAGGACATAGCTTAAAATAGGATTGATGGCCGCCATTTAGTTTAACAATGAAGAATGATCGAATATATGTCAAGAGCCACATTTGTAGTCAAATATAAGTACATAATAAAAATAACAACTTAGCCTACATATTACACAACTGAGAAGCTGATACCACTGCACATGAGAAAGCTTCGGCACTGTTTTTTGAAGGCATAAAATGTTTTATTATAATCTAAAGTCATCTCTGTTCTGTTTAGCATCTTGCTTATCTAATATGACAAAGCAGTGCGGCCATAATTGGTTCTTATTGAAGGCATCCTTCGCTTTGGGCCTCGTAGTTGGTAAGGACCTAAACTCGCTTTTGCTGTGGAGTATATTTTGTGTTTGGGAATCCATTTAAGAGCTTAAAATAGTATACTTGGTCTGCCTGAAACATATTATATTTGATGAATAGTGGTTGGGTTCTTATGTTTCTAATATCTCCTTTATAATTTTCGCACATGCGAAGAATCCTTTTCTGCAAGGTTATAAGTTTGACATAGTTCGAATTGATCGCCGTCCCCCAAACTAAGATGCCGTAACGGATTTTAGAGTAGAACAAAGAATAGTACAACGTCTGTTTTAGCCAAGTGGGCAGCAAGTTTCGTATTTTATATATACTTCCCGTAACACGAGAAAATTCACCTTTGAGTTTATTCACGTGAGTCTTCCATGAAAGGTTCTCAGTAAACCACACACCGAAAATTTTTGTTCCAACACTTTCTCAAGCACAGTGTCTTCAAATTTTAAGTTTATGGGGCTGCAGTCGAGTGTATTTATTGGCTTAAAGATAATATACTTAGTTTTGTTTGTATTTAGTTTTAAACAATTTGTTTGCAACCAATTGGATAGCTTCAATAGGTAGACACAATTGCTACAAGTGGAGCGTAAAAAGGGCGTGTAAGGGGTGTAAGACGTCAGCACACCCTTTTTACACCTACCGGTATTCAGAAATCATGTAAAATGGTGTAAAATGGGTGTTTTTTCTAACTTACACCCTTCTTACAACATTTTTACACGATTATGGGTGTTACAATGTATAGTGTGTATGTCGGTGATCGCTGTGGGCGTGGCCATCGATGCCCACGGCCTCTCATTGGTCACTGGGATGTGAGAGGGGGAAGAAGCCCCGCCTTCCTGCGCTGTGATCGGTCGGTTTGCGAATCTGCACACATTTATGATGTCCGATATTCTGACATCGATCCTATCTACGATATGTTTCCGATACTCGCGTATCTAGTTTTGACATCGATACCTCTATTGTGCGAATCCGTACACTTTTCCTACAACCTATACCGTAGTTCTTACCATTCCTCTTCCGGCCTCAGAACTCAAACTACAACAAACTTCACACAGAATTGTCATTCAGAGCCGATCTATTCTGCATTCGCGCTTTGCATTTTTTTTTGCGTTCCGCTGCTTTATTTAACTGTTGTTTCCTGGTCCGCGTCTGTTGCCCCAGAAAAATCAATCTGCGTTTTCTTATTCGCTTTCTCCACTTTGTATTCGTACCCTTCATGTAACATTAAATATTCTCCATGCTCATTGTTCCTCATCCATTTCCTACGGTTTCTCTTCAAATTTTATTTTACTTCCCTGCCCTCGCTTGACTACCATCCCATATCACCATGTACCCCTTGATTCAGTGCTTTACCGTGCGCTGCCAACACCAGCCTACCCACTCAAAGTTGCTTTACTTCTAACCAGCGTGTGGAGAATAAAAATCAAGGTGATCTAAATCGTCATCGCTCGAGGCAGCAGAGGCTGCGTCGAGCGATGACAGCGCAGCAGAGGTTGGTTGCACTATTTCTCCACGGGGCGCGGTGCCACCGGGGCCGAGATGCGCTCCGATAGCAAACCGAAACTTAAAAACCCGTCGAATTGGTGCGGTTTTTCAGAAAGCCGTAAGATGCTTCGCGTGCCTTCTAGCGTTCTGAAATTTGTTGATTTGGTGTTTTTTGATGATGCTGAGCAATCTTCTAATTGAAACCATGCCCTTAAACGCAACATTAAAAAAGTTAATTACGCAAAAATAATTGCAATCTAATTATCCCGGACTTTAAAAATTTTCCTAAATAGGCCCTGGCCCAGGACAAAAACGACACAAGCCTTTTTTTGTTGCGACGCGTAGTTTTCGCAATATCAAATTTGTCCACCTTTCGTGAAACACCCTGTATAATATATATATATATATATATATATATATATATATATATATATATATATATATTATATATATATATATATATATATATATATATAACTGGTAAGAAAAAAACCCTTGGTGAAAACAGCAACAACGGACGATTTAATCTTCGACGTTTCGGCCGGAGTCCGGCCTTCGTCAGGAAGAACTTTTACAGATGAACGCGGGTGGTATTTATACAATGCTACGGTCCCAGACCTTTCTGTTAGCAGTGGTACTGTGTTTGTGGCCGGACTGGACCATCAACTTTTCTCTTTTATTTCCAGGTTTTGATATTTATATATTTTTTTGTTCTAGGTTTAAGATTGTTCCCTTTCAGGTCTGACTCATGCAGGCCCCACGAAACAACACAAGTGACCGTGCCGGTTTTTTTTTTTTTTTTTTGAGACAGCACTTTAGTTTGCGCGTTAACTTTCGTCTATTGTACGCTATTATTCAGGTGACCCCTGCCCGCCTGGACACAAAGTCACCCTGCGCCCCCTCTCAAGAAGCTACAACCGTCATCCCACCGTCCTTGAAACTTGGCCCCGACCGTCAAGCTTCTTCACCCGGATACGAACTGCCCTAAGCTTCCCTCTCACCAAAGCTCCAACAGTCATCCCGCCGAAATTTGGACCCGACCGTAGCATTGTATAAATACCACCCGCGTTCATCTGTAAAAGTTCTTCCTGACATAACTGTCGCAATATATTGACTAAATAACCAAATTTTGTTAATTAACTTTTTAATTATTAACTTTTCGGGTCTAGTTTCAATTGTGGTTTTGATGACAGCCATTAATAAAGCCAAAAGCAATTGAAACAATTTCCGAAAAGGTAACGGGCTTTGAGATATTCACCGCTCAGTTTTCACGTTCTTGTCGCATGATTTCGAAACTGAACGCGAACGGAGCGCTTCTAACCCCGCCCACATTTTGCGTCACGAGCACGTGACGAGTGACATATTCGCATTTTCTCGCAGCCGACAGCCATCTGATAATCTCGGCTCTAGAAACGCGTAGTCACTGCATATCCGTCTTTCGTACACACGTTTCTCCTGCGTCACTGCATAGATAAGTCGCGGAGCGCATAAGCTTTGGCCATGCGTATTTGTATAAAAGAAAGTAAAATAATAACAATAGGCCACCGCCTAAGTCAACCTTCATTCCGGCTTTGTCTTTTTCAGCATAGATAACAATCAAAAAAGAAATACTCTCAAACCTGCGGAATGCCAAGACCTGTTTGAGTAGTTCCTGAATGTAACGCTGAAATGGCAGCGCCCATCCGGCCTATTTACTCGGTCACCGAAAAGGTGGACATGGTAATCGCGTGCGTTGAAATGAATGGAAACTTTCGCCTCGCCGCGAGGCTCTATGCTGCCCGACACCCCGATTGCGCTGCTCCTGCTCACTCTACGGTCAGCTATGTTTACAACCTATTCCTGTCCACTGGATCCGTGCGTCGCCAAAGAAGAAAGAAAAAAACATGTCTTGAACGAGGACTTCGAGATTTGTATTTTGGCCTACGCGCGAGCACACCCCGAAGCCGGCATCCGAAGAATCGCTCAAGCTTCAGGAAGCCGGCAATCTTCGGTGTGGAATGTGTTAAGAAAACACAAGCTTCGTCCTTTCCACGTGTCTCTCCACCAGCGCCTGAATGAAGCAGATTTTGAGAAACGCCTCGAGTTCTGCAATTGGGCACTCATTCAAAAAGACCAAGACCCAGATTTTTTCACCAAGGTGCTGTGGACTGATGAGGCGCAGTTTTGTCGCAACGGGAACATCAACGTTGACAACGCCCACTATTGGTCTGATGTAAACCCTCACTGGCTCCGGCAGCATAACCACCAGGTTCGGTGGTCTGTGAATGTGTGGTGCGGCATATTCGAGGACAGAATAGTGGGGCCATGTTTTCTTGAAGACCCACTGACAGCACAATCTTACACAGAAAACATACTTTATGGGGCTGTCAGTGACCTTGCGTGTGATCTTCCACTAAGAGCACTGCAGGGCATGTGGTTCCAGCACGACGGAGCTCCAGCGCACTTCTCGTCACAAGCAAGAAGGTGGCTCGATGACAGTTTCCCTGATCAGTGGATAGGTCGCGGAGGTCCAATGTTTTGGCCGCCAAGATCACCTGATTTGACCCCGCTAGATTTTTTTCTTTGGGGTTACGTTAAGAAGGAAGTATACGCGACTGAGCCCCAAGACGTTGCAGACGTCAAGCGGCGAATCATCGCCGCCTGTGGCAGCCTTCATCCGCAGGTCCTGAAGCGTGTGGTGCGATCGATGCAGGAACGATTCATGGCATGCGTTTCGGTTGAAGGGAGGCATTTTGAACATGTTTTGTAATGTTGGTAAGCTCCACAGTGAAGACGAGAACTGTGGCTACACAGTTAGCTACAACATATTAGTAGTATATGTTTTTCTTAAACAGGATCTTGAGGGCCATCAGAATTTAGCGCCTATATGTTTATGCAAGAAATAGTACGTTTACCCACTAATAAAGTTGAATTGGTGGTTACTAACTTGTGTTCATACTGATTTCGTTCTTCCTTTCAACATTTATTTTATTTTTCTGCAATCCTTGCATGAAATATGTAAGCGCTATGACGACCCGAACACAACGCCCGAAAACCATTGCGTGTGGAAGTTGTTTGGCGAAGTCCCGAAGGCGTTGCAAAGGCTTTTAGACTATCGATTGTTTTTCTTGGTTTGTGTCATTACACATGAGCTATCACGCGCGCGCCATGCTCAATCTCGCAAGAGCAAAGTTCCTCGAGCAGTGACGCAGGAGAAACGTGTGTACGAAAGACGGATATGCAGTGACTGCGCGTTTCAAGAACCCAGATTATCAAATGGCTGTCGGCTGCGAAAAAATGCAGATACGAGACTCTGGTGAGGCGCGCTGCCCGACTATGCCACTCGTCACGTGCTCGTGACGCAACATTGTGGGCGGGGATAGAAGCGCTCCGTTCGCGTTCAGTTTCGAAATCATGCGACAAGAACGCGAAAACTGAGCGGTGAATATCTCGAAGCCCGTTACCTTTTCGGAAATTATTTCAATTGCTTTTGGCTTTATTAATGGCTGTCATCAAAACCACAATTGCAACTAGACCGGAAAAGTTAATAATTAAAAAGTTCATTAACAGAATTTGGTTAATTAGTCAATATATTGCGACAGGTATGCCCTTGTCTAATGTCCGCCGAGCCCCACAAGCACTCAGTGAAAACGACAGCCACGTAACTCGTACGCCCTTTTTTTAAAAAATTCTGTTCGAATTAAAAATGTACACCCTTATATAATACACAGGAGTTAATTTCCAAAAGTCAAACTAAGCACCATAACTCCCAAATGTTCCTCACGCCCTCATATTTTATAATATTTCTACAAAGCCCTATTTATCATAGCTGCATTTTTGTTGCCCTTAGAAGTTACGAATTTTTTATTCCAGCTCATATAATCTTAACTCTCGTAACATTATACCTTTAGATAATCGAAAATATGCAGATGAATGAAACGTACTTGATCGAATGAAACAAATTCCACGAAGCCGCCGAAAGACAAAACATTTCTCGGATCCGAAATTTGAACTTTGGGCCTCCCAATATTCGGTCGGGTATGCTAACCACTACACCACTCCGCCTTGTGTTTCTGGCATTTCCTATCTGTCTTATTAATGCATCGAAACGAACTGTGTCTAATTAGAGGTGTTCGGGAAGCACACGGCGCTGTGTGGAACAAGGTACCATGCTTGCTGGCACGTGGTACGTACTCGTGCTCCAAAACTCATCTCGCTGTTTGTCTCGTCGCGTGTACATAAATTATTTCTTGTTTATAAGCTTTAAAGACACGGTATCATCATCATCTGCGAGAATCAAGAGCTACGTTTGAATATATCACGGAAACTTCCATCATACCTATATACTTTTGCGTTTTCGTTGTCATTATCCTTTTTACGCATGTTCATTCTTCTCACCGTAGTGCGGCTTAGTTGCCATTCATATAGAGACTCTGGGCTCGTCAAGCTGCTAACCGCAGCTTTTTTTCCACAGCCCCTCCATCTGTATTTTACAAGGTGGAAATAAACTCATTTGATTGTTCGTGGTCTCCAAATAGGAAATCATTGAATATACGCAGATAAATGAACCGTACTTGATCGAATGAAGCCAATTTGACAGGAGTGTCCGTGACACACTCCTAGATACTTATATTTATCAACTTTACTAACCACAAATTCTTGTGTTTTAAGTTTTTACTTTTCGTCATCAATAAATCTCATCACCGAGTGCTGACTTATTGTTACTAAATTCCAGACCTAGCCTTTGTCCTTGGGTACTAATAGATTAATTAATTTCTGCTGCTGTTATCAGCTGCAGAAATCTGTGCTGTTATCAGTTCTTAGGTCTATATCATCTCACGCATAGGAGCTGGTAATGCCTGTTTATTCGTCTGGTATCCTCTGTCTGTAGTATGAGAAGTCAAAACGTTTCCTCTAGCCCTTGTAGGTACAACATGAACAGTAACGGTGGTAAAAAGCACCCCTCTTTTAAACTCGCTTTATCTCTAGCGGTTCTGCTGCATTTCTATCCCATGTTACTATTAACCTATTATTTCAGTATTTTCTTTAGCAAACTACAGTATTCTCTTTTCTAGTTTTAAGCTGCCCGTTGTGTTCTACAGGTTTTCTTGAACTATATATTGGCGTACGTCCCCTTAATAGCCGAAAATGCTACCCAGACTGGCTACTTTTAGAGCGCAGCTCTTAGGCGCCCGTTTCCGGTTTCCGACCTTGGGGGGTCACGTGACCCCCCAAGGTCACCCCAAGGTCACGTGACCCCACAAGGTCACGTGACCCGGGGAGGTCACGTGACCTTGTGGGGAGGAGGGGGAGGGGGGGTCACGTGACCCCCCCCCCCCCGGAGGAGATTGAAGAATGAGGGGAGGAGGAGGAGGAGGGGTATACGCTCCCCTGATTACCCTACCTTCCTCCTCCTCGAGAGCTGCGCTCCAATTCGGCGTTACAGGGAGTTGTAAGCGGCTTTCACTTTTGTTTTCTCTGCGACCTCAATAGGTTGTGTAAAGAAGAATAAATTCTTCTCCAAGCTCCGATGTATCCGTTATGGGACGGTAATTGCCTATGTCAGCTTGATATCCATTTCCTTTGTATATTAAACTTATTCAGATTAATTGTCCGACTTCTGTGACGTTTTCACTCGGAAGAGACATGCTATACCCCCCTCAACGCTTCCTAACTTTGGGGCCTAATTTTTTATTAGCACAATTGGAATACCATCTGAACCTGTTGATGCAGCGTTAAGGTGTATCCACACGACGGACCGGGCCGCGGACCGATTGATCACGTGATGCGCGGCCCGCGGGCCGCCCGGCTGCAATGAGCATCGACACGGCGGATCAAAAGAGCAGACGACAGAGCGAACGGGCCGGTCTAACCCTCGACCTCACAGCTACGCCAAACGCATGCAGCGAGCTGCTTTGAGGCTATTTGTAAGGATCCAAGATGGAGGTTGAACGAAAGAGACGTTTGGCCGCGGTGGTCCTGGCGTTGACTATTGAGGACGAGGAGGACTTAAGTGAACCGAAAAGGGCAATCCCACAGAGCGGGGAATCGCTCCACGAGCGCGATGAAGTAAAAAGTTGCATCGTCGCACCATGCCGCCATCGTCGCACAACAAAAGGTTCGTCTTCTTCGTCTTCAACAGTTGGCGCCAAAAGAAAACGACTTTGAATTTGGATTCCAATCCAAACAGCAAAAGGCAGCTTGTTGCCAGACTTAGCACTTCAATTATACTAAAAACGCCGCGGTCCGCCGCCAAGGTCCGGGCAAGAAAAGTCGCTTGGCATTTCTTAGAAGCGCGGGCAGCGGACCGCCGGCGGACCTCGCACACCGGTGACGTAAGATCACGTGATGCACGGCCCGCAGACCAAAACAGCAATTCGGTCCGTCGTGTGGATACACCTTTAGGAGCTTTCCACTCTGCCATTTCCTATTCCGTTTGTCCGATACCTGCCGATTTGCTAATTAGACAGTCTTTCTCCTCTGCTCCAATACCACCTTATCTTTGCTACTTACATTTTTCTGCCATCACCGTTGATGCATGTTGCATCGCTTCTTTCCGCTTCAACTGGTTACCTTGTAATGTGGCGATGTAGTGGTGCTTTCAATATTTATGAGCTGCATTTTTATCCTTCTCGTTTACTTTAGAGAACAACTTTCTCTTGATTTTTTTCATTTATCAAACAAGATGCCTCTTTCTACGTCCCGGAAATCTGTCCCATTTTCATTTCACTTCTCTTCCTGGCTCGTCAATACGCTTAGAAATCTTGTGTTCTCTGGAAGCTTCCTGGTGTTTCTCTATTGCTGCCTTTCCTTTGCGAGCCCCTCCAGCTTTTTGGTTCTTGTCCTTGCTTTCATCTTTGTATCCTTTGCACCTTAGCTAGCTCTCGCTCAAATAACCAATAGTAAGACTCGTTCAAGGTAACTGTATTGGCTTGTCTACAAAAATTACTTCCTCTATTTGCTTAGCCACTACTTCCAACTGTTTTTCTGTGTAAAACTTATATGACTGCATCTCCTGTCTCTTTTCTTGAATTTGATTGGCCTCTAGCTTTAAACGTTTATGGTAAATGCCTAGGCTTCTCTTGGAGCCCTCTTCGTCTATTTTCATTACCTATGACTTGCTATACATCCTTGACATCAACGTCCGAGCTATTGTAGAGTGTAATCTGCCTGATTCCCATGTTATTAGTCGGTTGTACTTCTCAATCATGCATCTCATATATTCCCAAAAGCAAGGCTCCTGTCGAGTCCGTATACCCATCTAGGTCCTCAAAGTGAGCGTTCATATCTCCCACTGTAATTATGTCATGCTCGTTCCCTAACTCATTAATGCCTCTTAATATACATTCGATGACCCATTGTTTTCTTTCTTTCATTTTTTTCTGTACTTCAGTATACAAAACCAACAACTCCTGAAAAACTAGACGATAAATTTTCGGCACATTCCGCTCTGGTTCTTCGCCAGTTCATATCAATTTTAATGAGCGCTCCAACACCCCCCCCCCCCCTTTCCTCTTACCCCGGTACTATTGCATCCTTTGCACACAAAGTCCAGATTACACCGGTGGTTACTTTGTATCTCTAAAGTGCGTTTCAACAAAACCATATAACAATCCCTTTTCCTGCCTTAGTTGCTCTTCAATTTCTTCCTATTTCAACCTGTTTTTGCCTCCCTGCATGCTGATATCTCCAATGGCCGCGAGGCTCCACACTGATTGGTTGACGGGTGGGAGAGGATGAGTGAGGTGTTCCACGCTGATTGTTTAAAGGGAAAGTCAGGTAACCGGAAAGGTAGGCGAGGAGGTGTGAGGAAGGCGAGGAGGATCTCGACCACCTGTGCGCACTGAGAGAGAGGAGCTCGCGAGTATTGTTAAGTTTTGGATGATGGGGGCTCAAGGCAGGTGACTCGAACCAGGTTGAGATTTTATTTAAAACGATGATGTGATGGTGCCTCGCTCCTAGCACGACCAGCGAACGTTCGTGCGGGACCGCACTGCCTTTTACAGCGGAGCTGTTAAGGGCTATAGTTTCCCCAGTATGGTGTCCGCGGACAAACAAATGTCGACACAAAACCCCAAGCAGCTACCGCCATCTATGAACGACGGCGGCAACCTCTCCAGCCTTTCTTTTTTTGGGAACGAACAGATGAACTGCAGTCAAGAAGGCATGAGAGATGAAATCCCGCGTTTAGAAGATGCCCCGCAGAGTACTACAGCTGACCAAAATGCAACAGTCGTGGGGGTGTTCAAGTAGAATACGCACTGGCACGGCTAAACGGCAGCACAGCACAGGGGGTGGATGGAATCTCGGCCAAGGTGCTCAAAGGTCTAGAACCCGACGCACGGGAGCACCTGGCACACCTGTCTAGTCGAATCTGCTGCGCCGATGACCGGATTCCCAGCGACTAGAGACTTGGTCGAGTTTTCTTCATTCCAAAGACAGGCGGCAACAAGCAGTTGGCACACGACTACCAACCACTCAGGGTCACGCCGGTTGCCTACAGGGTGTTCGCGACCATAAGTAATGGGCGTATAACACAGTGGGCCGAGGAGATGCAGAAGATATTCATGTAATACTTTCTGAAAAAAAAAAAAAAACTTATTTTTGTGAGGGAAATTTTGATAAGAAGCGCTACTCCAGACTACCGAATGGCTTACTGATGTTGTTGCGCGTTGTAAACGGAAGTTTTGAAACATTCTCCCAGTTAAGAGATGTCTGAAAACTGGAGAGGTGTACTATCGGAACAGAAATGCTGTGCGTGCGAATAACTATGTACGTCAGCAAAAAGTTTTTGAAAATGGAAATGACCAAGTGAGTTCTTAGACCACGTTTTAATCCGATTATCTGCACAATAATGACTGGTTTGTGCAAATAAAACATTCCATGTCCTTCTCGCGGGCTGCCATCTTTGTCTACTAGGCTTTGTAAAGCGTTATGCGCGTGCGCAGTAGCTCTTTTCCACGAAATATAAGACGCCGGGCACGCGCCCACAGCCCAGTAATTCAGCATTTTTCGCCAGGGTGATAAGCGCTGGAAAGGTCTATCGGCCACGATAGCTTTGTGCTCTATCGCCAACGCCTTTATATCTGTAATGTTCTACTGTAACGTTTGGCTGTAACGAAAAAGTGACGCCGACCAGCGTTACGCCTATGGGGAAACTTAAGGGTTGAGGGAGGAGAGTAAAACGACAACGGACCCCAATGAGGAGGGCTAAAATGCAAAAGACGAAACGGGAAAGAGCCAAATGCAACGGGTCACAGCGAGAATATGTTTTTTGAGAAGGGGCAACTGAGAAGGGCGAAACGAGAACGGGCTCAAATGATGATTACCCCGGGGAAGAGGGCTGCCGCCGAAGCACAGAGATACCGGATTCGCCAAGACAGCAGAGACAGCTGTCTCCACTGTCTCGACGGGTTTACACGACGATATATGGCGGAAGCCACCCCTCCCAGTTTAAAGAGGAAAACCCCGAGGCTGTGCCCGTTCAGCCGTCACAACTACGCAAAAGCTGTCGGCGCCAAGTCCATCGGATTTTCGCGGAGTAATATGTATCCCCTAGAACGCGTAAGGAATTTGTAGAACCCGTAGAAACTTCCCACTAAAGCATACTTTTCACATATTCCACTCCTCAATAAATTTATTGTAGTACACGGTCTTGAAAAAAGGAACGAAATATCGTTCCTCGTTCCTTCTGATTTTCGGAACCCGTTCCCGTTACAAGTTCCATATGTGAAAAAGGAACTCGTTCCAGTTCAGTTTAAAACAATGGAAGGTATCATTGCACATATATTATATTTGTATTTCGGTGATTACCATAATTAGTTAGATGAAGCAAAGTTTTCTTTTTTTATCTATCCCTTCAAATGGCAACATACGAATTTGAATGCCGTTATGGAAGGGTACCAGGAGGAGAAAACAAGCGGAAGCGGAGTTTCATTTGTTGATATATTCACCTTTAAAAATCGCAGCTTTTAATCATATTCATGTGTGTGGTGGGCTATTCAGACCGGCCAAATTTTCATGATACATGGGTGCGTTCAATGTCTGATAACCTGCTCTTTTGTTTTAACTGTAGGCCCCTTTGTGGAAGTTCAGTGATGGCTATAGTCAGCCTTAGATTTCTTGGTGTATCAGGATTCGTGCAAGCAAAGAAAGTAGCTGAGTTAGAAACGTCCCTCTTTCTGTGGGTTTTCCTTCGACTAAAAGTTTTGCTTTTTGTACCGCAACCTGAGACACTGAAAAAAGAACCAATGTCCACTAGACCTTCTGCACCCGACTCTTACCAAGCACGGACCACACAAAATAAAACCTAAGCTAAGTAAACAAAAAGTTTACGAGATCCGGCTCTTCGTAAAGATATTGTTTTTATACTTTTAGAATTTCCCTTTTCGAAACATAATAAAAATTACCCCACTGGACGAAGAAAAGGAAGGCCGTTCATTTTTTCGTTGCAGTAAAAATGTAACAAGTTCCCGTTCCAGTTTCACCGGTGCAAAATGGAACGGCGGCATGCCTTCGTTCCTCCTAAAAGGATCGCGTTCCAGGAACGCCGTTCCTTGGAACGCCATTCTGTACAACACGAAGTAAATTTAAACTTGACTCGGTCATTTTGATGAACCCGGTGGGCACGTGAGTGTGTCTTGTATGAAACGCATCCGAAACCACCCGACTCTAACGCACGCATAATGCACGCACGGCACATTTTTGTGCTTCCCGGGTTTATCAGAATAAAGGCCCGATCACACTCTTGCGACCTCTTAAACCTTGGTCCCTTAAAACCTCTTACAACGATGATGATGATGATGGTTTGCGGCTCTTCCCTTTTGAATTGGGCGGTCCCGTAGAGTTAGGGACCTAGCCAGTGAGGATTCGGTTATCCCCGTTGGTGAACTAGCATCCACCAGTTCTCTAATCTTCGCTTCGTGGCTTCCACCCGCTCCCGCCACCCTCCGTTGGTTATAGGTGTTGCGTCGGCGTTGTTGTTTCCGTTAGTCCCACCCGCAGAGTCTGCCACTGAGCTGGAAGCAGACCCAAAGCCGAGTGCCTCTGCCAGTGCGAGCTCCCGGGTTGCCTGTCCACACTCCGCCGGTTGAACTGGTTGCAGATCGGTGCACGACAGCACAAGGTGTTCAATTGTCTCATCCGCCTGACCACACACACGGCATGCTACAGATTCCACCGTCTGGTCAAAGCGACGGCGATACACCTGCGTTCGCAGCCCTCCTGCGCGTGACTCAAAGAGGAGCCGGCTGCCCAGGCTGTTGTCGTAAAGTCTAGTCTCTGCCGAAATTTCGTGCTTATATCGATGGTACATATATAGCGTCGACTTGGACTTCGCCGTTTCTGCCCACCGAGCTGCCTCCTCCTCTCTCACCCTGTTTCGTATCTCAATTTCCCACTTCCTGTCTGATGTAATTGTTACAGGGGTTGAAAAGAAGCCGTATTTCTTCTCTAACTGATACAGCCGCTTCCTCCAGCCAGTCTGCACTCCCGTGAGATACGTGTAGACGAAGAGTCTCTTGGCCTACCGGCCGCGGTCCATGAGACGGAGACGGCTGTCGTAAGTTATCTTACTGGTCGCCTCCCTGGCCTCAAACGACGACCACCCAAGATCTCCCTGGACTGCTTCGGTGGCCACCATTCCTTGACAGCCCAGAGCCTGCCTCCCGACCTCTCGTTGACGACGTTCCATGACTTCCCGCACTGTGCCAGGGACAAAAAGAACCGCGTTGGCGAAGGTTAATCCAGGCACCACAACCGCCTTCCAGAGTTCGCGAGTCACCAGAAAACGGTTGCAACTCCAAAGATTACGTTTTCGGAGTACATTCGTACCTCGCACGACTGCCTGTCGGAGGTGAGCATAATGATCGGACAAGTTCTCCGGCTTGTTGGTCAGTACAACTCCCAGGTATTTGTACGACTCCTGTACCTGTGCTCGCTCGCCGTTCAGCACCAGACTGTTTAATTTAGCCTCATCGGACCCGGCTAATTGAAGGACTGCCGACTTTTTGGCGTTGAACCGAAGGCCCAACGTAGCCGCCTCCGTCTCACATATACATATTAGACGCTGCAGGTCCTCCACCGTCTCCGCCGTCAATACAATATCGTCCGCATAGGTGAGGCCCGGCAGCATCCACTTCACCTCTGCGCCTCCTTCCATGTGTGTCAGTGAAAAACCCACCTCCGACTGGATCAGGCGTTCCTCCAACCCTGACACATACAGAATATAAAGAAGCGGGGAGAGTGGGCATCCCTGTCGGAGACCCCTCGTCACTGTGACTTGTTCCGAGTCGACCCCCTTCAGTTGCGTCATTACTGTGTTGCGTGAGTATAGGCGCCGTATGACAGCTAGCCACCGATGAGGAAGGTGGAGCTCCTCCAAACGTCGCACGAGTTGCGCGTGTGGCACACTGTCATAAGCTTTTGCCACATCTAGAAAGCAGCACAGCAGTCTTCTTTCCTGCTTTCGGGCAATTTTAATACACTGCGTGAGGGTGAACAGGTTGTCTTCCAACCTTCGACCCCTCCGAAATCCGCCCTGAAGTTCGGTGAGCAGTTCGTTTTCTTCTGCCCATGCTGCCATATGTTCCTTGATAATGTGGGCGAAGGTCCGGTATACCGTAGAGGTCACGGTAAGGGGCCGATAATCCTTGAGGAACTGTTTGTCGCCCCCTCTCTTCGGGATCAGAACCACGCGGCCGACCCTCCAGTCTTGGGGCACAGGTTCCTCTCCCCTTAAGAGCTGCTCCACTGCATCTTTTTTCAAGGACTTGAGAACGCTCGCCGGGACCCCGTCCAATCCCTGGGAGGTAGCCCCTTTCAAGCGTGCCAGTGCACGCCCAACCATCACTCGGCCGATGTCCCCCTCTTGGTTCGAGTCCGATTGATCCGGGGCAAGTCGGCCTTCTTGTGGTGTGGACACCTCCTCAGGAGCAAATGTTTCCGTCAGGTACTTGGTGAGGTGGATTCCAAGGTCTTCTGGCGGATTCCCCGTGCTCTCGTCAATAGACCCTTCCAGAAATTCAGTCTGGCCACCTCGATAGCTATCATCACCTAAGTGTGTATCATCTGTACATGCGAATGGCGGCCTTTCTATGGCTGGTGAAGGAAGAATTTGAAGACAAACCGATGCGGAGCCTGAGCATCTAGACTTATAAGCTTATATGCATTACGCATTTGAGGCTGTCATGCAAGTCCTTGGAATGCTCGGCTTCAGCACGCCCCATGACAGCTCATGACAACGAAATGTAAGTTTCTTGACACTATCGAAACTGAAGCAGATAGAGAAATAACCGTTCAACGGAAAACACCCTAACTTTCGTACGCCTACCGTTGATGAAAATGTACCAGATTTTATCCGCCATTAGCATACAGCAATTTGAACTGCTATTTCAGACACTAGATGGCGCTGAATTTGTGAAAGGGTCTATTATGGTAACATCTTGGTCCTTTCCCTCCAACGATCCAAGGTACTTCCAGAACTTTCTCGCTGCGTCCCTTCCGCTAGATCTAATATCTCGGACGGTCTCCACATCCGCTGTTCTCATCTTCTCTTGGGTTAGTCGCTTAGCATAGCACTTGCAGTCGTGATATATGGTCCATCTTCTAGCAACCTCACTCCCAGACTCAGTTCACAGCGATTGTCGATGTTCCCTGTTGGCTTTCTGTCTAGCCAGTATAGCTACTTTAACCTCTGTGTCCCACCACCTCTTCCTCACTCTCCGTCCACTGGCCTATCTGGATGCATGTTGCTTGATGAGACGCTTGAGCTCTGTGATGTACTGTCTGTAACCGGACGCTTGTATCCTTATGTTGCTTTTTTCAAATTTCTCCGTAACCCTTTCCACCTCCTTTTGAGCCAAATTCGTTCGTCTCTTGTACTGAGGACGGGTTTTCGCATTTGTCCATGTGTTTTTACTGAAGTCCAGTCGCAGGCGATTGTGGTCGCTGCCGACGCTGTGCTCGCCTTCCTCGTCGATGGAAACACCAACTAGGCTGTTACCAAGGCGCGAAGACACCAAAGCGTAATCTATGCAGGTTCTGCTTCCTCGGGCACACCACGTGTATTGACCCTTGCATGATGCCCGTAAGTTAACTAGTTCAAGTTTAAACTCGTCTGCTAGATTCAGTAGCCGACGCCCGTTAGCATCTTCCCATCCGTCAAGTTCGTGGAGATGGCCGTTAAAGTCCCCCATGATTAAGACATTCCTGCCTTTCTCTAGTGCCTTAATATCTTTGGTGACACACGCCATAGTTGGACGGATGGATGGATGGATGGATGAATACGGCTTAGCCCTTTGGATCGGGCGGTAGCTTACGCCACCTAGCCATTTTGTCTTACCCTTTAAGCTTAGAATATTTAAATGTGAAAACTATATTCACTCCGTACTGAAAAGAAAGTGAGGCTATAAATCCCCCTTGCCATCAGTTAATAAGAAAATGCCTAGTTTTCTCTCGCTTTCTGCCACCATTCACTTAATCTTTGCTTGGTAAACTCTACTGTCTTGAAATCTACTTTTCCTTCGCTGTCTCTAAAACCCAATGACCTTATTAAATCTATGTTGTCTTCGGTATGCATAGGGTGAAGCCCTTTACAGTAGAGTATCAAGTGCTCAGCCGTCTCGTCCTCCTCTCCACGAGCAGCGCACACTGTGTCCATTTCCTGGTACTTCGCTCTGTATGTTCTGGTTCGCAAAACACCTGTCCTTGCCTCAAACAACAATGAGCTTCCCCTAGAATTGTCATAAATGCTTTCTTTGGCAATAACTGTTTTGTTTAATCTATAGCCTTCCAGAGCCTTCTTTGTCTGCATTCCCTCTAGCCACCGATCTCTTTCTGTGGCCTTAACTTTCTTCTTAACTGAGACCTGCTCTTCCGTAACCCCACTATAGCCTAAAAACTTTCCTCTTAATTTCCTAGTGCGCTGTCTCCATTTTGTGTCTATACTCCTCATGTATAAATAGCTGAAAACCTTTCGTGCCCATTGCTCCCCCCCCCCCCCCCCATTTGCCTCAACCGATCCTCAAATTCTATCTTGCTCACAGTCCCTGCCCTCAAATGACGCCCATCCCATGTCTCCTTGTACTCCCTGGTTTGGTGTTTTGCAATGTGCCCCCAAAGCCAGCCTTGCCAGTTGAGATGAGAGACACAGCGGCGCCATCTATCGGGTTGCAGCGTAAACTTGGCGGTCCGGCAAATTTTATATTTCTCCCGCGCATTAACCTTACTTTCTCGGCTAGAAAAACTTTTTTAAACGTTACAAACGAGCCTTTCTTATAGGTATTACGCACATTTGACCTCGGAAATCCCGCAAAACCTTCGCTCTTGTGAAATGCAGTTCCAGGGTCACCGCATAGATGGCGCCAGAATGCCAGTGTGTTCCCTCGTCCTAAGAAATTTTAAGAAGTTTTAACAGATCTCGTCTCTATCGGTCGTACTCGGTCGCAAGAGTGTGGACGGGCCTTAAACAAGACAGGTTTTCTGTTGAAGTCTATACACATTTTCGGCCTCGATATTTCGCTGAGATAACTCCGTAGATCACAGCTATTGACTGACGGTGGGCTCTCCAGGAAGAAAGACACACTGGCTAGTTTCCAGAGTATACTCTAACTTGAAAGTGAACAATACATTTCGGACGCTGCTTTCACTTGTTTGCTCAGAGACTCAATAACGTAGACAGTTACGATATGAGCGAGTAACAAAATATTTACTTCGTTACTTTTGGAGTAAATTGCACGTCTGATATTTTTCTATGGCACTTGGGACAAAACAAAATATTTCCAAAGTAAAACGGGAAAATACTTCCGTTATTCTAGGCAAATAATGTTCTTTACCAAAACATTTGCCCAAGTGCGATTGGACGGAAGATCTTGTGAGAGGAATTCTTATCGCAAGCACAGCGCTCAGGAAATATATATTTCTGGTTCGTCTTCGCGTCGACGTGGAATTGGGTTCGTCTTTCTTTCAGATAGCGAAAAGAAATAACGATCCTCTGGGGTCTTTGTATAAACAGTCAGATTAGTTCCATTATTCGGATCCTGGACGTTTGAGGCTCCGTAAATCGACGCGAGAGCGTTCAACTTTAACGGGTCCCATTTATTTTTCTTACCGAACACAAGTTGCGTGTGACTAAACGTTTTTGTTACTTAAGGCATTTATAACTGGCGCTCAATATTCACCTCCAACAATTTTCTCCGGTGTCCCGTGAGAGGACCAAATGGGCGCTGATGGTATTGCAATGGAAGGATGTTTATTTGCCGACGAAGAGACCCGGGATACCTCTATTCGGAATTATATCATGCCGACCGCAAACATCGATATTATTCGACTACACAAATATATGAGGCTGTACGAAACCCGAAGAGGGCACCACAAGAGGGAATAGTGTGAGGACGTTTTCGGTCTGAACAGTGGCGACCAGTCAAAATGAATGCCCAAGCTGCGCATCCCAACTAAAGACGCACCACTCAGAAGAGGAATAACAAGGAAGAAAACCTTTTGGACGCCTACTGTCCTCGTCTACTGTCATCGCCATCATTGACTCTGATGGCGCAAGCTACCGCCCTATACGAAATGTACAGTTAATGCCATCATCCATTCAAAATTGAGATGATGCTCATGCCTGTGTGGCTTCGGTCCACACCCTCGCGCTTTTACGAAATAACTCCCACAATGTGGAACGACCTTTACTACTCTGCCTAAAACGAATCTCCGATTTGTGTGTTACTGCATCTTATTTTTTCTCGATGTGTAAATAATTCCCAACATCCAAATTACGTTTTGCTTGCATCCTGTTAGTTGTTTGTCCACTTTGAGTTTGAGGACGTCTCAGATCGGCACGACTCTTTGCTGGTTTCGCAAACACCAACACGTCCGATGGCGGAGTTGTATTGACGCATGACTCCATAAACGAATGTGCGGCGAACGAGCGACGAATTTCACCCGCCGACGTTTGCTCAGTGTGCGGCGTCACCACAATTGCTGCTGCGTCGCGCGCAAGGCAAACGTCCCGCCGGGTTGAATTCGTCGTTTGTTCGCCACATACTCGCGCCATGAACTACAGTTTTTAGTTGTTGAAAATTTCCGTTTCGAGCTACCTAGTGAGATCACGCTTAAAGGGGCACTGACCCATCAAAATCATTTTTTTTAATTATCCGCAACGATTGAAAACGATGCCGGGACATTACCCTCAAAATTCGAAACTTGGGAATTCAGTATTTGTGAAGTAAAAAAAAAAAAAGATTCCTAAAGCCGAATTTGAAGTTCCCGCGCGATCCGCGCCGGTGCGTTGACGTCAAATATAGCAGAGTCCTGCGAATCGACTTTCTTTCACGACCCCGTGCTCCAAGCCGCTGTTGCCACGGTGACCCGAAGCGAGGAGGTGAGGACCGGGAGATAAGGGCGCGTGACGACCGGGAAAAACCGGTTTTATTCCGTGCGAGCGGGTTTTTCGAGGGGCGACACAAATCCAGGAGGCGACATCACACCGCACTCCGATTTTTGGATTTTTGGATTTTTGGATTTTTGGATTTCAGAAAGAAGGGCCGTAGTGCGTTCGCAATTGCGTTAAAAAAACATGTTTAACAATTGCCGTTATTAAATGTTTAGAAATGTCGCCTAAAAAGCTTCTAAATTTCCTGATTTTTGACGTCACCAATCAAAAGAAGCAAGGAGGCGAGGAACGGGAGAGAAGGGCGCCACAAATAAAAAGGAGCGCGCGCGCGTGGGAAAGTTTGTTTTCGGGATTCGGTATTTTTTTGCGTGTTTATGACTACAATTCGCATCCTTTTAGACAATAAAAAGTACGACCCTTGGGGTGTCAGTGCCCCTATAATCATTTCACCGATTAATTAACTTCCTCGAATTTAATTGATTTGCGCATGCTGAGCTTCTAAACGCGCCTATGTCGAAAATGCCAAGATGTATTCTGGCCCCCTCAGCAGGGCCGACCGGGGTGGGCGACCTGGGCGATCGTCCATGGCGCCACCAAAAGGGGGTCGCCGCAACGCCCCCTTTTGGATTTTTTTAGCTTTTTTTATTTATTCGAATACGGCGATCGACACGACGTTATATGCTCGATCGCCGTTCGTTTTTGCGTTTTTGGAATGTGGTTCTCGTCTGACAAAGCGCTCGTGTTGAGCAACTACTCACATATTTACTAGCAATGTGACGTCGTACCTAGTAGATAGGGGCGTATAAAAGGGGGAGGAGGGAGGGGGCGCCACGGCTGGAGATCGCCCAGTGCGCTTGACGATGTAGGCCCGGCACTGCGCCTCAGAGCTATGTTTCATCTTCAGGCTATAACTAATTGAGTGCCTCAACGTCAATAACGTGATGCGGTATCGTATTCAGGTGCAATTCATGTTTCTTTCTCTTTTTTTTCTCTGCAGAACTTGACCTGTGCGCGCACAACACGACCATATGCGGCCTGGAAGCCGGCTGCCACAACGTGAACGGCACGTTCATCTGCGTCTGCAGCGACCTAGGACCCAAGCGGCCCCACGAGCCCTGTCGGAAGACGCCAAGCAGTCGGTCAGTCCGCCATTCAAAATACGACCACTTCTTGGAACCTAAACTCGCGCTCAAGAGCTCGCTAACTTCGTCTGCTTGGAGTGCTAGGTCAATGAGGTTTGTTTGTTTTTTCTTTCTTTCGAAGAACATCGCGTCCAAAGACGAACCACCCAAGGATGACGGCCGCTGTGGAGAAGGAACGGTGTTCGTTGCACACATGATAAAGAGAATTATGTGCAGACACTGCCTCACGGTGATTGGAAGCATGTTGTCTTTATACATATGTGTGCTTCGAACACGTTTGCGGAGAGTTATTGTATGACAATTGTGACCGACATGCAAGCCAAAAACTCGCGTCATACAGTGTCTGCACACTGTCTTTTGTACGGTGTATTTGCCGTGTGACCGCTCTCACGGTGTAAGATACGAGGGACGTTCATAAAGTTCGTATTATCGGCACAAAGAATTAAAAAAAAAAAAACAGAACAAAACAGGCATCAACATAAGCGAGCGTCCCTCTAGTTTCCGCACAGTGTAAACATCGCATGCTATAGTAGCTCGGAACGCCGCTAGGGAGTCGAAACAAAAATGGCACCGCCCATCGGTACCAAGCACATGCAGTGATCCGTTTTCTCCATTTGAAGGGAAGCAATGCCAAGGATATTCATTCCAACCTGGGAGCGTTGTTCGGGGACAACGCCCCAGTTTATGACACTTTAGTTAAAAGGCGGAGACGCTTCCAGTGTGACCAAATAAGAGGAAAGCATTTCAAGGACGGCGACAAAGTGATTGCTGAAGTGGAGCAATTCCTGAACCCTCAAAACGAGGAGTTCTACAACAATGGCCTCCGGCATGTGGTGCATCTCTACAAAAAGTGGGTAACTTTTGGTAGCGAATATGTAGAGAAAGTCTCAACTCCTACTCGAGTTTGATTGCTGAATCTCTACTCCTTTGTGACAATAATACGAACTTTATGAACGCCCCTCGTAGATGTAGGTATGGACACCGCGCGTAACAGCTGCTAGATAAGGTCCTCTCCTTGCCTATGTTGCAAGCGACGCCACCTAATGGCTCTTTGATAAGCGGTGGTAGCCTGTCGTGGGACCGGTTTTCCATGTTTCTCTATGGGAGACGCGTTCGTCTTCAAATTCGTTTTCAGTGTATGCCACGTCATGTGTAATTTGGAACTTGCCCTACGTGTGTTGCCTAGACACAGCTTCGTTATTGATCCATGATTCGTGCCTCAACGTCGGCCAGAACTGTTTTATGAGCGCCTTGAAGCGGAGATATTTCTGGCGTTGTGTTGAAGCCAGCATTGGTCGAGATTAATGTCACTGGATTCTGCCAAGGTAGGGCCATTGCTTTTCCTGCTTGCTAGCCGGACACAAGCAGTTACAATTATACTGACGACCAAGACCTCGCAAGGCGATTGGCTAATCTGTCTCCGTTGCACTTGTAATGGCAATCGCCATTTCGGCCCATTGAAATCTTGAAAGCTTCGAGAGCGTCGTTCTACACCTGTCGCTCCAAGGACACCATGGAGCATTATCGTACTGAAGGCGTTCCTCGCCAATATATGCATCTTTGGCACTGAGTATGGAACCAACATACCAATCATGCCCATCTCCAGGGATCTCTAAAAATTATATTGTTCTTTTTGTTTATTTCAAGACGAGAAGAAAAATCTTCAGTGGCTCCAAGCACCGACACCACAGAGGTCAAAAATAAATCGCTCATTTCGTGAACCGAAATGGCGACCATAAGATGAGCTTGGCCAACACCTCCTAGAAAAAAAAAAGCTGAAGTGCTTTCCTGCGTCACCAACGGATGCCACCGTAGGCCAGAGATTAGACACGACAACGGGGTCAGCGTTCGGCTAGGAGTCGTGTTCTCACTGATTGGACAAGAGTTCCAACCAAACACTGACGCAGCACTCGTCTATAAACTCTGGCCTACGGTGGCCTTCGTTAGTGAAACAGGAAAGCACTTAGGCTTTTTATCGAAGAGTCCTTGGCTCGGCGCTAGTACAGTGAACTAGAAATATTGCGTACTGGAAAACGCGGGGCCTCCGCGTGAGGCGTATCGTGTTAAATCAACCAGGTGGCGCTAGCGCTCTTTTCCCGAGCACTGCCTCGCCTCGTTTGCATACTGCAACCATGAGCCACGAGCCTGTGCCGAGCATTCCCATTTTTATGTGTTTTTTATTTATTTTTTTATTTTAGCCAGCACAACAGGACAGCAGGACACAGCACGAGCAGCACGAGCACGTCGGGATTTAGACACCCGCGCCACGCGCGGCTTTCAACACCCTAGGCTTCACACGGCCGATGGGGCACTCCCGCTGCTTTCTCCACGACTTCGGAAGCCCGAGCACGGAAGCTCCGTGCGTTCAGGCTTTGCTCGAGCGTGCGAGCTGGGGAGAAATGCAAAAAGCGCTGGTCTCGCGCTTCTAGCTTTGGCTTCGCTCGCAGATAAAGTGAAACGAAGTATAGTTCTAGTTCACTGTAGCGCTACTTTCCCAAGATCCAGTTACTTTAGTGCAGATTAGAGCTGGCACACCGAGGGCACTCCCGCTGCTTTCCTCCCCGACTTCGCGTTCTACTGGGTGTATCAAGGGCGGCCAGGCTCTTTAAAGGGGCCATGAAACGAATTTTTGGGCTAGGGATAAATTGATTTTAAAGTGGGACTTTACTAATCGCATTCGTTTAGTTGGCAAAAGAAAGAGGGTAGAAATGTCCAAAAGCCAGCTTTTCGGTACGAACCTTTGAAAGTATAGCGGACTATTTTGACCTTCTTTCCTTCAAAAGCTCTCCGCCTTTTCACTATGATACCTCCGCGGTTCCCAAAGCGCGTCAGCGGTGCCAACCTGACGTCAGCCGAGCCCAGCTCACGCATTTTACACGAGAACTGCGTCACTCGGACGTATGCGCTCGTCAACAATAAATCCGTCGACGAATATTTGGATTCGCGTTCGTGGCCAATGAGTGCCCTGGCGGAACTTATCGTCACTGGGGAATGACAAGTTCTATAGTGTGTATAAAAAGCACGGCGGAAGCTAGGAGACATCGCACAGGTGCCGATGAATGTCACCACGACGGGATTTCACAACTCACATTTGAGTTGAGGATTAAAGCTAAGGAGGAAGAAGTAGGAAAATCGTTTCATGACCCCTTTAAATTGACAGCAAAATTCGGTTTCTTAGCCTATCGCTTTCCGATTTTGTATAGCGTTGGCCACAGGTGGTGCATTTTTTTTATGCAATTCGCAAATTGTGAGCTTACCTGAGAAAAAAGTAAAAAAAGAAAAAGGCTTACCTCCTATGGAAAACGCAGCGAAGCCACCCGTCTTCAAACCATAGGGCGCCCTATGCTTTGAAGACCGGTGGCTTCGCTGCGTTTCCATAGGAGCTAAGCCTTTTCTTTTTTTACTTTTTTCGTCGGGTAAGCTCGCTGTTTGCGAATTTCATAGAAAAAATGCACCACCTGTGGCCAACGCTGTACAAAATCGGAACGCGATAGGTTAAGAAACCGAATTTTACGGTCGATTTAAAGGGACCATGAAGGCAATTTAAATTTTTTTTTGAAAGAAGATGTTTTCGGAAGCATTAAGGTCCTGGCATGCCACACAATTTGTTCTAGAACTTTGTGACTCTTATTTCTGTACCTGCAAATAAATCTGCGAAACCGAAACAAACATTCAGATTTCTTTCCTTTTTCGCCTCTGGAAAGAGAAGTGACGTCAAGGAGCACTGTCGGCATCGGTAGGATTTAGTGCACACTCAGTGTGGTTCCCGTGGTTCGCTATAGTGCACGGCGGTCTGTGAAGAAAACCTGGAAGAAATGGGCGGCAACGCCGCGCTCGCAAACGAGTTTGAGCTCCCGTTCAGCGACCTCACGCCGACTGAACGGGAGATGGTGGTAAGGACGCAGAACTCTGGATTGGCGCTTTACTAAGGCGCCATAGACCTACCACCAGCTCCTCGGTCGCCGCCTCAGAGCGACTCCGGCTGACGTGAAGGTGCTGCTCAAAGTCTTCTGGTCGGAAATGCAACAAACAAATCATGACACCGCTGTCCACAGCTCTACGCAAGACGACGGCGCGCAACCAAATGCTGCGCATTGCTGCATCGGTCGGCAGTTTATGCAAACTAACGTCGCCCGATCGACCACACGTCTTTAGCCGACCTTTCGCGCAACCTACTACTGCACATAAACGCGGCATGATTGGTGAGACACCAGTTCGCAAAGCAAACACGAGACGACGCACGAAACCAGAACCAAAAGTCCGCCGCCCCCGGCGCTCGTACCTTTTTCTTTTTTTTCCACGGTTGCTCGATGCTTGTTACGCGCCCGAGGTAGCAGTGCGGGATGCGTTCAACCAGTGACAAACGGAGGGATCGCTTCAGATTATGCTTTTATACACGGTATGAAACCTATTAATTCCCAACTACAACTTTAAAAGATTATCCAACGTTCAAATGAACTTTTTTCATCACATCTCACCACCGAAATCAAAACCAAGAGCGCGTCTATCGTTTGAACCAATCGCCAGACGAGGAGCCCGTTGTCGTCACGCTTCAACGGCGCACTTTAGTTCACCTTTCTGCCGCCTCCTCGGTGGGGTCTCAGGCATCGTTCCCGGCGCTATTATTACCGCGCCTGTTTGCTCGATTGGTGCGGCACCCAAACTTCTGTTCGGGCTAGAACTTGGTCAACAGTATCTGAGACGTGCCTGGCATCCATTTCAATCGTCGAATAAAACTTCGAAACTGCCTTCATGGTCCCTTTAAAGAGCCAGGCCGCCCCTTGATACACCCAGTAGTTCACTGTAGCGCTACTTTCCCAAGATCCAGTTACTTTAGAGCAGATTATACTCTGTTTCATACTTAGTGTGCAACGCTGTCAAAGCTACTGGCGCGAGCATGGGGCTTCATCTCGTTGATCATTTGCACGCGTTCTCGCGCAAACTAAACCATAGATGAAGCCACGCGCACGCGCCAGTAGCTTTGACAGCGTTGCACGCTAAGTATGAAACAGAGTATAGAGCAGGCACACCGAACTGAAAACGCACGTGCCCTGGTGCCATGGCAAATATAAATTTTTTTTCTCAGTTGCGCTGTCTGGTCACCATTGGTCAAGTCAGCGGAGACGCTGTCGGCATGTGATGCACTTACGTGCACCAATAGGACTCCATCTAATCGATCACGGCGCAGCGTTTGCCGTGCTGTATGCGCTTACTTAAAGGGGCCATGAAACGAATTTTGGGCTGGGATGAATGATTTTAAATTGGGACTTTACTAATCGCATATCGTTTAGTTGGCCAAAAGAAAGAGGGCAGAAAGTAAAAAGCAAGCTTTTCGGTACGAAAATTTGAAAATATAGCGGACTATTTTTTGCCTTCTTCCTTCGAAAGCTCTCCGCCTTTTCACTATGATACATCCGCGGTTCCCAAAGCGCGTCAGCGGTGCCAACCTGACGTCAGCCAAGCCCAGCTCACGCATTGGACACGAGAAGTGCGTCCCTCGGAAGTATACGCTCGTCAACAATCAATCCGTCGACGAATATTTGGATTCGCGTTCGTGGCCAATGAGTGCCGTGGCGGAACTTATCGTCACTGGCGAATGACAAGTTCTATGGTGTGCATATAAAGCACGGTGGAAGCTAAGAGTCATCGCACCGGTGCCGATGAATGTCACGACGACGTGATTTCACAATTCGCATTTGAGTTGAGGATTAAAGCTAAGGAGGAAGAAGTAGGAAAATCGTTTCATGACCCATTTAACGAGTATCTTCCACCGTGACCGCGGCTTAAGAATTTAGGGTGAGGCTCCACCCCGGAATTCACAAATGGCTTCACGACACGTAAAGTCCGTGCTCCTTTACTCCTACTCCGACGCTTCGAGTTTCATACTCCGAGCGCAGCAACTAAACGGTGCATGGCGTGCAGGAGCACGACTCACCGAAACTATCGACAAGACACACGAGCTCCTTCCGACCGCAAGGTTATGACGAACCCAGTATCTCCTGGATACGGGTGGCAGAAGCCGGAATTATTTTGAAGATAAATTAATTAGGCCCGTGTGGAGCGGCAGAATGTAAAGTAAAAGAGACGGCGACGTTATGAAGTTTCTACGAACGTTTTAATATTTCTCAAAGGTTTGAAGACTCGATTCGAACACATATGTGGAAAGTTACCTTGGCCGATCTATTTATTGACCATGCATGCTGTTCTGATTTAAATACAACATTCTTGAACCCACTCGTCGACGCAGGAAACCCTCAATCTTGTCAGATATTTTGTGGTTGCGTCTCGCAGCGCGGGACGGAAGCTACGCCGATACCGGCACACCGTCGCTCAATAGATAGCACGTCACTTCGTTTTCAGGAGATAGTATGCATGAACAAACCTTTTCCGCAACGCTAACTGATATGTGTCGGCTTTCCAATCAAGTATCTTGATTCGCTGGGCTGAGCATTCTAAAAAGGGAAGCGGTCCGACTGTCTTCTCATCCCAACTTTTGAGTCGCCGAGCTGTCAGTACGCTACCGTTCGATAGATAAATTCGTTTTCAGGCTAGATGCACGAACAAAGCTTTCCCGCAACGCTAACTGATGTTTCGGCTCTCCAGTCTAAGTATCTTTATTCGCTGCGGCTGGGCTAAGCACTCTAAAAAGGGCAGCGGTCTGACTGTCTTTTCATCACAACTTTGTTGTCGCCGAGTTATCGGCACGCTCGCTCGATAGATCAATTCGTTTTCAGGCAAGACGCATGAACAAACCTTTTCCTCAACGCTTACTGATGTTTCGGCTTTCCAATCAATTTATCTTTATTCGGTGGGCTAGACATCATAAAAGAGGTAGCGGTTCGAATGTCCCCTCATCTCGACAACTTTTCTGTCGCTGTGCTATCGGCACGCTACCGTTTGGTAGATGAATTCGTTTTCAGGCGAGATGCACGAACAAACCTTTTCCGGAACGCTAATTGTTGTCTTGGCTTTCAAATCAAATTGTTTTTACCTGCTGGATTAAGCACTAATCAATTGAAAAGGGGCAGCGGTCCGGCTACGCCTTTCGTCTCGATGGTCTCGACAACAGCGCAGCCATCTTGTTTGTTTACGTGACGTCAGGGAGCGCGAAGAAGTGACTCGCGCTCCAAGTAACACGGTGCACGAAAAGCGCGCTCGAGTGTCAGTCTTAAAAAATTGGGTTGTGTGTATGTTTATACAGCCTAGAACATAGTCTGCCTCAACGGGCGACTTGTCTCCCCGCTGTAGATGAGCAATTTAGCCAGTGCAGTGCAACCGCTAGCATGGGGTCTTTAACGTGCGCCATGCAGTCCGGCGGCACTCCTGTCCGTTTAGTGAAAGGAGCGCCAAACTCTCGCGCTTCAAAGCACGAACTTAACGCGCGCAATATCAACGCGGCATTTTTCCCATGTCACGGAAATAAATAAGCAGCTGTCAGAGCCTCTTTTTGTTTTGAAGTTTGGTTTTGACAGAAACAAAGCTTCGCCTAATGCCCAAGGATACTAGGACACTTAGAGAAACGTTTTCTTTTTTGTTTGGTGGGCGGACCTATTTTTCAGTTCGCATTTTGCTACAAACTACCATGCAATGGGGAGCTAACTCTGGCGCGCGTGCGTGGACCGCGGAAGCACAGATGAGCGCGATTGAATAGCGCACAACAGGGGTGCTATGTTACGCTTTTTGGACTCCCACGGCGACTAGGGAGAGGGAAGTGACGTCAACGACTAGAGAAACGCAGATTGGATGTTGACAGAAGAAAACAAAATCAACATCCAATCTGCATTTGCTGCGTTGTTGACGTCACTTCCCTCTCCCTAGTCTCCTGGGAGTGCAAAAAGCGCAACATAGCCCCCCTGGGGGGCTATGTTGCGCTTTTTAGACTCCCACGGCGACTAGGGAGAAGGAAGTGACGTCAACAACGCAGCAAACGCAGATTGGATGTTGATTGTTGAGAGACTTTGTTTTCTTCTGCGGAAATTCGTCTTCAGCGACTCTCACCAATCAACATCCATTCTGCGTTTGCTGCGTTGTTGACGTCACTACCTTCTCCCGAGTCGCCGCGGGAGTCCAAAAAGCGCAACATAGGGCCCCAGGAGCTTGCCAGCCCTGTACAATTCCTTCCCTTTCCATTCACTCTCCTGCTTTCACGGCATGGTAAAGCGTATTTTGCTGCCGGGACTCCACGACACTTGAATGGAGTGCGTTATCGTTTTCCCTTTTTACCATGGCTCAGCGGCTGTTGTTCCAGCGACTGTCGTTGTGCGTGAATCATGGAGGGAAGTCCTGGCATCGCATAACGTCATGGTGTCAACAACATTACTGAATCTAGTAATGTTGGGAATCAAGTAGTAGTCCCACGTAACGTGACCGCGTCGCAGGATTTCACGGCGTCACGTCAGCCTGTGCCACCTGATGTTACGTGACTCGCTGGTATAACCGAAATCTGTGACGTCACGGGATCTGAGTCACGTGACGTGGTCACGTGAGCTGACGTCACGTTACACCGCGACTTCACACCCAGCGTTGTTGACACCGTGACGTCAGATAACACCATTTTTTGTGGGTGTTGTGGGAGCGATAGTCTGCCACCACGGCCAGAGGCCGCTGCCGAACGCCCAGAAGAGGACAAGTCCGAAACGCATGACAGCGCACGAGGAAAGTGCTAATAAAAGGAGGACACGCCCACAGAACTGGGGGGAGACGGACCGTGGTCACGGAGGCGTGCAGTTCGAACGCTCCGGCAATGTTTTACGTTGATACTAACAACCCATTCCCGTTACTCTAATAAAAGTAGTTTCCCGTTATAGAAACCCCGGCTTCGTGTTGTTCCTCCCGGATGGGCATGCAGCAAGGCAACCCTACCACAGTGTATATGGGATCATTCCAAGGTGCCTAAAGTTTATTATAATAGACATTTTACAGAAGTAGTCGCCATATAGTAACATCTGGGCATGTATCGAAACGAACACCGCGTAAGCGTTCGGCGTAGACATTATTCCAATCGCTGCAGCTGTGTCGACGGGAGGTTTTGTAAAATGAAACGCCCAAGAAACGGATTCCTAAGTATGCTACAGGTATTGAAGTAAACAACTTGTCGTTAAGCATAGATGGACGTCATAAGACCGCCGCTTTTATTTAAAAAAAAAAAAAGTAATAGTGTGTATGCTTAGACAACCGGAAGTAAGTCAGCCCCGCTGGGCGTCTGGTGTCTCAGTTGTAGATGAGAAATTTAGCAAGTGCAGTGGTCTTTAACGTGGATTACGTTAAAGACCCCTAGCCTGTTTTTTTTTTTTTTTTTTAACGTGCATCACGCAGTAGTGATAAACGACCGTACGCTGGTACAATACTCATCCATATTGAAGCGGGCAGCGGTGGGGATTGAACCCAGGATTCCTGGGCTCTTCAGCGCTAGGTATCGCTCTACGCTTTTATTTTTTTACTTTCTCCCAGCTTCTCCTAGAATATTTTATATCTCTTTATGTTTTTTTTTTTCAGACAAAAGCAATGCATTCCCCCAGAACAGCGACCCGGCTACAATCGGCTCCTTTACTCACCACCAGATTATCAACATGAACAGGAATTTCACCCTCACGACCAAGGTATATATATTTATTTATCCAGTGAAGCATTTTGTTACTGTGTTGTAAAATCGTATTGTTGTTTTACGTATAATCGTTATAGCGTTACGAAAAAGCATTGCACTTTTCATCGCCTGCCAAATTTAGGAGACGGTTGTCATGTGACCTGATTACGTGAAGTGGCCATGGGGCCACCGTTCGCTGCATTTGATACTCGCCCGCCAATAGTGGATTACCTCGAACGCCTGTGGCAGTTGGAATTCCATAACCGTTGTAAAAGACCTTTGTCGCGAGTGGCGCCTGGCTCCCATTGGCTGGCATAAGCGATCACGCGATCATAACAACAACCACTTGAATTCTCTTCAGAGGTTGCAGTATGAGTCTCGATAATGAACCATTGCACCTAAATTTACCAACGCCAAAACGAATTTTACGTATGACAATTTTGTCAGGCATGACCATATAATTTACACTTTTGTTTTGTCCACTAATGTTTCTCATACTCCAGTGCAACGACAGTGGTCGTTCACTCACTTTTCTTGCCTTTTTCTGCCTTGCTTCTCACGTGGGGTGACGTTGGCATTAAGCCGCTCAGCATCGCTCGTCACCTGGCGCCCCTGAAGCCTGGACTCTATTTTGCGAAAATGCGGCAAACAGCCGACCAACTTCGCCCGGTGGCGAGTCCGCTTTGCCCGTGGCGTCAACAGCCACAGTTATTTTACTCTACCGAGCGGCAACCTTGTCAACGCGAGCAGAGCCACGTTATTTTATTCTATCCAGCGGCAACCTCGTTTCGCACGTAACTATCAAGATTTAAACACAAAAAATACTTACGCATCTATTTTGCTCTTGTGCACGCCATGGTCCAGTAAAGGCGATTTACAGAGAGCATTGAGTGAGCGCATTTATTTTGCTGTTGCGCACGCCGTGGCCTTGTCAATGCGACTTACAGAGAGCATTGAGTGAATAACCTAACCTAACCTAATCTAGCCTAACCTCATTGTCCATGTGGTGTCTGGCCAGAGAGAGCGAGCATGACGTTTCGCTGGGTCATTGTTCTGTGTACATCGCCTTTTTCGGTCAAACCGTTTTGTGGGTGTCGTCGTTCGCCGAACACGTTTCATAAATCGCACGGACTGACCCACCACATGCTCCGCGAGATTGTTTCTATTTTCTTACTGTAGTGGCGGTCAACAAAGCTATGGACGGCTGGTTTTGATAAAGCCAGACGACTCTTTAGAAACTTTGCAGGCGTGACGGTTGACCTGAATAGAACGGGCCTGCTTTCGATGCGCCTTTACGCTACCGCGTGTCCCCCGGAAGCGGGAACTACCAGGTTCCTCTCTACGCTTTAAAATATTAACTCCTTGTTAAAATGAAACTAGAAAGTTAAAAATGTAAAACATAGCTTATTGTTTCTCTTTGTTTCATTTGACATTTCAGTTAAGTTCTTTCCAGGGTGACGGTTAACATAAAACGTGCTCCTGATGCATTTTTCTTAGTCCGTTTAATACATCCACAAAAATCATATCTCACACGAACGCAAGTATCGATAATATTTTTATCTATGCTTTAAATTTCGACCACCTTATTGGAATACTGGTAAGAAATTAAAAATAACTTTTCCGGGGTTCTTACATTCTAAACCCCCGATGTGTAAGGAGTCCCGTCCTTCCGTCTCGCATGAAATAAAAAACGACTTACAAAACTAACTTTTTCTAGAAGCCTCTTTGAAGTTTAGAAGCTTGAGTTGGAAATGCAACGTTTGGAGAATTTTGAAAGCTCATTCGTTACTCGTAATGGCCTTAGGAGCGTTTTGTCAAAACGCTCGACTCCAAAAAAAAAGAACCTTTCTTGAAAGGGTCCTCGACGCCACAAGAACTCTTTCAGCTCGTGAAGAACGCTTTGGCGTCAAGCACTATCGCCCCCTGGTGAACTAGGAATGTAACGTAGAGCTGGGCACTCGATTAACCGACCGATTAATCGATTTATGCATTAATCGCGAGTAAATTTTTTAACCAGTTAAACGTTTAAATTTCGACTAGCAAAAACATTTTAAAAATCAACGCTTTCACCAAGCAGACATAGGCGAGTTCACCGGTATAGAGGTAAATTTTAGGTGAAATTTCGTCCTGAAGTAAACTGTAAGGTCAACATTTCTAACTCCAAAAATGTGGAGAAGGCTATACGTGTCCCAGCCACTCCAACCCCGTTGCCTGAGAAAATCGAGGAACCTCTTTGCTCCTGCGGCTGAAATATTAATGTGTGAGCTCGGGTGTTGATTTAAAGTCAGAAATCGTACATTGCGCCGTTTGTCACAAATTTAGCGAAGGCAAAAAATTTCATTTTAACTTTTGTGAAACTATTAAATCGGGGTTACACGGCTTATACATCATACACAGTATAGTCTGCATACAAATTCGAACGCGAGTCACAGAGAGATTCTTGCTTCGAAAGCCGCATTGCAATGAGTTCAAGCAGGAAACTTGGCACGTGGCATTCGAACGACGGATATTGTAGCGTGAGCTACACTGGCCGAGGTTGAGCAGTTTCGCGTGGCTCGCATAATGAGCCGTGCTTCGTGCTGCGCATGCGCGAGGAGCAGTGACGTCACACGGCGCACAGCTGGCGCGCCGGAGCCGCCGCCGCCGCGCGCTCCGCCGCCGCCGCGCCCGCCTCGCCGGTCTGCGCATTCCCGAGGAGTGACGTCATAGCCGCAGCAGAGGCACTGGCGCCGCCGCGTACCAGCTGTGCGCCTCCGTTGCGCAGTAGCCAAGTCTGACGCTGCACAGGAGCCGCTTTATAGCGCCTCTCATTTTGTGTGCATAAGCTCACGCTACTTATATCCTGGCATAGCCGAGCTAAGCCACCATAAGTTTTTGGTGACTCGTGTTGGCAAAGTGTCTTTTGTATGACGTATGAGTAGTGTGACCCCGGCTATATGCACGGGAATAAACGGAATCTATTAATAGAATAATTACTCCATTAATTAATAAATTAAAGGGAGGCAATTAATCCGGTTAACATTTTTATTCGACGCCCAGCCCTAGTCACTGGGCGATGAAGAACTATTTCTCACTGAAGAAAGGAGCTTAAAATATTTACTTATAGGTTTTTCACGAAGAACCCTTCTAGGGGTTGCTTAAAATAACTTTTAGGGTGCATAATATGGGCAAGCCGAGAACGCCTAAAACTTCTTTTACGACCAGATTGTTTTTAGAATTTTGGGTCCGATTCTGGTCAAGGTGAGAGCGAGAGCGTTCTCGGCTGCTGATTGGACGTGGTGCCATAGCTGCGCGTGATCAACCAATTGGACATTTTGACCCGTTCGCATGTTCCCAGTCGGACAATATTTTGGTGACAACGGCTCACCAACATACGAGAGACGTCTCGCTGCCTCTGATGTGCTTGTGCTTTAGTACTCCTTCATTCACTGCTCTATGTCAGCTTGTGAACTTCAGCAGAACAACTCCAAATTTCCAAACGAAGCGTGGGTTGTCAATGGCTTCAAAGTGAAATAGTAGACGATCACAATTTTAGCCCGCTACTAATCTCACTTTGCCGCGACGCTCGGTTCGTAGCGGACGATCAACTTTTTTCCCAATCTGTTAGAAGACGAAGTGTGGTGTTTTCTTGTTTTATTTTTTTATGCGAATGGCGCTTTGTAGCAGACAAACTGCATTCTTCGCTCGCGTTAGCAGACGCACGCGTCTAAGAACGCTATCTTCTCTAGCCCTGCGAGAGGCAAATTAAAGCTCGTTCTCGCTCTCGCAGTGACCAAAATAAAACCCGAGATACGAAAACCTGCTACACTCGTGACAGTCTGAGACGCGCAAGTTTCTAATACTCATATGCGATAAACAAGTCGCTCTTCGCAGCGCCCCCAGGGCAACGCAGGAGGTCTATGTTAAGAGCACGACAGACCCGTCTCGCGCTAGTCGACGGCTTCCAAAGCAGCGACGTTGGCGTGGCCGGGCGCCGGCGATCAATGTGCTCTCTGATGATACGCAAAAAAGACAAAACCTTTTCCAACGCTTTGCGATAAAATGTTTTATGCGGAGTGTAGACAACCCCCTATCGATCTATTAGGCGCCTCTATTCATTCCATAGGTCATGCCTGGGGAGAGGCCTTCTTGCGATTCAATTTTTCTTTAGGCCAAACTGCCCCGCAGCGTAAAGGAAACATAATGGTGGACAGGGACACCTAAGGACCGCGAAATAATAGACGAATCTACGGTTTAGAAACGAACCACAGTGTGCAATATGGCATTCCGGTCTATTGAGCTCCACTTTCCCCACTTCGACGACTGAGGAAATGCGAAGAATGCTTCGGGCTCTCTTTTTGAAAGTTCTTGCGTGTGTGCAGTCTCCGCAGCTCATATCGGAAAACGAGTTTATGTAGAGTATAAACAGTGAGTTGGCGTATATCAAAATGCAAGGCCGAAATTAGATGAAAAATGGGAATAATCACGCGTCTTAAGAAATAGCCAAAACGTCGCCTTCAAAACATTATGTGAAATCGCTTCTGGTGTCTGCTAAGTGAGTGATAGCATATGTTTTTAGCAGTAGTGATTATAATTTAAATATATTGCTGTTCTGCGGTTACAGGAACTCTATGCTTGCATAGATTTTCTTTGCCAGAAAGCACGCCGAAGGTCACTCAAGGCCGGTTCTCACATGAAGCGAAGCGCTGATGTAGCGCTCCTCACGTGCAGTCAGCTACTTATCGCCTGCCACGAGCAACAGTTTTGGCGGTGCGATACAAAGCTGGTGAACGCTCCGGTCAGCACGCGCTTAGCGCGAGGTTAGCGCTATGCTTGTAGCGCTCCGCTGCATGTGTGAACAGGCCTTTACTCACTGCCAGGGTGGAAAATATTTTTTTAATTATATCAATCGGGATTTATTTTATTTAAGTCAGAGTTATTTGATTTAAATCAGATTAGTTTGGTTTATATCACTGAAGCTAGGAAATAGGATTCTTTATCATTAGATGTATTTTCCAGCAGAGTGATTGATCGATTCTTCCGATTACTGATCACAATACGAAAGAAAGAATTTCTTGAAATATGTATAGTACAATTAACAACTTTTTATTGCTGTATTCCCCGCCATACTAAAGCAAAAAGAGCGTGATTTTGTTTTGCTATTGTTGTTGGTTAAAAAGCTTGTGGATTTCTTTTGTGGTATTCTCTCTGTATTAATAATCGCCGCCCAATCGGTATGCGCTTCGCTCGTCTCCCAAGGAGTCACACCATAAGACGAGAAGACAGCGAATAGGTTTACTGTACTTCTCGGTTGCCCGTCGCTCAGAGCACGCAGTCGGAGTCCGTGTCTAGGCCTGCGGATCGTCCTTCCCACGCCAGCGCTGCGTAGGCTAGCTGTCCTGGGCTATCACAGCCCGAGTCTCGCTGCGGAACCACTCGGGGATCGTCAAGGCCCAGGTCGGTATGGCCAGGGCTCGCTGTTCCCGCCGGTCCTGGTCGGAACCTCGCTGGTGGACCGCTCCGGGAATCGCCTTGGGCCAGACCAGCCAGAACGGCTCCATCGTTCCTGCTCGGCCCCAGCCTCGCGCAGCACGCACTGTCTGGCACCAGCTCGTGTCTCTCGGCCGACCGCCTGTCACGTGCCCTCCGCCACGTCGTCTTCCAGAAGCTATTTGATTTTTCTTTTGTATTCTGACTTTATGGTAATAGGACATACTTTTCTAGTTTTCGTTTCTTTCTTTCGCGTTTTGATTTTGTTGAAAGAGGACGTTACTAGCTGACGAACGAAGTCGATGGTAGGAAGTGTCAGTGTCCCAGTACCGATGGTGTATATATTCAAGTTAGAACTTTGTTCGAGTCTTGCTTTTCACGTGTTAGCCTTCGCAGCTGGTAGTGATCGGCTCTTCAAGCGCAGGAAAGTATAGCCGCAAAAGCTCAAGAAGGGCAGAAAGTGGCGATTCTCTGACATCCTATTATTGTTACGCAGTCACTGAGATTCCGGCCGATAAAAATGCCCAAGAATAAATCACGATCAAGAAGCATGACACAAGCCACGCCCTGGGTAGCTGTCATTGGCTGAGCTTATGTGGATGCGACCTTAGTGCATTGAATCGAGATTTGACGACAATGTTTGGGCAAGAAGAGAGATAAAGATTGGGTGCGCGCGATTAACCCCTCTCGATGAGATACGCTTCGGTCGCATCCACGCAGTCTACCTGTAAATTTTCTGGAGCCCATGTGCAGCGTCCGTCTCGTGAGTGTCTTGGTTCGCAGAACTCAAGCACGAGGGAGGAACTGTCCCGGCCCACCCCCGTGATTGCGCCGCTGACGGGTGGTCTCCTGGTGCTGCTGGTCTCCCTCCTGGTCACCGGGCTGCTGCTCATGATGGAGCTCCGCCGACGCCGTCAGTGGCATGGACGGGGCCCGGGCTCGGCGCCCGTCTCGCTGAACATGTGCATGCAGCAGAACGTGACCAACCCGACCTACCACGCGCACGCACCCGAGATTCCGCTGCGCAGGGTGCTACACGGCGTGGAGATTTGCGCCGACAACATCTACTTCGTCGCGGAGATCGGTGAAGGATGCTTCGGCAAAGTGCACAAAGGTACGGCCACACATGCACCCACCAGGCTGGTTCGTCGGGAAAGAGCGACCGACTGGCCGCGTGTTCACGTCTCACTCATATTAGAGCACTTTAGCGCAGGTGTCTTAACGCGCCGCAGCTCGGAGCCCATGGAGGGAGAGCCCGCGCTGCAGAACCCAGGGTAGGGCGTACTTAGAATGGGCGGGGGGGGGGGGGGGGGGGGGGGGGGGGGTTGCCGTCCGGCAGCCGTGAGTGTGTCGCGATGTGCAAGCGCGCCGGTGAGGGCGCTGTGAAGCACAGCGCGGCCATCCGACAGCTGACAGAGGCCTGGCAGTCGCAGTGGAGATGCTTTATTCGGCGTGAGAAATGTCGTGTTCTTTGTTGGTTTTTTTGTCTGCTCGGTTGTGAGATAGGAATAAGTTCCATCCCTATCTCACACCCCTGTGAAAAGCGTGACCTGCACGAATGGCAGAAGCTTATATTTAAAACGCAAATGCCGTTTGGGAGTGGTCAGTTACTTACAGTCTCACTTTTTTAAATATCTGTTTTCTGTTATAGAAGACTAATTGCCTATCTCACCTTTCATACCAGCATTAAGAAAACGAAGTTTGAGTATGATTTGATATGCCATGCTTTCCTCTCCACTTTAGTTTCAAAGCTTGTTTAATTGTTTTTTCGGCGGCTGTACATTTTTCAGACCTCTAGATACCCATTTTTCGTTGTGGTGTCACTACATCTTTTTTGTGCAGCATGGATTAATCGAGCCGAGCTTTTCTTTGACTTCTGCATTTTCAGCCAAAGCTTATAGACGAGGAAATGTATGAATCGCTTTCATCTAGGGAGCATGCATTATATAAAAATAAACACCAAGACTGGCAAGATAAACGAAGCAACCTCAACTGCTGTGTTTATTGAAGAACATTCCACTTGGAGAGATTTTTTTTCTTCGAGATGTCACACAGGTCACCCATAGTTCTTATACTTCTTTTTTTTTTTTTTTTGCTGCATCAATTTTGTTTTGTTTTCCTTCAGAAAAAAATTGCAACCGCGAGACGCAGTAGATTTTTTTATTTGCTTAGAATCAAACGATATTTTTCCGCGAAAAGAGAAGCGTCGTTTGGCGTGCGTCCGAAACAAGGAGTGTTTCTCTTTGCAAGTGTTGCACACCGGAACAAAACACCACCACGTTGCACCGGCATTAAACACCACCGCTCCGTCTTTTTCTTAGCAGTGTTTGACATCGTTGAGAGTCCCTTCTCTTCGGCACAGCTAGCAGCCGCGCAATATTGTATCGCTTCACACACAATGCAAAACAAGAAGAAATAGTCGAACCAAAACGCGCCAAGCCAGCCTCGCTAAACGCTGCACGATCTGCCTTCTGGCAGTCCCGCTACAGTGTTGTGTGCATTACCGAAAAAAAGTAACGAAATACGTTACTCGTTATTTGCAAAACAAGGGAACGCGTTACCGACCTAGGATTACCCCAAAATAGAAGGAAGCATTACCGTTATCAATAAAAAGTAATGCGCGCTACTTTTGCGTTACTTTATATTTATAAATTGACAAAAAAACGCGTTTTTTTTGTTTTTTTTGTTTGTTTTTGGCGACAGATTTTTTTTTTTTTTTTTTACTACTGGGACAAAGGGCGTAGGCGTTGGCGTTTTTCTAAAGTGCGACATTTGGCGCGGGGAAAGAGACAGGCAAAATATTTTAAGTAATATGGAATGAATGCAATAATTAATGACGTGGTGCCTATACTTGGTTTCAGCTTACGTCCAGACACAGCCGAAGCAACGAGCTAATAGGACCAATCAGGCAGCGTTAAAAGTGCGACTCACTGTTTTTTTTTTTTTTTACGATTGTTTCACCGATGATAGAACACGTATAGAAACACGGCGGACACCACGATGGTGCTCTTCTGACGCAGTCTGACGAGTCACATGAGTCGTAGCAACGGCTGCTTCTGGACTTAAGGTGAAAAGAACTACAGAAACGCGAAATAACTTTAAGTGGACTTCTTTCGGGTTTTGGAAAGATATAACGAGTAACGTAACCACGTTATCCGTTACTTGAAATAATTTACGTAAGCACGTTACCCGTTACTGTTTTGAAAGAAATAACGAGTACGTTACTACGTTACTGACAAACGTAAAGCGTCACCGTTAACAACGTTACTGGTAACGCGTTAGTTTTTTATTAACGTACAAACGTACTCGTTAGAATACCAAATGATTAACGTGTAAAGTAATGTCGTTATTATTTTACGGTATCTTCTATCAAATTACTTCACCTATTATTCGTTGCTTTTGATTAATAATGGCCGCATGACTGTTTGAAAACAAAGTAATGTTTAGTCTGTACACTACGGAAAAGTGGCAAAGAAACCCCAACAAAGTTATGTATAAACGGCGTCATTTCAAACTCCTTCGGAAGACACTTTTAACGTTCCCACGCCCAGGCCCAAAAGGCGCTAGATTATCGCTGCGCGGAACCCCTAAGCGTCCTTGGTGCAGTCTTTGTAGAAGCTATAGCTGCTAAGATCACCGTCGCCGTACCCTGAGCAGCCGTCTCGCTGGAAAGAGACATCCGTTCCGAAGGCAACAATCTGCCGCCGCTCGAAGGATTGTGCCTCAGCGTCCATAGCTACTCCAGCTGGTCACATCCTGATCCAACCCATTGTGAAGACTCTGGTTAGGAGCTGTACACACACCGTCGTCGGGGCCCGACGTCGAGGAGAGACAGTACCCAGCACTAGTTCCGGCACATGTGGTTTTATCTAAACTCGGCTTGAGTGCGCGACAGAGACAGCTACAAAACACTTTCTTCGTCCGAAGGCTTGCGATGGCTAACCGCCCTTTTTACAGCCCCTCTTCTTTCCCCTTTTTTCCCCGCTGGCCGCGAGGCGAGGATTCTTCGTAATCTGGCGCAAACGCCACAGGTGAGAAACACACACACACACACACATACAGGTGGCCGCACGCACAGCACCGAATGAGTCGGGAAGACATTCCGTCACACTCGCCCACACAAAAAAAGGAATTGTCTCTTACACAAAATTCACCTGACAAAACTTAAGGGGATGTTTGTGTTCAGGTTCATAAAGACACTTAGTTTTAAGACCGAAATGAACTCACTATAGGATACCTATCGAAACACTGGGTAAAGTGCACAAAATACACCATCACGTGGTCACTAAGAACAGTGAACAGAACGGGACAACACACTGCACCCAGAACAATAAGGAGCACACTAAGAATGTTCCCGCAGATCACAGACCACCCGCTGGACCCTGCAGGTTTCTCATACGTGCTGTCATTAAGGTCGATCAACTGGTTCGTATTTTTTCAAAGCATAGCGGTGTCTCCCCGCGGGTTGGCTTGCTCTAGAAGGAGCAGCAGCCGAGTTGTGAGACAACTCCTCCAGGAGTGCCAGCATGATAAAATCGTTTGATCTCTCCTCGTCAGAATCCACTATGTTCTCATCCGCTGGACACGGGCCGGGGGGCTTTGGAACGGCGGGCATGGCAGTAGGAGTCCCAACATCATCCGGCATGTCCAGCCCCCGAAGTGGCCCAGTGTCACCCCGGTTGCCGCCTCCGGCACCATATCGCCTAAGGCGATTAGCCTGAACTATCTTTTGCTCCCCTGTTTCGAGTGTTTTTTACTCGGAATGTGACCTCCGACAGTTTTTTTTACGACCCGAAGCGGACCACGCCATTTAGGCTGCAAATTTTGGCGAGCCCACGGACGCCGGCCAAATCGTTGACACACACGACGTCACCCACGGCGAAGCTCGAAATTGCGGCGTCCCTGTCGAATAGGTGTTTCCTTGTTTCGGCAGAGTCAGCCAGCATCAGGCGTGCAGACTCGTGGGTGGATGAGAGTAGCTGAAGCAGTTCATCTCTGTAGTTATCTAGAGTGCCGTAACTCGCGTCGGCGAGTGGTAAAGGGCTGATGGCATCTCGGGATGGCGGCAATGAAGAAGGAAAAAGGGGCTCTGTTTAGTACTCTCGTGGGTTGCCGAGTTGTACGCGAAGGTGATGTAAGGCACCCATACGTCCCAATCCCGTTGGTCACGGGCCACATAGTGACCCAGCATTCCACTGATAGTCTGATTGAGGCGCTCCACCGCTCCATTACACTGGGGGTGATAAGGCGTTGTAAGAATCTTCTGGATTCCCAGGAGATCACATACCTCTCGTAGGAGCTTGTGGGAGCCGAGGGTGAAAGACGAGGCAGAGGGCACGTGACAGGCGGTTGGCGAAAAAGACACGAGCTGGCGCGAGACAGTGCGTGCTACGCGAGGCTGAAGCTGGCAGGAACATCGAAGCCGGGCTGCCTGGCCTGGCCCATGGCGAACCCCGGAGCGGTCCACCAGCGAGGTCTGGAGCAAGACCGGTGGAAACGGCGAGCCCTGGCCATATGACCTGGATTACGACAATCCCGGGGTGGATCCGCAGCGAGACTCGGGCAGTGATGGCCCGAGACAGCCAGCCTACGCAGCGCTGGCGTGGGAAAGGCGATCCGCAGGCCTGGACACGGACTCCGACTGTGAGCTCTGATCGACGGGCGACAACAAGGGTCAACGGGCCCGGACTACCGGCTCTCGACGACGGGCAACCGAGAGGTACAGTAAACCCATTCGCTGTCTTCTCGTTGCTGTGTGTCACTCCCTGGGTGACGAACGGAGCGCGTACCGATCGGGCGGCGATTATTAGTAGAGGGATCTCCGTAAAGAACCCCATATTAAAATGGCGCATCCAACGTGGGGCCCGGTCGGTATGCCTCTGCTTCTAGTCGTCCCCAGGGAGTCCCACGGATTCGTTGAGCGGGTTGTTCACTAACGATAACGATGCCCGTTGAGACAAAGTATGTTGGAATTTGAGCGGCTTGTCTCACAGCAGAGCTCAGCAGGTGTCTCCTCGAATCGAGTACCTAAAGGTCTCGAAGGACGAGGTTGCGGACGCGCTTTCACGGCTACCTCAGAATAGTGGTTGCCAGGAAGTGATGCAACCGGGGGAAGCCAAAAAGCGCGGCTTAAGATGTAAGAAAGTAGTCATCGGAGGCAGAGGAGAGGCACGGCATGTTCGCTGGAGGTCAGGATAACGACTGGCAGGAGGGGAAACAGCCAGGAATCATTGCAGATTTAGGATTTAGGCTTGGGGTGATGTGGTAGGCAAGTTAGCGCTTGTCGAGGCCCGGGGTGCAGATGGGTTTTGTCAGTGGCTGTCGGAAAGATTGCGGGAATGGCAGTCGACACCGGGAACACTGGCGGACGAGATTGTCAGCGGGTGTCGGATAAACTGGCGGAAATTGCGGCTTGACACCGGGAACGCTGGCAGGCGAGTTAATGAGCACTATTATTTGTAACTGCTGGGCCAAGACGGCGAGCTTGCTTCGCGTCACTCCAACAATCGACGAAGGGCAGAGGGATGACCCTCGCTTGAGGGGGGTCGTTCCAGGAAAAGCTACGAAATGATTTATAGGATTCTTTCTCGACTTCACTCTGGCCGGTCGTGGCAGTGACAGCAAGAATTTTATAAGTTATGTCACGTCACGACCTGGCCGGGGATGAGGCGGTAAACATTTAGGTGGCTTGTAGCTGTCCAGCTTGCCGTGAGGCCTGAACGGTTAAAACGGGCTCGCTCGCTGAGCTGCCGCCCCCTCCGAGGACCGAGCAGTCCCTAGAGCTCGTATACACGTGGAGGGAACGGGACGCTGACGCTTACATCGAGTAGCACATGGTATATGTAGCCGTTGCGGAACGCGGGTATAGTATATAGCCATCCCGCCACAGGCTTTGGATCTCTTCGCTTGCGCAAAAGATGGACTAGGTTTACACCATCGTTACCTGTTCTGAAGGAAACTCACGCTTTGAGCAACGCAGCTAGTGGTTTTGCCACATCGCTTGCTCTGAGTTGAGAAGGGCAGTCGAGGTATAAAGACACGATCGTCGTGTCTCACTTCTAGGCTTACTGGGCGAGATACAAACGAAGGAGGCTTGCCCGGTTCACATAGCTGACCTAAAAGGATACTACCGTCGTCGCGATGGGGAAGACGTATAACATGAGGTTGCGGTAGGGCACAAGAAATCCCCTGTTCTTGGCGACCCAGGAGCGAGCTCTGGAATGCGGACTTGCTGAGTTAGCCGCATGGTACATCGAACCCGTTGGCAAGCATTTTGGCTGGTGGAGGCTATGGCCACTGCTACAGTCTGCGGTAGAGTACTTGTTCGTTGTGTGTTGTTTTAATACTTTGTTCTGCGCAGAATAGCTTCTTGAAAAGACGGCCACAGACGGCGTAACCCAGGAAGCCCACCGGGAGGGAAGACGGGCCCATTCGTTTTCCCAAGTGCTCAGGGTGGCTGACAGTTGTTCGGCCTGACGAACGGTTCAGGCGGGCAGTTCTAAGCCCGCTGCGACCTCTAAGCGGAACGGGGCAGGTCCGTCCGCGTCGGAACGAACCAGCTTAGAGCAAGCCCCCTGCTGCATCGCGGTGAGTGGGACAGCGAGCGACAGACAGGTCGGCATTGTCTGTCGGCTTCACCAGCCACCACCACCTACGCCGCTTTCGGACGCTGCAACGTGGCCACTCCGGCAACAGCAACAGCGGCCGCCCATGAAGCCCAGTGGCTCCCTGAGGCCCATGAAGTCCCCCGAAGTCCGGGCCTTGAGGTGGGGAGAGTGTGGGAGCCGAGGGTGAAAGACGAGGCAGAGGGCACGTGACAGGCGGTCGGCAAAGAAGACAGCCAATGGGTTTACTGTACCTCCCGGTTGCCCGTCGTCGAGAGCCGGTACTCCGGGCCCGCCGACCCTTGTTGTCACCCGTCGTTCAGAGCTCACAGTCGGAGTCCGTGTCCAGGCCTGCGGATCGCCTTTCCCACGCCCGCGCTGCGTAGGCTGGCTGTCCCGGGCCATCACTGCCCGAGTCTCGCTGCGGAACCACCCCGGGATCGTCACAGCCTAGACCAGATGGCCAGGGTTCACTGTTTCCACCGGTCTTGCTCCAGGACCTCACTGGTGGACCGCTCCGTGGTTCGCCATGGGCCAGGCCAGGCAGCCCGGCCCCGATGTTCCTGGTACCAGCTTCAGCCTCGCGTAGCTCGCACTGCCTCGCGCCAGCTCGTGTCTTCTCCGCCGACCGCCTGTCACGTGCCCTCTGCCTCGTCTTTCACCCTCGGCTCCCACAAGCTTTGACGTGAAGTTTGCTCCACGATCTGTTAAATGTTGCTGAGGCGTCCCGTGGCACCTTACAACGCGCTCGACGAAGAGGCGGGCCACGGTCTCCGCCCGCTGGTCGGGCATGGAAATCACCTCGGCATACCGGGTGAGGTGTTCAACAAAAACAAGCAGATATCGATTTCCCTGGGTTGACAGGGAAATCGCTATCTGCTTGCACACACACACACACACACACACACATAAACACACACACACACATAAACACACACACACACACACACACACACACACACACACACACACACACACACACACACACACACACACACACACACACACACACACACACACACACACACACACACACACACACGTGGCCGCACGCACAGCGCCGAATGAGTCGGGAAGACATTCGGTCACACTATGACAAATAAATTCTCATTCTGTCAACAGCAAAAACGATAAACTCTAAGTTTGGAAACGTTGACGTTCCCACGCTTTCAACCAAAACAAGTGGCAAGGTTATCGCAGCATTGAACGGCGACCGTCACCAGACAGACGTCACCACCTTCTAGAATCCCTACGGCCATGGTACAAAAGTGCAGTCTCTCGCTGGAGAACGACTCCAGTTCAGAAGGGCGCCTCCCACTAAATCCTCTAAGAAGTCTTTCTCCCATAGCGCCTCAAAGATAAGACGAAAGACAACGTCACCACCACGGATGGCACCTTCTTTGTATTGCAGTTCGTCAGACATAAATACCATAGTCTTCCACAAGTGAGCATGCCCCCAACTCCCTGGCATACAAACACCAAATTATCTTTTGCTGGACGCTGCGCTCGCCTTTTCTTTGTCGCAGTTCCTGGTTGTGTGTGAAGCGTGCTGCACCATTCTTCTAGAGAGAAGTATTCGTAGCCGATATAGTGATGGCTTTGGTCTGCTTAGTTCTTACATTGCTGCTGCCGGAGTGAAAAACAGAAAAAGGTTTTTGACCGTGAAAGGAAATCTTACGGTAAAGAACTTACAAACCCTCGTCACCTTTTTTAGTCATATATACACGTAAAGATAGTGCTAGTATGCCTGTAATTACATACAAAGTATGGCCGGCGCTATACTTCGTTTATAATCACCCATAATTGTCTTTGGTTATAAGTATTGGATATAAGCGATCGGTGTCCTCTTTTCGTTGCTTGTGTAGCCTAAACCGGACCGTGACTAAAACCGGCGTGGCTATAAGGTGTGTTTGTGAGCAGTTCGTGTACTGTACAGTTGCCTCTGTCATGCAACGTCTGCCTCTAACCAACAAGGCCGTTTTGGAACGCTTTGTTATAACACCTCCTTTTCTGTTATACAGAAAAAGTGCTAAGCCTTCTAATTATACAAGAAAAAACCGACCTGTGAAATACACCTTTGACAAAAAGCTTAGACTGCTACGTGCAGGCATCCATTTTTTCGGCTCATATTAGATCGGGCTTGGTGACTTGGGACACCCCATATATCAAATTTTGTCGTGTGCGGGCCACACCGATTTATGAATGGGAAACATTAACTGTCCCATGGAGCGAAGTCGCCGTTGTCTGTAGCAGCGAAAAACGGCACCTAAATTCCCATTGGCTGTGACGCATCATGCGGCTCCATAGCAACGGCGTCATCGTTGCTAAGGAGCTAACCGAACTGCTGGCGGCGCAGCGGGAAAGGAGGGGAGGGGGGGGAGAGAGAGACCCGGGTATGTCCTGGCCTGACGTTAGGCCTATTATTACGCTTTGAGGTCTAAATTCGTCGACCGGTGCGCGCAGGTGTTAGAAATGAGGGGGGATGGGCGGGTATGCGCTGGCCTCACGTTAGGCCTATCGTTAAGCCTAACGTTACGCTTTCAGGTCTAAGGTTGTCAACCAGTACCCGCAACTAGGGCGATGATGATAATAAGAGGACATGTGATTTGAGCTCTCGCCGCGTCGAGCTTCGTACTCCCGCCGCTGCCTCACCCAGCGGCGCAGCAGTCACCAGCGAGGGGCACTCACCGGTGATCAATTGGACATTAATGCTTTCGCATTAATCATAAGGAGTGTTTAGGTGTCCTCAGAATTTTCTTAATCTGCCCTCCCATTAATTCTATAACTTAAGATCCTCTAAGCCAGGGGTCTCAAACACGAGGCCCGCGGGCCGCATGCGGCCCGCAGGCAACCGTCTACGAGCCCCGGTTCCCATGTTCTGAGCGCTAGAAGTCGCAAGCGCCGTCGTGTTCTCATCTCGCCCGTTCATTTTCGCTAGAAAATTTGCTCCTCTCTCTTAAGGTATTCACATAGATTTTACTTATCTGTGTTCATTTGCCGATTCTTTCGTTTTATCTTTTGCTTCCCAGATTTTCTTAATGTACAATTCTTCTACTATAGGCTGCAAGCGCGAGCTCTTTGCTGAAGGAGGATCCGGCTCCGCGAACTCTCGATCAACGGGAGCAACTGCCGAAGCGAGCTCGGGATTCTCGCCTTAAAAAGTGAAAGCTGTTTACAACTCCCTGTAACGCCGAATCGGAGCGCAGCTCTTGAGGAGGAGGGAAGGGTACTCAGGGGAGGGTGTACCCCTCCTCCCCCTCATCCTTCCCTCATTCTTAAATCTCCTCCAGGGGGGGGGGGGGGGGGTCACGTGACCTCGGGGGGGGGGGGGGGTCACGTGACTTGGGGGTCACGTGATCTCGGGGGTCACGTGACCCCAGGGGGGGGGGGGGGGGCTCGCGCGGTGCATTACGGGACATTTCTCATAATGCACCGCGCAGTTACGCCGAGGCCGACGGTGACGGCGACGGCAACAGCGACGCCGACGCCGCTCAAGCCGGAAACGGGCGCCTAAGAGCTGCGCTCTAAAAAAATATATGACCATTAAAAGACAAGTATGGGTTTTGTAATAGAAATCGTCAGGAAAGCAAGAAATGTCGAATAACTGATTGTTTTCTAAAAACATGTTGAGCTTGGTTAATTCCTGAGTGAATTGAGCAACTGGAGTGACAGTGTACTTGCTTTCTCGTTCTATTAAGACGGCGAGCACGTTGGCGGGCCGTTGTTGTTTTAATTATTTTTATCACATCACATCAGGGCCCAAAGTAGTCAAACAATGTAAAAAATCGACGTTAATTTTATGTGTCTTTCCCTCTTCAAAAGAAGACTGGCACGCTCATCTTTTAAAAATACGAGGATGCCCTCATTATTTATTTGGCGCGAGAGCCGAGCCTTCCAGAAAAGCCAAAACCAAAGGAGTGCAAGCATGCGCAGATGAATCAAAATAGCCTTATCGCGAAAGCGAGAAGTTGAATGCTCGTGGCTAGCGCTTCTCCCTCTCCTTTCAAGGGACAGGGTGAAGCGATTCTTCGCAAGGCACCCGTGACAGTTGGCTTCTTTGCAATGCACGTTCTCTTTTACTCTCCCTTTCCCTCTACGACAGACGCTGAGCAAACAAACGAAAAGAAAAACATTCAGCCTTTCCAGTCTTGTGAAGAAGGAAGACTGTACTGTGGTGGAAATGAAGTATTTATAAATGTAAGGATTAAGGTGTCATTGGGTAATTGGTTATGTGACAACCACACTGTCCCCGGTTGTTTTTGTCATACCACGTCAACCGCCGAAGGCTCATGAACAGGAGTCGAGGCGCCACTAGTCTTTCCTCCTCCACGTTCAACCTCGGTAGGTTCTCCGGTACGGGTGGGTACTTGTAGCCGTTTACGGTCGCGAACCGGGGCACCGCGCCTTTGAGCAGGGAATCTTGGCACGTTCTGCATGCACGCCGGTTCTTTGTAGACGTCCGCCGACTCGATACACTGCCGCAACGCGCACACGCCCGTTTCCCGCTTCTTCTCGTCTGACACGCCGCTGATCGTGGAAACGTCTCCGGGGGACCAGAGTCGGTCGCACACGGCGCACGTGACGCCAAACGGGTTCTCCACGAACTCCCCCGGAACCTCGCCGTCGCACACGGGAACTGTTCAGCCGGCGTGGAGTGCAGTCGCCGCTGGGCCTCGCGCTTGAGCTTGGCCTCCGTGCCACGATCGTCGTCCGTGGCGTTTTTCCGCCGGCGCCGTTTACATCGCTGGTTCTGTTCTCGGCGGCCGCTTTCCAGGCGAGCGATGTGCTCTTCTTTCGCAAGGGAGTCTGAAGCGGTGGACGCAGTGGAAGTCGAGGCGACACGGCTTCGCGTCGCTTGCGGACCCATTCGGGCTGCTGCGTACACCACCGCTTCTTCCGCACCCAGTCTTCTTTCCCCGAAAGGGCACGCGGCCGACCCATCCTGAGTCCAAACCGAAAATGATGAGAGCGTAGGAAACAGCGCGCAAAACAGACGAGAGCGAAGTAACACACGGGACGAGCGCTGCGCTCGTCGCGTGTGTTTCTTCTTCGTCCTCTTTTAAAAACAAATACCTCCGACTTGCATAACAATACCACGGCCGCTTGATAAGGGACTCCCCTTGGGAGCGGCCTGCCGTATGTCTCGCGCCGCCGGTGAGAGCGATAGTTCTACTTTACCCCGCAGCGCCAGCCGTGGCGCTCGTTATCGGCGAGAGAGGCGCAGCCGCCCGGCACGGCCCGGTGTGGCTAGGGTGCCCGCTCCGCTTCCGGAGCGGCGGAAACATGTAGGCACCCTAGGTGTGGCTATTTAGATTGTTTTTCGTGAAGCGGCAAGTCTCATTTGAAACGAGTGCCAGATTGCATGAATGATGTGACAAATCTGTGCCGAATAGAAGCACATAATTCTTTCTGCGAGGAGCTCACTCAGCTGCAGGCTGCGCGTAAAGAGCCGCATTCAGCTGGCAGTATGAGCGAATTGTCGTTTTCTTGTTCCCGTCCCCGTTTCTATTACCACTGTAATGAGTTATAGTTGGATATAGCTAGGCCGTATGGTTTACGATTGTAACCGATGCTCGAGCACGCTCGAGCTGTGCCTTTTATTTTTCTGTGAGGGACAATAAGAAAGGGATTCCTCGTGCATAACTTCTGCAATATAAACTTCATTGTTCACGAACAGATCAAGGGAGTCATATAGTTCGCAAGCGGAATACCTTTCGGGAAAGAGGCTTCCGCGAAAGTCTCAATATATTCTCTAGAGAGCTGTTTAGGTCACCAGCCGAGTTAGCCAGAAGAGGTCCGAGGAGCTTCCCGAGAAAAAGCTCGCAGAGTTCTTAGCTGTGGTACCGGTCTCTGCAGTTAGTACACCACATCAGCGGGCAGTCCATAAGGTGTGGAAGCTCAGCGCTCGAGAGAACCTTGCCAATCCGTCCAGAACGACGAATCTCTGCCAACTGTAGAGCCCTCTCGACAAAGGTGCAGACGAGCTTGCACGGCCAGACAGCTTCAGGTCGTGGATAGCTGAGTCCTCTTTGGTCAAGGCTAAACACGAACTGATTTTCTCCGTCACGAGATTCATTTCCCTTAAGTTACAGCTTGCATTCAGGACACGTCACCTGCAAAGTTGAGCGGGTTCTACACATTAGCCTTCCTTGCTTAAATCTGTCTTGAAATTCGTCGCAGGTTTGTCGCAGTTTTTTAATTCGCTCGTTCAGTCGTTTGGCTTGCATTTGAAGGCGGTGCGCGTTTTTCTTGGCATCTTCCATGAAGCCTATAGCTGTCAAATTGAATGACGTCTGACATTCTTCCACTTCAAACTCTTTTTGCAGGCAAGGTTTAATAGCCACGAACTCATCAACAGCTTGTCTTCTTTCTGCAGGGGACTGCATTTTGCGTTGTCGGCTTCTACCGCTCGCATGCGACGTGGACGCGTTAGGTGGCACACGAACAAGCGTTCTGCGTCTCTTTGAACCTGCTGGTTGCATGTACAACGAATACAATGGGAATTGAGTCGGCACCGCTATCGGTCGCAGTACCTTCCGCTTCATCCCTACCTTGTAGTCCTCCGCCTTAAATGCCTATATGTACATCCTCGGCTTTCTGCAGGGAAGATAATCCACATAGCGCTCCCCTCTCCTAAGCTGCGAGGGGGAGCCAGGTTGGGGCAAGGTAAAATATGAAGGGATATAGGAAAGGAGGTGACGGGAAAAAGTGGAAAGCGCGAAGTGTACGTTGGCCTTTAAAATGAAGGGAGCGCACGACGCTCCTGGAGCTTGGTTGCCACTGGCTGCCCTTCTCGCTGCATTCTCGCGAAATGTTCTTCAACCAGGCATCCCAAAATTTCTCTCTAGACGGAAGCTCGTGATAGCAGAGTTCCGGATCTCTCGCAGCATTTGACTTACAACACGGCACGAAACAGTTTTTAGGCATCGCGTGCTCCGTAACCCATCTGCACACTTTAAAACTGTGCAGAGACAGACAAAAGGCGGCTGTCTACGTCTCTTCTTTCTCGTCCATCAGTGGTTATCGCCATGAAACTATAGAAACGAGCAAAAAAAACGATCGAAAACACAAACCACGCATGCGAGCACAGGGTAAAACTGCGATATTTTCTCCGCGCAAAGTGGTGCAAAGGTGGGGGACAAGCGATTTTTGCGGCCTTTTGCAACCGCGACAGCGCCTCGGTATCGGCGAAGCCAATGACGGGCAGATATTTTCTCTGGGTCGCGAAGCAAGAGCGCGTTGGGCGCCTTTTCTATACTCTTTTTCACCTTATGATATACAGCAGGAAAGGCTACAAGCGCGAGCTCTTTGCTCTAGGGCACATCTCGGCGGCACAAGCTCTCGTGCGTTAAGAGTAGCTCCCAACGCTATGAGCTCGCGCTTCTAGCCTTGTCTGCGGTACAACATAAGGTGAAACGGAGTATAGCTTTCAGGTCACGAGACCACTCGCCGATGTGCAGCGCCTCCACGGCAGATGGGAGAAGTTCTCCTCTCACGCGCGCTCTTTTGTTTTCGGAAAAAATCGGCAGGCCGCACCAACAGGGGGATCGAGAGGCCGTGACAATACCAACAATTTATAAGTAGACGTTTCGTCTCCTATTCGGGAGACATCACCAGTGCAGCCTAGGAACACCCGACTAGCTGCCAGCAACCAAACGCTTGCTTCTTCTCTTCATCCGTAGCGCTGGTTCTGCCGACTTCTTGGTCCATGGCATACGGGAGACATCATCATCGTCGAGAGACATCGTCGGCTCTCGTTTCAATTTTTTTCGTCCGTCGTAGATGTGAAGTTAACTGAAAAGTTATTTCAGGATGTCGGTGTAGACGTCGGGGAGGGGGCCGCGGTTAGAATTACAGGCGGATGGGTCACTGCGAATACATCATGATTCCAGAAAGCTTCTGGGGCCCCACCGTTGTTCACGTGCCAGGGTCACAGCGTTCGCGAGGTCGAAAGTGTGACCAGTCGTCCAACAATGGTCCACCAGTTCCGTTTTTGATCTTGTGGCATGTGTTGCCTTCTCCGCGTCTCTTCTGTGCTCTTTGAGGCGGGTACTCCGTTTGCGGCCGGTTTCTTCGATGTAACACTTGTTCACAGCCCTGACAGTTCACTTTACATAGAATTATTATTATTATTATTGTTATTAATATTATTATCATCATCATTATTATTATTAAAATATTACATTCGACATTTCGCGAATCAAATTTTTCAAAAATTGACATTCGTGATCCAAAATGCCAGATCAAAACAATGCCAGTGGGTAATTGTATCTCAAATCGGGCAGGCTAAAAGGGTCTATATTTTAATTTTGACGAAAAATATATATGTGTGGGGGGCATTTCTCACATGAAGGAGGGCACAAAGCGCATGTTTCCCACATATTTTTCTTCTCAAGTTACGAAGCGGAGAAGCCGCAGTGGCAGAAACTAGTAGTTTTGGCTGCCGTCGCAGGTCGCGTGTTTGACGCCATCTGCTGGCGCTAAACGTTTTCTTCCACCCCCTTAACTTTTTGCTCTCATTTATTAGGTACTATAAAGATACATTGACGTATTCGAATATATTTAGAATTTGTATTTTAAATATATCTAACTCGTTGTTTATGTTGATTTTTGATCAAATTTGACAGGTCCGTACTTTGTCTGTACTTAAGGTAAATTTTATTTCTTTAGCTCTATAGAAAGCCAAAAGCATACCCATTATAGATATAATAATACCATTATAATATGTTGACTAGCCGCTCCGCCACCTTTACGTAAACGTTGTGAGAATTAAAAAATGTTGAAAGTTTGAAGTCGATTTTCTCAAAAACCATATTTTTGTAACTTTTTTAATTTTTTAAATATTTTTAGATATTGTAGTCGACTACAAGAAAAGACAATCTAGAAATATAATAGTTTGCTTGTATGTCCTCTATTTGAGCCGCAATCGTGTGAAACGTGTGCTCATTTGACTAAAGTACAGCAACCTTACCGGCATTGTGCGCCTCTACGATTTCGACGTTATATTTTTATTTTTGTTTACGTGTTTGACAAAAACTCCTTCGGAAGACTGTTTCTTGCTAGAATCTGAAGTCTGTTTGAAGAGGAATGACGCATCGCAGGCTAAGCTAGGACTCGAACTCGAAGACGTACTGGAGCTTGCCTTGTGGGAGTGCGGTGTTAAGTTGATAAAAAAATGGATGCCACGGCTTTTCTTAACGAGTTTCAGAAGTGTACGAAACAAACATTCTCCACTTCTTCCTCAGACGCGCCCAACGAAGAGCCATATGGCTCGAGAAAGCGCATGTGAGGACACGTGCCGTCATCTTGCACTTTGATTTTGCAAAAAAAAAACTGCAGTGCCGTGATCCAGCGCGCGGTGCAAGGACACCAGTGGGAGAGCAAGATGGTTTCCATCTTTACTTGCGTGGCTACGACCGAGCAGGGACCGTTAAGCTTCGGCGTAGTGAGCGACGACATCGTTCATGACTCGTCCATGCGCTCTTTGCGCTCAACGTCGTCGAAGGGAGGCTGAAATAAGTATTGCCTATTTTCACGCAACTCATTTATATTTCAGACGGTGCTCCAAGCCACTTCAAAAACATGCACCAGGTGTACGAATTCAAGAAAACGAATGTCGTCACCACGTGAATATTCTCCGCATCAGGGCACGGGAAAAGCTTGTGTGATGGAGGGGGCGGCGTGTTCAAGCATCACGCATTCATGGATATCTTGACGACTACAGAATTGTACTCCATAGCGAACGCGCAAAGCTTCGTTGCGGCACTCAGACTGAAAGTCAAAGGGATCGTCCTACTCTCAATAGCCAAAAAGAAGCTCACGGCTTTCTGGGAGCTCAAGAAAAAAAAGTGGGAGAAGGTAAACCCACCAAGGGGCATCCGATGCTCACACGACTGGAGGAAGACACTGGAGGAAGGCGTCTTGAACGTTGCCCGAGAAAGGATTTGCGAAAGCCCAGAATAGCTGCATACACGTGTCAAGGCATGCGCGTACCGCTTTGTGTCCCGAAATTTAGAAAACCATCAGTGAGTGCGTGCCGGCATGTTCAAAACAGCAACCATAGACTGCGTGGCTACTACACATTCCGGAAACTGATTCACAGTTACGTCGAACTAGTAAAAAAGTGTACTGCTTTTGGAAAATGTGCTATCGATGTTTTTTGTGTTTTTTACTGGTTCTGTGCGCGTGTTTCTACATTACTGAAGTGCAAGAACTGTGCATTAAACCGTCGGCGATCTGCAAGATGTAAGGAGAACAAAACCCGGTGCATATTTCCAGATGATATATGTGCAAGATTTGAATGGTTAAGAATTTCTCATTTAATCGTAATAGGCTGGATAATGAGTAGCCGCACCCTCGTTTACTTTGAACCGTTCTATATAAGAAAGGTTTTGACATGTTACTGGGTTGTTTTATTTGTATATACTTGTTACTCATTGTTTTGTGGTGTGCTTATGTGGCTTCTTTCTCATTTAAAGTTTTAGATTACAATGAATGTCACAAGTTCGCCTACTTTACGTACCTTTAAAAAAACGTAAACAAAAATTAAAAAAAAAATATTTTTGAAATCGTAGAGGCGTACAATGCCGGTAAGGTTGCTGTATTTTAGTCAAATGAGCCCACTTTTCACGCGATTGCGGATCAAATAGAGGACATACACCCAAAATATTACATTCCTTGATTGTTTTTTTTCTTGTAATCGACAATTTTATCTAAAATAATTTAAAAAAATAAAAATTTACAAAAATGGTGCTTTTGAGAAAATCAACATCAAACTTTTAACATTTGTTATTTCTCACAACGCTTACGTGAAGGTGGCGGAGCGGCCAGTCAACAGATCAAAATGGTATTATTATATCTAAAAATGGGCTTGTGTTAGGCTTTCTATAGAGCTAAAGAAAGAAAATTTACCTTAAGTACAGACAAAGTAAGGACCTGTCAAACTTGACCAAAAGACGACCTGAGCGACGAGATGGATATTTTTTTTTAAATAAAATTTCTTAAATTATTAAAGAAACAAGATATTTTAAAGTACCTATTAAATAAGGGGAAGCGTTAAGATAGTGGAAGAAAAACAGTAGCGGCAGCAGAGGCTGTCAAACACGCGACCTGCAACAGCAGGCAAAAATACTAGTTTCTGCCATTACGGTTTCTACGCTTTGGAACTCCAGAACAAAAAAAAATCTGGGCAACATTTGGTTTGCGCCCTCCTTCATTTGAAAAATGCCCCCCAAAACATAAATCTTTTTCGTCAGAGCTAATAATTAGACCCTTTTAGCCTGCCCGATTTGAGATGAAACCACCCCAGTGTTTTTTCTCGAATAGGGAACTACTTCAGCTGCCCTTTAAAGGAGAGCTGTCTTTTTGTGTATTTTTTAACCATTTACGATTACATGACCTTTTTTGGATTAATATGATTTCCTCCTTTTTCGTTCTATTTCCTGCAGAAGCGGTCAAATACGCATCCCGGATACTGTTTTGATGAACACTGGCTGCTGTACGGCCTCCATGGGACAAGCTGAAAACTGACACCTATTGGAAAACCCCAATTTAAACAGCGTAATATGGATATTGGTAAACAATAAATATTTATTGTTTTACAATACGACGTGTACAGTGTATTGGAAAACATTACATTTATTGTATGGTATTACAATAATGGTTTGTTATTTGATTCCAATATGCATTACATTTATTGCATTACAATAAGAGGTTCCAATATCCATAATACGCTAAAAACATTGGGATCCCATACCGTATAAACCCTTATTAGATACCCATGTGTCGCATGGGGCTCCAATGCGGAGGGCAAGTTCGTCTGCTTCTTGCGCAGGGGGTAGCGGTGACGTCAGAACGCCAGGCCCTGATTGGCTGATCGCGACCCCCTATCTGAGCGTCGTCTGCTCCTTTGCAACGTCGTCTGCTCACAACATCGTCTGCGTCTGTCTGACCTTTCCTGCGACTATCGAAAGTGCAGAGGCCAGATTCACGAAACGATCTTACGCCAAAAAAGTGCGTAAGACAAAACGTGAGAACAAATTCGTATTCACGAAACGAAATTATCGTAAGTTTTGCGCAGGTTACGACGGAATCCTACGACAGCTCCGAAGCTGTCTTACGCACTTCTTACGACCAAATCAGCATGGCCGACAGCGTCCCCCAGTTACTTGGTCGCGACGACCAACGGACGTTTATTTTTGTACGTGCTCTTCTCACGCGTCCCGACTACAAGCAGCAAGAAAAAAAGTAAAAAGTACTTGAAATAAACCACGACGAACAAGAACGCTGGATCCACAAATACCCGGGAAATGCTTCAACGGCCACGATTCCACGGACCCCGACCAAGCGAGCTCGGCAGATAGGCCTAGCAGGCACTCCGACTCACGCGCAGCGGTGCTCCGACGGTCCTTGGCCGAGATCGTCTGCCCACGACCCGCTGGCGTGCTGAATGGAATATGCCCGCGTGACCCTTGTGAACCCTTCCCGTATTATACTTTGATCGCTGACCTCAATTTTAGATTAAGAGGTCAATATCTTCCTCTTGTCATCTCCTTGTTTTCCGAGGCAGCGGTGACTCTCGCCGGTGAAAAAGCGGTGAACCTCCGACAGACGCAGGAAAGGCAAAGCAGCCATCGCTTTGACTAGCAGACGTAAAGCATACGACGTTTACTGCGCCAACCCGCCGACGCCGTTAAAGAGTGAGGAGTCTCGCCGCACACGAAAGGAGGGAAAACGTATTTGGGAGGGAACTTGCGGACACTCTCGCTTCTTAGCAGACAAACCTCGGCGCCTCGGGACACCTCGCCAGTGAGTCCTTTGACTTCCCTGCTTGATGCGCGTCTGCTAGTTGTTAGACAAAAACAACGTACCGCTCAAGTTATTTCGTCAGCCCTCTCTGAAAGGCGAAGTCGAGCTCGCTCGTGAAGATTTGCACTTCCGAAAGTCGCAGGAAAGGTAAGACAGACGCAGACGACGTTGCGAGCAGACGACGTTGCAAAGGAGCAGACGACGCTCAGATAGGGGGGTCGCGATCAGCCAATCAGGGCTCGGCGTTCTGACGTCACCGCTACCTCCTTTCTCATGCGCATAAGACGAAAATGAGCCCACTTGCGAGGCGTATAAGTGTTTACGATTCCAGTGTATTTAGCGTGTTATGGATATTGGAATCCAATATATTATATCGGCTACCACTAAAACAAAATACGAGTTCGAATATCACGTTCAGCACGACATTTCTTTGCAACGCAAAGTCTCCTTGTGTGCATTTCTGTGTAATGAAAAAAAAATGTTGCTGTTGTCAAATTATGAAGAAAGAAGCAAAACACTGGGATAATCCATACCAAATATATCTAACATAATTCTGAACTGAAGGATCCGGCATTTACTGCAAAAGAAAGTTAATTGTTTAGAACCCTCATTCAAAAACTTGATGTTTGAAAATAGAATGTAAAATCCTCACCTTTTAATGAAAACGGCACCTGCTAGCTGCAGCCATATCAAACTTCAAGATAAAAATTTGTGATTAGTTCACGACAAGTAGCAATTCCTCACTAAGCCGGAACAATTCGAAGTTATATCCGCATTTATTGCGTAAAAATAAGCTTCAATGCAACTGCACCGAGTCATTCTGAGCTCGGTCAATTAAATATGCGTATCCGCTCGTCTGGATTCAGTATTCCTGCTTCGGACCAAACTAGAGTATCTTAAATGCTTAGTAAACAGGATAACTGGGCGAGGTGGTATGGATTCATAATGGAACAGCGCGAATTTTTGCAAGGACAAAGGAAGGAACTGGACAGGACGAGCGCTGACTTACAACTGAAAGGTTTATTCTCAGGAAACCACGAAGAAAACATACGACAACACGACTCTCTAATCACGACGGAAATGCGCATGCCCTCACAAAATTGGGTGCTATCTGTTAGTACAGTGTTACATGCGTCATCCCCGATCTAAAAATTCGGCCTCACTGTCCAGCAAATTCAAGGAAGCCTGACTCACGCAGGCTGGCCCCTCCTTCTTTATTCTATGAGCTTCAACAATCTCTCGAGCTTTTTGGTCCCTGTGTTTATACAAAACAATGGTTTTGTCAAGTAACGGTGTACAGGTGAGCAGTAAATGCTCACCTTTGAAGAAAAACAAACTGGTGACTGCTGGCTTGTAGGCCCTAGAAACTGGAAGAGAGATTTTCGGTTAGTTGCGTCCAAGTAGGAATTACTTTGAGTAGCCACGTAAATTACACTAAGTCGGATAAATTCAAAATTACATGCGCCCTACATAATTCGCCTCTTTCAACAAAACTGGGCACACGTCAACAAATCTGTTGTCCAAGTGTATTGCTGCAACAAAAGCTTCAATGAAAGCATCCCCAGTTGTTCTGAGCTCCGTCAATTAAATATGCCGCAAAGCTCGTCTAGCTTCAGTATTGCTGCTTCAGAGGAAACTAGAAAATCTGGAATCCTCACCTTTGAACGAGAATGAACTGGCGCCTGCTGGCTTGTGGGCCGTGGAAACTGCAAGAGAGATTTGCGATTAGTTAGGTCCAAGTAACAATTGTTTTGAGTAGCCGCCTACAGCACGCTCAAAATTACATGCAAGGGACATAGATGCCTCATGCGACGGAACCCCTTTCATACTTATTTTTTGTTAACTCTGCTCACCTTCGCCGCTTGCCTCGAATTTTTGTGCTACTTCTTTAATCTCGATTCCCTGGTTCCCAAAGGCCACGCCATGGTTTGCGCCAGGCACGGATCTGTCAGCTCCGCAACCGGCGCTGTTGTGGCAAGGACCCCACGGCACCTGGGCGCTTGATGTGTTTTTTAATTATTTTGGGCATGGCTCAAAACAGGTGTATGGGTGTCTGGTATGCCTTTTGCTTATTTGCGGATCATTCCGAAAACGGGGTAGGCGCTTCTGCGATCTGGGCGCATGCTCGGTATTTTGCATTATTTGAAACTGAACTCTGCAGGAATCTTGAAACATAACAAACAGAATGTGCATGCCAAAAGGCATAGCAAATGAAACACCCACCGTCTATCTATTTTCGGTTTCTGTCCGCGAGAAGATATCGTATATGTAGCCTCCTCGCTTACGCCGCTCCTCCCTAGCGTCCCGGTTGGGTCTCGTCCTGATGAATCGTCGGTGGAGACCTGAGGTGTGTACAGCATCAGATTAGACCTTTTGAGACATAATCCATATACTTGCTGAGAGGAAGTACACCCGAACGAATTTCAGGCATGTCAATTATAGTGCGTTTTAAATATAGAGGCCTGATGTAAAATGAGACGTCAATACTGACACCCCCTTGTGGCGACCCTAAAATTTTGAAAGGAGTATTTTAAATGTATTTTTTACTCCGAAATCTCTGGGAGAAGCTGGATTTCTTTCATCTATCAGCATTAAAAAAATTATTAACAATGGGGCCAACATTGATAACAAAGTCTGCCTTTTTCGGGGATGGCACCACGTCATAAAAGCGGATAATAGACCCCGGGGCGATGTGTTTGCAGCTGGTTAGAGTAATCACATTTGCTTTTATTTATTTGAATTACATCATTAACACTAACATGGATAAAAATGTTTGGAGAAGGTTAAAGAGTTATGATCTTCAATCCGATCAACCCCGCTGCCATTGCAGTTTCTAACCATGACACGTTGTATCACCAAAAACAAACTACTTCCAATGTAAGTATGTTGTCTCCATTTCTGAAATGCTTCAGAATGTTTCTGAAAGTGTTTGGAACATAGACTGAAAACAAAGCATTGCGAAATTGTAATTTCTATACTTTAAAATAACAATACTTCATGGAAACGGGCAAATAACAAGAAACTGATGAAAGCCTTTAAAAGGAACAGTATTTCCAACATATCGAATCCAACCCCTATGAGCGATGTGAGTTTGACCACCCTGCTATAGCCAATTTCGCTCTAATCACTTTGCACTAAGGGTGTGCGAATATTCGTAATTTTCAAATAAACAATCGAATATAGCCCTATTCGATTCGGCATCCGAATCGAATAGGGCGATAAAATAGCTATTCGATTTGGCATCCAAATCGAATAGTTGTTTCTTAAAGTTTCGAATATTTTTCGAAGTTTTCGTATAGCCGAAAACAGAATCGGCACGATTCAGCACCGCAAATTTTCTTTCATAAACTCTTATATAGAGCACGACTGCCACATACGGGCTGTAAGAGAAAAGACAAGCGCCGAAAGACTAGGACAAAGTAAGGAAACGACGACACAAGGCGCACTCGCAACTGAAATTATATTTTTGGAAAAACAGTCTGATATACACTTTCAAACACACCCCACGTTACTTTCCACGTGCCCACTCTTTATCTAAGAATAAACGCTCTTTGTCTGTCAGAGTCACCGAAGGTTCACTTGGGCGCTTATCCGCACCCTTCTTTATTGCATACGCCTCATGAATTTCCCAGGTAATCTTTTTGCTGTATCGCCCCAGGATTGCCATGTCATTGAAAACTGGTGTGCACTCACATCGGTTAGAATGCACAGCCAGGTGCCCAGAAGGTGATTGTTTTAAAGAAGCGGCGTGCTCTCTCGCGCGATCATTTACACAACGCCCGGTTTGGCCTACGTAAGACCCACCACAGGAAAGCGGAATGTCGTACACAACACCGGTCCGTCATTTCACGAACTTATTCTGGTATTTTTTCTTACACTCGCCACTCTTCCCTTCATGGTAATTGATTTTTCTGCATAACGCAGAGAGCTTTTTAGGGGCTGAGAAGACGACAGGAACGTCGTAACGTTCCGCTGCCTTTTTCAAGTTATGAGATACCGCATGAATGTTAGAGGTTTACAGCGGTTCTTATTTTTTGGCGTTCATGAACGTTTCTTTCCGCACCCCTAAATTTCTTTTTAAGGCTCTCTGCAGCTTCAACAATCGATCTCAGCGGAAAACCCGCACTTGCGAGCCGATCTACCTGTAGAAGGAAGCTCCTTCCCATTTCCTCAGGACAGGATTTGTTCAGAGCGGCTCCGAGGCACGAAGAGGCAATACCTCTTTTAACTAACTTGGAGTGAGCAGAATTAAAAGGGAGTACACCTTTCTTGGAGCGAGGCTCATAAGTCCAGCACACATGGTCATCTAAGAATTTTAGTTTTAAATCCAAAAATTGTAACGAGCCCTCCGTGGTCCTCTCATGGGTGAATTTTAACCCATGGGAGCAGGACGTGAACGTGCCGATTACGTCAGTCACCTTCTTATCCGTGAGCTTGTTCCATGGGAGGGCGATGACCAGGATATCATCGACATACCTGTATATTTTAAAAAGGCTATCACCTCCGAGCCTCTCAAGAATAGCCTGGTCGCAGTGTGCTAAACAAATGTCGCACAGAATAGGCGCTACCCGCGAACCAATGCAGATACCCTGTTTTTGCAAAAACACCTCTCCTCCAAAGGTGACATAGGTGTGGTCAAGATAGAAAACTAAAAGTTCAACGAAACCTTCTACACTTATCCCGCAGGTGCTACGAAAGGCTGTTTCACCGCTGCTCTAAAAGGTACAGGTTTCGTTGAACTTTTATCTTTCTATATTGACCCCAGCTATGTCTCCTTTGGTGGAGAGGTGTTTTTGCAAAAACAGGGTATCTGCATTGGTTCGCGGGTTGCGCCTATTCTGTGCGACATTTTTTTTAGCACACAGCGACCAGGCTATTCTTGAGAGGCTCGGAGGTGATAGCCTTTTTAAAATATACAGGTATGTCGATGATTACCTGGTCATCGCCCTGCCAGGGAACAAGCTCACGGATAAGAAGGTGGCTGACGTAATCGGCACGTTCACGTCCTGCTCTCATGGGTTAAAATTCACCCATGAGAGGACCACGGAGGGCTCGTTACAATTTTTGGATTTAAAAATAAAATTCTTAGATGACCATGTGTGCTGGGCTTATGATCCTCGCTCCAAGAAAGGTGTACTCCCTTTTAATTCTGCTCACTCCAAGTTAGTTAAAAGAGGTAGTGCCTCTTCGTGCCTCGGAGCCGCTCTGAAAATATCCTGTCCTGAGGAAATGGGAAGGAGCTTCCTTCTACAGGTAGATCGGCTCGCAAGTGCGGGTTTTCCGCTGAGATCGATTGTTGAAGCTGCAGAGGGCATTAAAAAGAAATTTAGGGGTGCGGAAAGAAACGTTCATGAACGCCAAAAAATAAGAACCGCTGTAATCCCTTACATTCATGCGGTATCTCATAACTTGAAAAAGGTAGCAGAACGTTACGACGTTCCTGTCGTCTTCTCAGCCCCTAAAAAGCTCTCTGCATTATGCAGGAAAATCATGATCATGAAGGGAAGAGTGACGAGTGTAACAAAAAACACCAGAATAAGTTCGTGAAATGTCGGACCGGTGTTGTGTACGACATTCCGCTTTCCTGCTGTGGGTCTTACGTAGGCCAAACCGGGCGTTGTGTAAATGATCGCGCGAGAGAGCACGCCTGCTTCCTTAAAACAATCACCTTCTGGGCACCTGGCTGTGCATTGTAATCGATGTGAGTGTACACCAGTTTTCAATGACATGGCAATCCTGGGGCGATAAGCAAAAAGATTACCAGGGAAATTCATGAGGCGTATGCAATAAAGAAGGGTGCAGATAAGTACATAAGTGAACCTTCCGTGACTCTGACAGACAAAGAGCGTTTATTCTTAGATAAAGAGTGGGCACGTGGAAAGTGACGTGGGTGGGTTTGAAAGTGTATATAAGACTGTTTTTTCCAAAAATAAAACTTCAGTTGCGAGTGCGCCTTGTGTTGTCGTTTCCTTACTTTGTCCTAGACTTTCGGCTCTTGTCTTTTCTCATTAGGAACCAACTTGCCCAACTCACCATTTTGGTGCTGTAAGATGTCACTTCTCACAAGTGGTCTGCATACTCGGCAAAAATTTTGTGTCCCTACTGTCCGAGACAGATGATTACCGCTAGAAGTACCGGTGTGTCAATTCGAGCGGTGTCGTTTATTCGTCTATTGCAGCCCTTGGCACTCTTTCTCGCGACACTTATAGCACACACTCTGAATTGCACGCCTCAACTGCTCTGTCCCCGTGTGGTTTGTGGAGAGGTATGTGAATAGAAGTAACACCTTTTTTATTCTTATTTTAAAACTGTCTGCTATCAGTGATGCCCTATAAGCTCACTTCGGCGTTTTGTTGTTGTTGGGTTTTTTGGTTCCTCTCACACCGTTCTCAAGTGGTCTCTTTCGCATGATTTCTATGCTTCTGCAGTTTGAGTGTTGCCAAGACTTTGCTGTAGTCAGCTAACTCACACATGCATGGTTCTTGTTTTTGCTATTTATTCCCAGCTCATTCTAGTAGTTTTCACCCTTGTAAACTGTGAACCAAGTATTCGAAAACTATTCGATTCGGTTTTTTCACTATTCAATCCATATATGGTTCGGTCCCATAACTATTCGATTCATATTCGATTCGGTTAAAAAAAATCACTATTCGCACACCCCTGCTTTGCTCCCAAAATATGCCAAGATATCCTGCACATCAGGAAATTAACTGAGAGGCCTAAGTCACAGCTTGGCACCATTGTGCATAAACTATTGCCATGGAAGCATCATCATCAATACACTTTCTGAGATCATCTGAATCATATCAATGTGATTGTAGTTCAAACTGCAGCCAAACACAATACATGCCTTGCACGTATGTCATCCAAATTGCATGCTGGAATAGCCGGCGCCATGGCTCCGCACCCAAACCAAAACCATCACAGCGATCGCAGCCGGCCGAGTGCGGCGAGCGTCCTTCGGCGAGTGCGCCTTGTCTCTCTGCCGGTGGAATTAAGACAAGACGACGACGTTTGCGATCGCGACACCTTTAACGACGCAAGGTTTTTCAGGCAGCCAATGGTGGTTACGCGCCATTGTCAGCAAACGCTTGAGCAGTCGAAAAAGCGAAGAAGCGTGTTGATCTTGAGGATCAGCAGGGCCGACGTGGATGCAAAAGGCAACTCACAGGTGCGTAGCTTCCACTTCATCAAATATAAGAATGTTTTCTATTGTGTCTTTCTGTTGGGAGGCGCCGGTAAAATGGATCATAGCGTAACATTGCAATGTAAACAAGAGGAGCATTCGGAGCGCCGACTTTCGCGGCCGAGAACGCGTCAATGACTGCCGTTTTTCTGATTTTTACAGGCCCTCCTTCGCGCTGGTACACCTTTCACCCCACCACTGTTGAAGTAGTTGTGAGATTCAAGCGATTTGAACGCCTTCATCACTTGAAGAGTCATGTAGCTGACGGAAAACATGAGGTAGTTCACAATGTCTCCATTCATTATGTTGGGGAAAACAGCGGCGTCGGTCGTCGCATCTAGATGGAAGCAAAGCTCGTATATGGATTTTCACCGTAACAAATTGTTGTTGAAAATGTCTCTATTGGTAACTGAAGGCATAGAGTTCTAAGCCTTTCGCATATCTGGCTCTTGTGGGACGAACGAGCACGTCGACATGGCCACCGCGAAGCGGCAACTTCACTCTAGCAACGACGGCATCTTTTGCCCGAGGGCGCCGCGCAAATACGCTAAATAGACTCGTTTATCAACCGCGTGACTTTAGACAATACACGAAGTAAAAAGCAAAAAAGAGAAATTAAACTTGATGCTGTCAAACGACGTAAAAATTAGACGGCTGAACGAAATGGGCCACACCGAAGGCTTGGGAGGCGCTCGCGGGGTACTAGGTAATAGCGGCGGGGGGGGGGGGGGGGGGGGGGGGGGGCGGAGCAGTCGCATCGTGGCGTAACGTGCAAGGTATGTATATAAACTCTCTTTATAATACTGCTGCAACTACATCTAACAATCATCCACCATTGTTCAAAACTGCAAAACATGTTCAGTTACGAAAGTTACAGGTTTTGTGTAGCGTAATTTTTCCGATGAGAATTGCAGAACCTTTTTTTTTTTAATAAGTGACTCCTGTCCATAGATCAGTTACTTCCATTCAGGAGCTGTGAAAAAAGGTTCACGATCAGTGTGTATGCAAGGAATTCACCCTTTGCAAAAATCGCAAAGCCCGCGCTCGCCGCGCGACGAATAATGGGAGTCCTCGGCACGCCCCTCCTCGCACTACCACGTGACCACGTCGCATACGCGAGCAGGCGCAGGTTACCCCGGCAACAACTTTTAAGCAACCGAGTCGGGCGAGCGACGAGCCAACGGCTCGTCGCTCGCCCGACTCATCTTTTTCCTTTGTACTGGCTTTGTCGTCTGCTGCACCAACGCTTTGTCGAACCTGGTTGACACCTGCCACGGTTGCGGTGCAAACTAAATGGATTCGGTGACACTTCAATACGTGAAGGTAAGTTACGACGAATAACGTATTCGAATAAGTTTGCCTGTCGCGATGCCTTACGCTGCCACAGACACGGTTCGCCGCCAACGACGTATGACTCGGCGGATGGGCGGGATGGCGGATGGCTGCAACGGCTGCTGCCGGTAGCTGCCGGGACGCGCGCGCAGTCGCGGAGGCGCACCGAGAAAGCGCGTGATCTGTACCGAGGGTTCCCAAAATTCTCTGCCGTCGTGGCGCTGCACGTTTTGCAAAGGGCCTATTAGAGTCGCTAAGTAGTAATATCTAAACTACATTAGCAAGACAGGTTCCCAATTGTTTACAAAAGTTTGCCATTCATTAGGGCAGAATGAACAAATCCACAAGCAAGCATATTAAAACTCTATGTTAGAAAGCTTCAATCAAGGCTCAGTGTGTCGTTTACTGCAAAGTAAACAAAAAATACCGCCATGCTCATTTGTATTCATTACCCATATTTCACAATCATACAGCAGGATATGAAACACTCACGTACCTCTTGAAATGACGAAGTTACAGCCCCAGCTCTCGTCTCGAGTACTGCAAGAGAGGTGTCCGAAAGTTATCCAATTAGTGTGTGCGCAAGACGGTGTCATATTTTGGTCATAGATGTATACCTCGGGGACATAACGCAACAGAGATTTCCCTCGCTAGGGGGACAAGGCACATGAATCCCGGCACTTGGATGCAATTTTTACCGTAACATCCCGTACTCAATGACCATCCCCGAATATTCGGCTACCACACTTTTAGGAAAAAATATTTTTTTAAGAAAACACCGAGTCATCGACCACCCCTACAAAAGCGTGAACCAAGTATACTCGTACAGTGTGTTGTGTGCTCCCTGCTGCTCCCGAGTTAACTCGGGCTGACAACGTTTTTTTTTTTTTTTTTTTTTTCTTTTTAAATAGAACTTACGTTTCTAGTTTTAGTTTCATTTTTTGAGGCAGGTGGATACTTTTGTGAAGCTTCCTCCCTATGCGCTTCCGAGTCAACATTTTTGCAATGGCGAACCCCCGAGCTTCGATTTTGCGCTCCTTGACAAATGCTGAAATCATATAGGCGGGCAATAGCTCGCCTTGAAATTACTTGCTCTTGGTGGCCGAGAACAAACTCGTGTTCCTGATTGGCAGCCACTTGCTGCCAAGAATTGCTGCACATATCCGAAAGAACCCAGTCAGTATAATACATATGCTTTGGCCGGACAGAGACACAAAAGCCTGACACAAGACCACTATAAAGACAGGAAATATAGTTCCTGTGAGGAATGAAACACAACTCAGATAGGCATCAATCACTCACCTTGAAGACACTTGCCATGAGCGGCAAAGGGCAAACTTCTGGCCTTCATTGGCTAGTGTTTGCCACCAATACCTGCATGTATAAGAAAGAACACGGTCTTAGTCAAATTTGGTGTTTTTTGCAGGAGCGACAACAAAATAATATCCAACAGTGACTAATCTCATCAGTTTCAAGCGGATGAAGGCTCATGCGAGATACATCCGCCACGTCTCAAAGCGTCAAAGTTTCCAAGGTGATGCTTCTTTATTAACAGATCGCCACCACCAAGGAAATATGGGATATAGTACATAAAGTCAATGGGCATTACCGGGCTTACCCAGTACCGCTTCTTTCCGAAAACAGACTGTGCCATGGGAGCCTAGAACAACAGGTAGATCTCCTTGGGAAACACATTGAACGTGTTTCTAGCTCTCAGATTCTTCATCTGCTTTTTCTGGAAACACAAGAAACAAGCAGAACTTCAATCCGTTGCGGACATCCCGGGGAGCTCGAGAAGCATACAACTTACACCTCACGCTGAATGAACTGGAAAGGGTACATCATGAAACTAAACCTACGTCTGCTGGACCAGATGGAATTCACTGCCATATGCTTACTCACCTCACCCTTCCACACTCGACATAATTTCGTATTTGTTTAATCGCATATGGCAGGAGAGTACATTTCCATCTGTCTTAGAGAGTGGCAACTGTCATTCCTTTCCTAAAGCCTGGCAAGGATGCATCGTGTGCAGTCCAGTTACCACCCAATAGCGCTAACAAGCTGTCTTTGCAAAACTCTGGAGAGAATGCTTAACAAGCGACTTATGTACTTCTAAGAAAAAGAAAATATTCTTAATACATATCAGTGTGGCTTCCGTTCGTCAATATCTACGTTGGACCATCGTGTCCGCTTGGAGTCTACCATCCGTGAGGCCTTCGTAAATAAACAGTACTGCCTCTCTGTCTTTTTCGATTTAGAAAAGGCTTACGACACTGCCTGGCGGCATGGCATCCTACAAGATATGTATAGCTCTGGCATTCAAGGCAGGATGCTAGCATCGTAAAGAGCTATTTGACGATACGTACCTTTCGTGTCAAATTATGCACTACCTACTTTCGAGAGTTCTGCCAGGAAAACGGTGTTCCCCAGGGAGGCGCATTGAGTGTCACCCTTTTTATAATAAAAATAAACTCAATAGCCGGGCGATCCCAGCATCTGTACAGTATTCACTTTAGGTTGACGATCTTCAGATATCCGTTTCATCCTGTAACATTGCTTTCTGTGAAAGTAGGATCCAATTAGCAGTAAACAATCTGCTCAAGTGGGCTGATCAGAACGAATTTAGGTTTTCACCAGAAAAAACAGTTTCTGTTTATTTTTCTCGCTTACGGGGAGCTACAGTAGACCCATCGGTGACCATGCACTGCACTCCAATTCCAACAAAACCGGAACAGAGGTCCCTAGGGCTTATTTTTGATCGTAAACTGTCCTTTCTTTCTCATATTAGGTATCTTAGGTAAAATGCCAGAAAGCACAAAACATTCTTAAAGTCCTTTCTCATACTTCATGGGGCTCTGATCGTCTCCGCCTCCTCCGAACTTACGGTTCGGGGGTTCGCTCACGCCTCGACTAGGGTAGTTGTGTATATGAATCGGCAAGGCCGTCAGCTCTTCAAATGCTTGACCCTATTCATCACCAGGGATTGCGACAGTCTACAGGTGCATCTCGCTCGTCGCCTATCCCCAGCCTCTATGCAGAGGCAAATGAATTGTCTCTGGAGAAACGAAGGTTTGCTTTGGGGTTTATGTATTTCCTTAGATTACGTTCACTCACCCTGCATCCTGTACGCGAGGTTCTAGAAGAAACAAGATATAAGCGCACCTTTGACAACACGCCCTCTGTAATCCCTCCTTTTAGTATAAAACTGCATCCACAGCAGATTCGGTTGGACTGAGCAGTACAATGCCCGTGACCCCCGTACCTCCAGCAATAGCTTCGTGGGAATATAGCTTCATTTTGTGTGACTTTTCACTGACTAAATACAGAAGAAAGACACCCCACCCGAATGCATCAAACAGGAATTTTATGAAATCCAAAGTAGATACTACGGACACAGCTCGTATTACACAGATGGCACCAACACAGAAACTTTCGTTGGATGTGCCGTGGTTGGCCCCTCTGTTCGCTATGTTCAACGAATTGCATATACAGCCAATATATTAACGGCTGAACTATGTGGTATCCGCCTGACAGTTAATCATATTATAGAAACGAAAGCATGAAGTCAGTTGTGTACACTGATTCACATAGTTCACTGAGAGCGCTCTCGTCCCTAAATACCTCTAAACACCCAATAATCATAGAGTTGCAGAATAAAATCATCGATGCTTCCAAAAGGAACATTAAAATAGTATTTTGCCTGGGTCCCTAGCCACGTTGGTATACCGGTAATGAGGAAGCAGACCTTGCAGCCAGTTCTGCTGGTGACAAAGAAGTCGAACTGCATGACATTTCGTATAAAGACTGTCACAGACTTTTAAGGCATTGCTAAAGAGAGAAGTGGCAGCAAGAATGGGATGAAGGAAGTAAATAACAAGCTGCATGCTGTAAAGCCACTGCTTAGTGAGTGGGAGAGTGCACGATCCGTGAGCGCTTTTATGAGGTTGTCCAGTGTCGGCTAAGTATAGGGCATACGCACCTCACCCATGGCCACCTCCTGCGCAGGGAGGAAGCCCCAGAGTGTGAGCGCTTCAAGACTCCTTTAACTGTCTCAAACATATTACTAGAATGGCCTGCTTATGACCCAGACTGACGGAAACATTTTTCTCATTTATATAACGAGCATACGCCTTCAAAACTCTTCATTTTGCTTGGCAAGGAACCAGTAGTTCCACATCATTGTGTTTTTAGCTTCTTGAAATCTATCGGCTTTTTACACCGACTATAATTTCACGCCCCACCTTCATGCCCATAACTACTTACAAGTCATACACATAGTTTAAATTTATCATCAACTACTAAAGTTCTATCCTCTTCGAAACCCTATCTGCAATAGTGTATGTACGTGGCGCATCATAACCAAAGATGCTTTTGCGCCATAAAACCCCAACCAACTAACCAACCTAGCCGCAGACCCATACGCACGTCGTATGAGGCGCGTCGTCGCTGTACCAAACGAAAACGGCACCTAAGCGTTCACCGCTTAACATCAGTGAAGCGTGGTGCATAGTGAGTGTGGTTTGCACAATCCGTGCGTGTGCAAGGACGCAAAGCTACAGAAACAACGTAAAAAGCACTGCATTCTTTTTAGCATCTCTGTACACTATCTGCCATTGATAAGAAGCTCGTTAAATATGTCTGCGCAGACGCACGCGAGAGAGAACAACAAGTCACGGTGTGTGAAAAGCAAGCAAGAAGCCGATCAACTGTGCGGCAGGTGGCCAACTTGAAACGATACTGCCTGCGAGGTTCAACTTTCTCACTTTTCGAGGAAGGCATTGGTGCTGGGGCTCATGGCTTGAAACAGTCTAAGGCTGCCCTTATTGATAGAAGGCCGGCTCAGCAGTGAACTGGAATAACGGAATTTTGTCACCCAGCGAAATACGAGTTGTGCATGTTTTCTCTTGCAGGGATATCTCTGATTTAATGTTTTGGACGACTAGATGAATGTATATTTATCCCTTATTGTTTAGCCATACTACCATTTTATGTAGTTTTCCGGCATAGCCAAAAACTACGCTTACACAAGATTCTACCCTAATGGTGCCCAAAAGATTTCTGGAATTAAGGCGAAAATTTAAAGTCTGATAACGAAATATTCTCACGAATGGAGAAGTAATAGAACAAAGAATAACTGGGGAAACTGAAACGTTTAGTGGGGCGAACTTGTGCCCAAAAATAAAAGAAAAAAAAGATAACAGTAGAACGTCGCGGGCGTCGAAGGCAGGCGAAGCGGCAGGATCGAACGCTGAGGCGAAACTGACTCTGGCTCGCTACGCGAAGCCGCTTACTGTACACGAGTGGGCTTCTGGAATAATCGGCGCAGAATGTTCGACGCGTAGAAATTCGGACCTCAAACAAGCACCAGGATTCTCGAAATTACCAGAACACTAAATTGCAGGGATAAACAAAAGACGCGTCGCTCCCAGGAATCAAACTCTGGCTTTTCGCGTGGGAGGCAGGCACGATAACCGTTAGGCCACGCGCGCGCTGCCTTTGGCCAGCTGGGCGCGCGGCAATATGAGCACAGTTCTGCCAGAGTTTAGTTTAGCTACTTGAATGTGTGCTCTAGTGCAAATGACGGTAATAATGATGCCTATGCATGTCAAGTGTATGTCATTGTGATGCTATCTTGTTTAGCTAAGACTAACATCCTGATTAGAGGACTCCAACTGCTATACGGACCCCGCGCCACTCCTGCTTGTTGTGGAAGGTGGCATGGTATGTGACCAAGATTATTTCATTTTAAACTTTTTGTGTTTTATCATTCAAAACTTATGCCTTCCGAAATTTGCCAACACCAAGTTAATGCTATGAAACATTCTCTTGCTCACAACCTAAGTCCTAGGAGTCATCCGACTGCATGTCGATTGCAGCCAGTGCGAACAGTTTCATGTATTGGCCTTAATTAAATTATCAACATTAAAGTCCAACGAACAAGCACAGAGGAGGAAACCACCCCACGGTTTCTGCTTTCCACTGCGAAAAGAAGAAAATCACTTCTCTCCTTGAAGATAATCTTACAGAGGAGGAGCAAACACAGCAAAAACCGGGCTCGGCGTCCACTAAACTCTACCTAAACAGACTATTCCGTGCCTACGTCACTTCCGATTCCGGATGCCCACGAAACAAAAACGCCGATATTTAGTTTCGATTTCTCCAGATTATTTGCAGGCACAAAAATATGCGTCACAAAATTCTATAAAAAATTGAGGGACATGCTCGGACCCCTTGGAGGCCAAACAGATAATTTTTGAACTTTTTGTACAATTGTGTTCAGTGTTGCCTTAAGCTTAATATGTTAAGTTTTGGAATAGTATGAACGGTGTGTTGGGTCGTATCGGATCGTACCAAGAGGGGTCGCGATCACAAGATACAAACGACCAAACCTGGGCATGTCCCCAGCGCTGATTTTCTCACAAACACCAAATCATGAATGCGTTCCAAAACTCTGGCAACGTTGACTCCTTCATCACTCAAAGTTAATTAATCTAAACTCAGCGGTCGAAGGGGAAGCTATGTGATAGCTCGAATCAGTGCGCTATGATGGCATTAATGTAACTGTTGCATATGACAGCGATCCTGCTCCGATTACTTGATTACTTTGATCTTCATAAATTGAGTGTCCTTGGAAGCAAAGTGCGGGTGTCATTGTTGGTCATTTATAGTAGTTACTAAATGTTAAAAAAGGTGACATAGTTTAGTTGAATCATATTTTCGAGAAATGCAACTCACTGTAACGTTTTCATTGCTTCAAAGTGAATTGAACTTCTGAACTTTCTAGGTCTGAAAGCTCATAAATTTTCGAATTTGTCAGCGTAATAGGCTCGGAGGTTCAAGTATCGTATAAATTATCAGTGATTCGAAAGTTCTAGGATAATCAAGTTGCTCAACATAATAAGTTTGGAAGTTCGAACTTTTTGAAGATTTTGATTTGATAGCATTGGCTTCGGAAAAATATTTACAATAATAATAAAAAAAACGTGAGTGCGCAGGCGAGCTGGTGGATGCTAATTATGATTTAGAAAACCCGAGACTGTGGTAAAAGGTAGGAAACTTGGTCGAAGAAGAAAGACAGGGGACAAGAACGTCTCAAACTCAGCTACTGCGTTTATTTCCTCAATGCTTATATATTCCCAACCTAATCACCGAGTGGGATTGCAACCCGGAAGAGCAATTTTTGCCGCACAGGGTAGGCGCGGCGTTTCGGAGTGCGCCTGCTATGTGGTGCTGGAGATACGAAGTGGACGGCTGCTGTGTAGCTAACAGAGCCCGCGATAGTACCTTTTGATTGGTAATAGCATAAATATATGTTATAGTTTCTGTGTATTTGCAGTTTGTATGCCTTTGGATTGTAAAGAAACTTCACGGTGGCTCTAACATATATGTCGTGCATTCTTACAATTTTGATGAAAAAAAGGAAAGCAGTTAATTTTATAGCATAATTAACAATGAATTTAATCACATTTTCTCCAGGTGGTCTCGGGTACTATGGGAGGGCAAGAGAAACACTGGCCAATAGGCGCAGTGACCAGGAAATTCATTGTTTTTTAAGGCACCTGCTCAAGGACTTCCTGCCTGACAACGCCAGGCAGGGACGGAGGAAGAGAGAACCAAAAGAATGGAGTTCCATCGCTGGCTTGGCATTCTCAACTTGTTTCAGTGTACGTATTTGAGCTGCTGAGATGGTTAAGCTGGGGTTTAGCCATATGATATAACCAGTTCACCCGGCATGACCCAGCACTTTCCAAGCAATCAGAAAGCATTCACCCAGCATTCAACCAGCTTGACCAGCACGCCAAGCTGAGCATGCTGGAGCAATAACCCAGCATGCAGCTGGGATGCTGCGGCCACTTGTGTTTTTCTTTTCAATAAGCTACAAGCAGAAATGCAGGTGGATCAGACCCACCATTCGAAAAGGCTTGTTAAAGCACACACCTATCGTAGGGCTACACTTCTCACACCCCAAGTGGCGCTGTACTTCACCGGGCGGTGGTCGAGGAAGCCGGCCTTACTTCTTGCAACGACCTGAACTGTCCCACTAGACGCAGGCAGCAACAGGACACCATCCCGGACCTGACATAGAGCAAGATCGGGCTGATCATGGACTAGTGCCGCAACCCAGATCCCATCGGTAGCAGCCACTACACAATCTGTGTCCTACCTGTGATTCAACAAAATTGTTCCAAACGTACCACCACTGTCATTGACTCGAGCCGTTTTCGACAAGCCATCAAGGAGCACGACACCCACTTAACCATCGATGAGGCCATTTAAAGAGCTCTGCACATGGCGACCATAAAGGTGAAAATCAAAACCGGCGATGCCACCCAGGATCAACATCGCATTCACTTGTGGGATACTAAAAAAAGGCCCAGACAGAGTACCTGCAGGGAGGCCGCACACAGCATGACCTAATAAGGGTATGTCACCGCACAGCACAGGCGCGGTGCTATGGAAAACAACTCTAGGAAGCGGCGGCTTGACCACTGCAAATCCTTTAGCGAGACGTCCAGTGCACAATGCCTGTGGAACACATTCCAGGCACTGAACGGCCATGCCAAAGGAGGGCATACACTGCCAAACCTCGTGGCGGCCACTCACTTAACGACCGCAGCACTTGAGGAGGAAGTGGCTTGGAATCTCTTCCTACAACTCTCCCATACATCAAAGTCCTGTATCCTATGAGGAAAAACCCAATTAGAGCAAAGAGGGCATCAACAGGCCTTTCACCGTTTTTGTGCTTGAATTGTCGTTCCAATGCGTGAAGACGCGCAATGCTCCGGGAGCAGACGGCATCTTGTGGTCGTCCCTCCGCAGCTTACCTACACACGGCACCAACTCCTGGCCGAAATTAGCAAGATGCTGATGTCAGGAGAAGCACCTGCCCACAGGAAGCACTCTGTGGTGGTCCCCATCCACAAACCTAGCAGGAAAGCAGATCGCCTCTCTCAGGTTAGCCCGATCTCCCTCACGTCGAGTATGTGCAAACGGGCGAAGCGCATGGCCAACACGCGCATATCCTACAAATTGGAGGGTGACTGCTACTTTCACCCATCCCAAACGGACTTTCCATTACACATAGGTACCCCACGATAGTCTCTTCCTTTTGGAGCGCAGCTCTTAGGCGCCCGTTTCCGGTTTGAGCGGCGTCGCCGTCGGCGTCGGCGTAACCGTGAGGTCACGTGACCCCGTGAAGGCACGTAACCCCGGTGACGTCACGTGACCCCGTGAAGTCATGTGACCCCCGTGAAGTCAAGTGACCCCCGTTGGGCCATGTGGCCCCCGTGAAGTCACGTTACCCCGGGGACGTCAAGTGACCTCCGTGAGGTCACGTTACCCCCGTGAGGACCACGAGGGTCACGTGACCTCACGGTTACGCCAACGGCGACGGCAACGCCGACGCCGCTCGGAAGGAGGGGTGGCAGGCAGGATAAGGAGGGGAAAAGGGGGGAGGAGCGGTATACGCTCCCCTCAGTACCCTTCCCTCCTCCTCCTCAAGAGCTGCGCTCTAATTCGGTGTACAGGGAGTTGTAAAAGGCTTTCATTTTTAAACAGACCTTCAACCGCCATTGAGGAGGAAGCATACTAACCCGGACTTTCTGTGGTAGTGGATTTGGCGAAAGACTTCGACGCGTCACACATGTTGCGGTCATGTAGGCGCTGGAAGAGAGCGGAGTTGGGAACGCGCGCCATCAACTTCGTGAAGAGTTTCCTCGAGAACCGTATCTTCTGAATTCGAGTGTCCCCCCCCCCCCCCCCCCCCCTCCGGCACGAGCCGTGAAGAAAACAAGATCTTCAACAGCACTGTTGGCATACCACAGGGAGCCACCCTGTACCCGCTGCTTTTAAACATAATCAAGGCCCAGTTGGCCAGACAGCCGGACAAGATTGAGGACCCTGTTTGTGGATGACATCACGTCGTGGACCACACACGATGCACACGACGCCCACAACCAGTGTAGCATACTCCATGCCGCACTTGACGTCATAGCGGATTTCCTCCCCAGCATGGGCATGCAACCCTCACCAGAAAAAAACTCAGTTCCATATTTTGCACAGTACTGGGTAGACGGAAGAGCTCTTCACCCTAACGTTTGACGGTCAACCACTGCTTCAACCGGAGGACTAAGCAATTTCGCGTACTGGACAACCCCATCAAAAGTAGCAGGAACACACGGAGCTGGTTGCGGGCCTTCAAACCTACGAAGCCGAAGACCCTTCACTTAACCAAGCGAATCAGCCACCATATGGGAGGCACGGGTACCGAAGTTGCCAGACGACTTGTGCACGCAGTTTTTTTCTTAAGTATAACATATGGCGCAATTATTTGACTCTGCACAAAGCAGCAGAATAATCTATTGAACACACATTATAATGTAGCCCTTTGAGTCATTACCGAACTCCCAAAACACATTAAGATAGAGGAACTTCTTAGGCACGGCACCTACCACCCATAGGAGCAATCATAGCTCAACAACAAGAGAAAAGCCACAGCCTTCGCCGTCAATACACACAGGCTGGACACAGACTACTCCAGTACGCGGAAATCAACATTGAATACCAGAATGTTCTGACTCCAATGAACGCACCATGGAAGGAATTTATTCCCACGGAACTGAAACCACTCTCCAGTCGCACAAACGGAGACTCCAACCATCAGAAAAGACGACGCCTCTTACAATTCCAACAATGTGAGGTCACAGACGCAGTAACAATATACACGTTTCCAAGAAACACTCGACCCCAGGGGCAGGAAACCGTTTTCGAGTCTAGTCACTGGGTTGAGTCTAAACTCTGACCGGCGTCCCTGCTAACCCTAACCGAGGGCTGTGATTCGATAGGTGCAGCCTGCGTAGGCGCAGTTTCAAATACTGCTGGCGGCTAAATGCTCGCATTTTTCCCGCTGTATTTTGTGTTTCATGGTGCATGTATTTTCCCAGGGTCATTGAGGAAAGCATTGTACCACATTTAAAAAAAGCAATAAAAAACCTATAAACTATACTTGTTGGGTACGCGCGCGACAGAACAAATGCGACAATACTCCGTTTCACCTTATGTTGTACCGCAGAGAAGGCTAGAAGCGCGAGCCCATAGCGTTGGCAGCTGCTCTAATTCACGAGAGCATGTGCCGGCGAGATGGGCCCCAGAGCAAGGAGCTCGCGCTTGTAGCCTTTCCTGCGGTACATCATAAGGTGAAACAGAGTATAGAATGTATAGTTCTAGTTTTATTTTTTTTTTCGATAAGTTTTGATGGCGCCGCGCGATTCGCCGCATTTCAAACGACCAAAGCGCTTAGTTGTCAAAAATAATTTATAACAAAAGATAGCCGAAAGGCATGCATTTTTCACACTAACAAATAACGTGTTTACCAATGAACAGGACACGGCCATACAATTTAGCAAGTGTTAACATTCGAACAATATATTGTACGTACCACACGATGCAGCGTTATCTGAAAAAAATTTATTTGAGAAAGACCTCGAATAACACAGTCACAGTCGACGACAGTCACATCTTGACGATCGGACGGAATCCAAGATGACTTCGTTTTGGGAAGAGTTTCCTTTTTTCACAAAAGCACCAAGGCAAAGGAACGAACGCGACTGACCCGTTTCCCTCCACAAGTCCCCGACCCGCACAACTATTTTTGGAGATGACTGAGGAGTCTATGCGGATTATCTCTGGGAGGGGGATAAGAATGTTCGCAAAATCGCGTCGAAGGGCCATTTGACGTCCTTCACCTCCTTCGCTTCCCGTGAATGTCGGGCAGAAAAGTTTAAACGGCAGGCACTTACCAGCCTTATTTCTCGCAATGGAAGATAACCCAGAAAGTGCACGCAGCAGGCATAAAAAAAAATTAAGTGGAAACTTTCAAGAGGGGCTAGAAAACGTCGAATACAAAACCGCAAAAACGTAGGTAGAGAACCGCGCTGAGCGGGTCTTCACAGTCCAAGAGAGTGGCAGAAACTTTCTAGTTGATAGAGTGCACGCGAGTCGCACCAGCCGCATCAGCATTAGCAACATGGCGGCGGCTTAGGAGCGTTTTTTGGAAAGTTGTATACACCGATGCAAAACAAGAAAAAGAGCCTCAAGGGTATGACCGCTCTGGCCGCCGTTGTATTCCGCAATGTGAGCCAGAGTGTCAAACCGAAAGTTTGATCGGTTCGGTTCGGGTTCACGTTCACGACCTTCGGTTTGGTTCCGGTTCAGTTCCGGGGAGCAAATAATACTGTTCGAACCGGTTTGAACCGGTTTGAACCGCTAAATAGAGAATATATATTCCGCGTTTCTGGCAATGGACACTATACATGCCTTGCACCTAGGTCACATGATGACGTCGAACACCGGTATCCACCATGCTGGTGGTTGACTCGATGGCCCTTCGCAGCGAGAGCAATGGTAAACTGCGCCGCGCTCGGCTGTAGCAATTACTACGTATCCCGACGATAGTCCGATCGTTTCGTCGGCATGCCCCGCGAAATAGAGTAGCCGTCAAGTTAGAGAAAGTACGAGCGGCAGCCGCGGATTATCGGCCGCGGCCGCGGATTATCGAGATTAATCCGCGGCCGCGGATTATCGCGGATGCGGCCGCGGATTATCGAGTTTGCGGAACGCATTTCATAACGGCGAGCGACGGCACTTTTCTACCGTTGTTTACGTTCACGCACGCCTTTGCATCCGCTGTTCTCCGTTCGTGGTGTAGATGGCCTTTGCCTTTCGTTACATCACGCCGTTTCCACGCTTCGAGCGCACCTTCGGGGCTCCCGGCCGAGTACGGGCGATTGTCGCGAAGCGAGATCGGCCAGACGGCGATCGGTAGGCGGCGTCCCACGAGCGCAAGCTCGCCGAGACGCCGCCGCCGGGGCATCGGTTCGTCTCAGGGTTTAGATTAGGGCGGTAACTTTGCATCGTTTGCTAGTATTTCACAAAATCGTAACAATGTTTCTACAAGCTACTCCTACGGCCGCTCGTCAAATGTTAAAGCACGCAATTCAGCTTTATCTTTTTTTTTTCGACACGACAGTTTTGTTTTAAAACATCGTCGGCGGCATATCGAAACTTTCTGCTCGTAGCGCGATCGCACCAATGCCGAAACATTCCGCACGTCCTGGCTAAACGTCGTCATCGTAATCTCGGCACGTTTTTCCAAGTTGACATGTAACACAACTAGGTACCTTTGTTGAAAATATGGTGCATGTCAGCGCATGTCCGAGCAGTTACCGGCATCCTACGCCTTGGTAAGCTCACCCGCGCGGTGTGAAGTCAACCAACAGCATGGTGCGGGGCCACGTTCTTCCCTAGCGTGACGTCACTTGCAAGGCATGTATTTAGCCGTGAAACGATTAACTATATAGTTTCTTCTGTCGTCCGTGCAATTCACTTTTGTTTTCAGCTACCAAAAATATGAAATTCAGCTATTTAATCAACAGTAAAAGAAACTCTACATTAACGTACATAACGTTGTGTTCATACGACTCAACATCTCTTTGTTTACCAGTCACATATATTTTACCTGACTCAAAATGTTTAAGTAACACAGTAAAGAGTTAAGCTTGTTGGTACATACCTGCAGATATATCCGCTTGATATTTATAAGTATATTGTTTTTCCTGTCCTTTCTTTCATCGTGTTTAAGTAAAATTCCAATGTTCAAGCTGATCTATTTACACGGTATAAAAAGTCGTCACGAAGTGTGGTAGGTCGCGTAAAATACCCGTAATTGGTACAATTTTGTGTCGCAGTATTAAAAGTTAAATCGTGATTGTGTCCTTGAACTAAGGAACTTATTACAGCACATAAAATTATGAAATTGGCACGGCTATTTATATCATGAAATATGGTTTACGAAATATGTTTCAGAATTTATATATATATCTATATATATATATATATATATATATATATATATATATATATATATATATTATATATATATTTATATAAGTTAAAATAACTGCCTTCAAAAACCTGGTCTTACCAGTTATGGATTATGCCAGCCCAGTTTGGGAACCCTACACGCGTCAAAACATAGAAAAACTGCAAAGAGTAAAAAATAAAGCGCTTCGCTTTATTTTTAGTGATTACAGATCAACCACATCAGTTACAGAATTGCGAAATAGAGCTGGATTTCACACGATTGAAACGCATATGAAAATAAAACGCCTTAGAACGTTCTTCTCAATTATTAGCGATTCCCAGAAGTTAGACAAACAAAAATATATACAGTTTTCGACTCCGAGATATGTTAGACATAAGCATAACAGGCATATTGATCCCTATCCGTACTTTTCTGATGTATTTAAATTTTCGTTCTTTGTGAGATCAATAGATGGCTGGAATAGTTTGCCTGAAACTATTGTAAATAGTTCAAGCGCATCTGTGTTTGAAAGAAGCATTGCCTCGTATTTTTTGATGTACTGTCGTACCGCATATTTTGTTTGTGTGCATTCTTCCACTATGTACCCACTCCTGCCTTGGCCAATCAATGGCTGGCAGTAATAAATAAATAAAATAAATAATAAATATATATATATATATATATATATATATATATATATATATATATATATATATATATATATATATATATATATATATATATATATATATATTGCAGAAAAAACACACTTGAGACGGTTGTTTGAAGTTTTAAAATATATTATTGTAGACGCTGCGCTTCGAAACACCGAATAATATATTTTAAAACTCTGAAGAACCATCTCAAGTGCGTTTTTTCTGCCGTATATACTTGTCGGCATTCTGCGTTACGTTTTTTTTCTCTCTCTCTGTATATATATATATATATATATATATATATATATATAAGGACGACACAACTGAGCTAAAAGCATTGCAATTTTCAAAATGTCACGAAAGATTTACGGAAATCTCTTTTGGTCGATTTTCTTATAGCAATCAAAATGCTTGTTTTTCTAACAATACAGTGTTTAGACTCAGCACCGAGATACATGCGACTAATCATGCAGAAAGGAGTAATCGAAATTTTTCACTCTAATCTCACTCGCACTCAGATGGAATCTGGCCCAAAATAGGGCTTACCCAAGTGAGCATTTTTTTATACGGGATAAGCTGGCATAGCCTGGCTGTTGAGGTTTGTTCTTTACAAGATTCCGGTTAATTTAATTTGCAAATGAGCATCATCCTTGCTATTTGATGATTCTAACGCGACAGCGTTAAGGAGCTCATGTCGCAGAAAAGCCGATGTCGGTGGCGTGACTTGAAAATCCTGATTGGTCGAAAGGGTCCTGACGTCACAGCTAAATGCCCTTGCGCAGGAATTTAAAACAACCCACAATGCTCACGTGAAACGTGTCATCACGCGTGGAATAAAAGTGATTAAAACATGACACGTAATGCGAATAAAGGTCGCCGTATGTCTCAAATGATTTCACTTTATAAAGTAATTCGTTCGCGTTAAAGAAGAAATAATTAAGAATTTCATGTGGGATTCCAACCCACAACCCTTCGGTTGCGAGTCAGACACGCTCCTGATTAGACCACACGAGTCACGCTCACACGGCGAATAAGAACGCGAAGCGAACGAGGCCCGTTAACGCTACTGCGTTCCACTTTTAAAGGCGAAGCTTAAGCGTCCTCCAAGTTATTGTTTTTAATAAGTAAAACAAATTAATATATTATGCTCTACTCGACATGGCAGCTACTTAATTCGACACTTTCATTCCGTTTGCGTGCGTAATCGTCATAGTTCCCCATTTTGTTCTTAGCCCGAGACTGAGGCAGGAAAAGAGGAAAGTTTCAAAGTAGAAGAAAAATGAACAGTCGAGGACACGTCTCTAACGTCTCTCTACTGACGAGACAAGTCTCGTCAGTAGAGACGTGTCCTCGACTGTTCATTTTTCTTCTACTTTGAAACGTTCCTCTTTTCCTGCCTCAGTCTCGGGCTAAGAACAAAATTTTTAACATCCACCAGCTCGCCTGCGCACTCACTGCATTGTCATAGTTCCGTCGCGCACCCTCTGTGTACTTTGTTTTTACCGAGCACACAGACACATAAAAGTAATCCTCACCACATAAAATACGCAATAACAGACTTCTGTGGGTTGAATCAGGGAGGTGTTAGTGACCAAATTTAGTAATTTAATGTAATTAATTAATTTTATTTAATTTGTAGTGTAATGCAAGGATTTAGGGTGATTCATTGGCATTACTTTAGGTGTGAATCTTTCGGTCAAAGTGATGAAGAAGAAATATAAAGTCTTAGTTGATAGTCAGCGGTGTGTATGTCTCTGTTTCTTCCTGTCTGTGTTTTGTCCCTATCGTTCTAGCTGACCATTTACCTAAAAAGACTTCTGTATGTTCGAGAAGTTATATGTGTGAGGAACACATAGATATCTAAATTAGCTTCAAAATCAGAAATGTGTGTAAGGCGGCCCAAATCACTTACCACGTGCGTGTCGAGGATAAAACAAAAGCCGTAAAAGATTTGCGGAGCACCTTTCAGATAATTTGGGGAGGCATTTTTTAGAATAGTCGACCCATTATTTATGATTCCGAAGGTTTCCAGCTGAACGTAGAGGGAAAAAACAAGGAGTGGAGAAAAAGAGACACACACTGCTGGACTATCAATCATTTACTGGAATTCTTTTTCTTTCTTTTTCATCTACCTTCATGAATTATACTATTTACTGGAATTCTTTTTTTCCTTTTCGTCTACCCTCATGAATTATACTATTGAGTTCCCAGGGGTACCTTCTTCTTATTCGGTATGATATTTGGTGGTTAGCGTTCACATGTTCCTGACTTGATTTCTCACTTGGGGCGCTCCCAGAAGATACAGTTTTTCTTTCGGAAATAGCGTAATGGAGGCGGCACTCACGCAGTCATCCCCGTGCGCCTCAATAGCCAGAGATTCCAGGATTTCCCTTGCAAGCTGGTTTTTGTGTTTTCCGACGATGGTAATGTTTTCGAAATCACGAGCACATTGGAATACTCGACAATGCGCCGGAAGATGGCCATCTGACATTAGTGCGCCAACGGAAGCTGCATGCTCCCTGGTGCGGTCGTTAATACACCGCCCAGTTTGTCCAATGTAGCACTTGCCACATGACAACGGAATACTATACACAACTCCTTTCTCGCACGGGGCGTACGGTGTTCGGTGCGCGATGCCACAGGTGGACCTCTTATTTTGGTCATTCCTACAATTCACCTTACGGCACATGGCATATGCCTTGTTGGGGGCTGAGCATACGACCTGTACGCCTTGTCGGCCGGCGATCTTTTTTAGGCGATGCGTTATCCCGTGGATGTATGGCAACACCACAAGAGGTTTGGGGGGCTTCTTTTTCGTTGGTTATGCACTGTTTTCCTGTTTCTGCCGCACTTGCTTGCAGAGGCTCTCGCATACCGGTATTAGGAGTGTGCTTCCGTAACCAGAGTCCTGAAGCCTACAGAGCTGTTTTTAAAAACTGCAGTCGACTCTATGGGGGCAAGATTTTTGTAATGCCGAGACAAGAGCTTTGGTGGCCAACCCTCGTTTTACAGTTTTTGAGTGTTCCGAGTTGCTTGGAAGGAATCCTTTACATGAGCGGGCTTCATACACCCAGCACACGTGGGTATTCCTGAACTCCAAGGAGAGATCCAGAAACCGTATGGACATGGTTCACCGGAAGTTCCTGGGTGAAATATAGTCCTGGGCAGCTGTGTTTAAAGGTGCGTATGACGTCGGCGATCCAAAAAGCACCGCTCTTCCTGAATAAACCTTCGGGTTTCCACCATCCTTGTGCTTTGCTTCAGTGGCGACGAGGATGGGATGCTCCAGGCCCTGGTCGCTCATAGTTCGTCTAACCGAGACATCGTGCGACCGATCGAACAAGACTTACTGTGGGAAGACCGGAAGCTATGAATGCTTGTGGATACGGGATCACCAGTGAGCGTGATACGCAAGATCATTTTCAAGAGACATCGCAAGTGGTGGTCAGGGCCGCCAACTGCTGTTCAGACAGAGTTCGGTCATCTAAGTGCTGAATGTACAACACGTACTCCATAAGGTCGCTACGGCTGCCCTTTCCGGTACTCGATGTCGTACTGGTACGCTGAGAGAAGCAATGCCCACCGTTGAATTCTGGCCGCCGCCATTTGGGGAATCGGCCGCTCCGGATGAAACAGTGCCGTTAGTGGCTTGTGATCGGTCACCAGTGTGAAACGGTTTCCGAAGAGATAATCCCGAAACTTTGAACAAGTGTCATTTTTGGGACACAAGATTGACGCCATGAGTCTGCACCCTCAGCGAGACAACCTCGAGGCAGTGACAGCAGCGCCGAGACCGACATCAGTAAGCCAGCTGAAATCCTTCCTGGGGTTAGTCACGTAATATGCCAAATTTTTACCCAATCTGGCAACGACCTTGGCTCCGCTATATCGGCTGTTGGCAAAAGGTGCACCATGGCGGTGGGGTCAGTGGCGACAAGGAATGGGCTTCTTCCGCGACAGAACCACGCTAAGTTGAGAAGAAAGCAAGGATGGGGTCACGCCCGCCCGAGTTCGACGAAACGAAGAGCAGCTGGAGCACGTACCGAATTCGCCTGGAGGCCTACTTTGAAGGCCACGGTGTTACGGTTGCGGCGAAGCGTCGAACCCTTCTGGTATCGTCTCTCAGCGACAACATCGTCCAAATTCTGCAAGGGCGCTGCCAGACGACGTACGTCAATCGCCTGACCTACGAGGGCGTCGTGAGCTACCTTGAAGAGCACTACGATCCCCAAGCGAACGAGATTGCTGCCAGCTACGCGTTCTTTTCGCGCAACCAAAAAGAAGGAGAGAAGGTTCAAGACTTCGTAGCTGACCTGTGGCATCTGGCCAAAAATTGCAATTTTGGCGGGACCCTGGACCGTATGCTGCGGGACAGAATCGTGTGTGGCATGCGCGATGACGAGGCACGACGTTTCTTACTCACATGTAAGAAATTGAACCTGGAAGAGGCGGAAGAATTTGCAATGTCATCGGAGACAGCCGCCGAGAACGCCCGGGCAATGCGGAAAACTGATTCCGGGGACGAAGCTGGCGGTGTGCATTTCGTTCAAAGTCGACGGGGCAATCGGCGTCCTAGCAGACAAGGTACCAGCACCAGCAGAGTCAGTCCACGCACGTTGTGTTGGAGATGCGACGCACATCATGCAGCGGACGAGTGCCGACACCGCAACTCTGTGTGTCACAAGTCTGGCAGGAAGGGGCACTTGGCCAGGGTATGTTCGTCGGGTCGCGCTACTCGGCAAGGAGCGTACGCGCTGAAAGATTCAGATAACGACGAAGACGGCGAGGAAGAGATGCTCCGCGCCCTGGTCGCTCACAGTTCATCTAACCGAGACATCGTGCGACCGATCGAACAAGACTTACTGTGGGAAGACCGGAAGCTACGAATGCTTGTGGATACGGGATCACTAGTGAGCGTGATACCCAAAAGCGTTTTCAAGAGACATCGCAAGTGGTGGCCTGCGTTGGAAAAGACTCCCCTTCGCTTGTCGTGCTTCCTGGGGCCTCTGCCGGTGCTCGGTAGAATTTCCATGAGGGTCCAGCATGGGCAAGCACTGGTGAGGAGCGTTCTGGTCGTTGTAGATTGCGAAGGCCCCTTACTGTGTGGCCGAAACACGATTCAAGCGTTCCAAGACGTTGGTGCGTCACTGCTAAAAGTGGAAATGCCCTTTCATGTGAACGTGCTGCGCGGAGACGCCCCGGTGCAGAGAAAGCTGGAGGAATTTGCTGACGTATTCGAATAGACGTTGGGCCGCTGTGAAGGCCCACCCGTGAAACTATATAAGAAGGAAGGTGCTCTCCCCCGCTTCTGCAAGGCGCGTCCGGTGCCATACGCACTTCGTGAAAAAGTGACGGTGGAAATCAACCGTCTAGTGGCAGATGGGGTGCTCTCCCCGATCCGTATTTCGGAGTGGGCTACACCAGTTGTGCCGGTGGCGAAGAAGAACGGTGATATAAGGCTGTGCGGCGATTTCAAGCTAACGGTCAGCCCTGCTACACACCTGGAGCAGTATCCACTGCCGAAAATTGACGACATTTTTGCATCACTGTACGGAGGAGAGGTATTCAGCACGCTCGATTTACGCAATGCGTACAATCAGCTTCTCCTCGACGAGGAGGCTCGTAAGATGGCCTTGTTAAACACGCACCAAGGCTTGTACCACTACAACCGTTTGGCTTTCGGCATCGCGTCCGCCCCAGCCCTGTTTCAACGCCGCATCGAGTCACTTCTCCACGGCCTTCCCCGTGTTAAAGTATATCTGGACGACGTCATCATCGCAGAAAAAGAGAATGATACTTCGACACTCCGGCAGGTGCTTCAGCGGCTACGGGACAGCGGCCTTAAGTTGAACCAAGCCAAGTGCAAGTTCCGAGAGAATCACTCGATGACCCCAGTAGATCAGATCGTGGCACACCGTGAGTTCATTCCTTCGGACAAAGTACGGCTGGAAAGACTGCTGCTCCGTGCGCAAATGTGGTGGCCACCCGCCTTGAACCCACCTCTTTACTTGCCGGAGAATCTTGTCCTCGGTGGTCAGGGCCGCCAACTGCTGTGCAGACAGAGTTCGGTCATCTAAGTGCTGAATGTACAACACGTACTTCATAAGCTCGCTACTGCTGCCCTTTCCGGTACTCGATGTCGTACTGGTACGCTGAGAGAAGCAATGCCCACCGTTGAATTCTGGCCGCCGCCATTTGGGGAATCGGCCGCTCCGGATGAAACAGTGCCGTTAGTGGCTTGTGATCGGTCACCAGCGTGAAACGGTTTCCGAAGAGATAATCCCGAAACTTTAAAACTCCAAAGACCATAGCCACCACCTTAGTCTTCGGCCAATATTTATGTTGCCAAATTTTCAGTTAGTAATTACATATATTTTTATAATGATCAATACATTTTACTTTCTAAAGTTCACATAATCGCTTGAGACCGACACAGAAGGACGCTACTCGAAACTACGCGAGCTGTTGAGTCTGCGTAAACGTGTTTTTTGTTCGCTAAATGCCATGTGAAACATCGGGTTGCAGGATATGCCAAAAAGGACTCTGCTGTCACATGATAGATTGGAAGTAAAATTCACAAAATTTGAAAAAAAAGAGAGATAATTCATGAGTTTTGTTTTAAATAATCCATTACCCAACGCCTTACTGGAAAAAGAGATGCATAAAGATGCATGTAATGAAATTCCGAATTATGCTTAAATAGCGCGAAGGGCAGACAAAGATTCTTAACATCCTAATATAAATCACATTTCATCAGATTGCATGAGCTCAAAACTTCGTGAAATACTGTCTCGGGAGGCTAATGTTATATTCGGTTTTACGTGCACTTGTTTTGTTTCCTCACTTTAAAACACTATACTTCAATAGTCATACGCTCTAACAGGCTGCCGTATGTCATCGCGAGACTGCTATAAATACTGCACAGCTTTACAATTAGGACATCTATTGCTAGTGCTGCGAACGCATTTCACCAGAATGCTGTACTGTTTAACATGGTATGCACGTGACGTCATCACATTATATGCTGGTGGTCATTGTGATTTCTTTTTGCTGAGAAAATCAAATTCAACGATGCAAAATGCACGCTGCAGGAGGTCCGCGCTCAGTGGAAGCCAAGTATTTGAAAGGCACGCAATATTATTCTTAGTGCACCGTCGTGTGGAACGGCGCGAGCGTCTGGCAAGACAAAAACGCGCTTTTTGGTCTGCGCCGAAGATGCGGGGAAGAGGAACCTTTACAACACAGTATGACAGCACACACACACACGCGCACGCACACACACTTCTTTTTCTTTTTTTGTTGCTCCTCCAGAGAATATTTAGCATTCCTGAGGAATTGCCTCCGTTGTTTGGGTGTGCTAATTCGACAATTATATTTGTCACTTGTTAACAGCAACCCTCTATTGCTTTTATTTTGCACCCTGTGAAGTTTAACGGGGTCATAAAACGATATCCTGTTGGAACGTTCATGACTTTTCAGAGGAGTACTGGTCCTGGCCCAAGTATGCTCACACAAACCTCCACTGATTCAAAAACTTCTTTATCGCGGTGAAATCGCGAGGATAAAATGAGACCATTTCTTTCAGTCTTGCCTTCGCAAATGTTGATGACGTAATTTTGTGATCCAAACAAACTTTATTCAATTGCATCAGTCGTGGAACTCCCGCGGAAGGGAGTACCCCTCCTCAATCACTTCAGTCCGCCTCCCGTCGTTCGAAGCGCCATCTAGATTTTCATTTACGAAGTGTGTGTTTCATAGAGCACGGTGGAACGCCATCTAGACGCTGCGCTTCGAAACGTACGTGTCCCATAGAATACACTGCAATCACCAAAGCAGCCGTCCGGCGCGTCGAACAACGGGAGGCGAGTCGTGGTAAGTGAGGGAGAGGGGGGGGGGGGGGGGTACTGATTGTGCATGCAGCGTCTATGAGCAGTTCCGTAACTGAGCTAACCTAATAACGTTGGATCAAAACCACCCGCCTGACGAGAGTCGAGCGCGGCTCGTGGATTGGACAGGAGAACTACGTGAGCACTGAACATCGGATCGTAAGAATCAATGCCTTGGAGGACACTCGGGTTGTGACCCGTGTCCAACCACTGTGGTGATGAGAATAGCCGCAATAGACGAACTCTAACAATGCCTGGAGCTCAGCACGCGTTTTCTTTTTTCCGAGCCCCAGCTCGGGAGTAGGATTAACGTTGGCGGCATGGGACAGGCACCAGGCCACGTGGCCGATTCTGGCACCAAGCTGAAGGGATGAACGATGCTCACACTTCTCTAAATTTTTTGCCGACTGCCACTGTCTAGAAAGAAGAGCTAAGACACGTTTATTCAGTTATTAACGTTGGGGAGTGATTCTAAGTAGTATTTAGTGATTGTATAAAAATCGTTTTATAGTTCCTTTAAAACAAAATACAAACGTTGTCGAAACTTAGAGAATAACTTGAGAACGACGCTTGTGTGAGACTTAGAGCGACTGCCAACGTTCGGGTGTCCCTCTGAGGCCAGTAGGATCTTTTATTTTTCTTCAAGTATCCCTCCCGTACACACATGTACTTCTAGGTAACGTCATATTAATAAGTCGCGTTTAGTCATTTCAATACTTCTAGTCTCTGGGACATCTTTCCGAGGTAGTTCAGCAACAACGAAACATTTTTGGGCTGCCTCAATGATGTAAAATTGGTCGTGCAACATTTTTTGCACTTTCAGTAAATACTGTTGATAGCCTACGAAAACATCCATTAGTTTTCCCCTCCGCGCAATAGCAGATGCAGGAAAAATAAATAGACATCTGTCGATCCTCTCCTCACCTCGCAATTTGAACAAGCGGCCACGTGATCTGACGCTAATTATATACCGTGAGTGTTCACAGTCATGCGCTAGGTTTTGGAAAGCAAAAGCTTGGGCTGAGCTCCAGATATTGTTAGAGTTAAGCTATTATCATATTTAATTGAACATGAGCCGTTACCCGAATGTATTGCAATGCTGATTGTCATGAACCTGAGCACACGACTAGGGGTTATGAAAATCGCTTACGTCACGGTGTCACGTGACTTTCGGTGCGAAATCGCGATGTCATGTTACGTCAAGCTGTCGACAAGCTTAATAGTTCTAGTGACTTCCTCAAACTAGATCGACTTGGCGCAGTGAGCCACGCGACGTCACGGCGTCACATGAAATTACCTGAGAGTATGAATTGACACCATGACGTCACGTGACAACGTGAGACATGGTGAATCACAGTGCCAATACAAAAGCACCACGAAAACCCACAATTTATCATACATTGCAATTCTGTATCTGACGATTTGACCAATAAATAGAAATACAGCTTCCAATTTTTATTCCCATATATTCATTTTGTGATACTCACAAAAAAAAAATACATTGAACCGTTTTGAACCTGTTACCGTTATATGGTCTTCGGTACGGTTTCACTTCAGTCCCAAGATGGCAGCGAAGATTTCGGTTTGGTTCAGTTCTGGTTAAGCCGAAAACAACGGTTCGGTTCCGGTTCGACATCCTTACAGAGAGAAGAACCGGGGATGCAGCACTCTGGGATATACACACGCTGGAACTCGAAGCTATACGTCTAGTGGTTCATTTGCTAATGAAGGAATGCAGCAAGATGTGTATCTACATAAAGTGTCAAGAAGGAAAAGACACCCTCATAAGACGAACAACGACACTTTCGATTTCGTCGGCCTTTAAGCACATGTGCCAACAGCTCCTGACCGAAAGCGACGCTCACGTAATGACTGCATTGACCCCAGGGCACACGGATGGCAAAAATGGGTAACACGCATGACCACGAGACGGCAGGCAAGGAATGACCGCCTCCATCAACGCTTGGGTGAGTTTGTACCTGTGACACCAGACTCTACCTGACGAGACAACCGGGTTCTACTCGGCCCAAACGTGGAACATGTAGAGCTCAATATAAGTCGTTCATTAAAGCCCGTATACTATCTTTGAAACAGCAGCTGCCTAGAAAGCTTGAATGCGCGTGCCAAGTTCACTAGTCCACAAGGCGCGAACTGGATTCGCACTAACTCCCAACGTGTTAGTTAGATGGGGAGACTACACGCCGCGCAGAGATCGCCGCGCAGCACCAGACGCCCAACCACACGACACAGCGACAAACAAACCGGAGAGAGACATCCTTTGCCCAGATTGTAATGACGCACCACCCCCAATATTTAGAGCACTTGATTTCATTTCTTTTATGTCATTTATTGGTACACTCAGGGCCCGAAGGCATTACAGAGGGGGTGGGATTATAACGTACAAGTTAATAAAACACTCAAATCACGAATCAAGTTCTAGTAGTTCGGATACAGCATTTTTGAAATCATCATTATTAACAAACGTGGCGATGGATGTGGAAAGGTGATTCCAGTCAACAGACGCACGAGGCATGAATGATCTGTAGTAGGTATTAGTGTGGCACTGTGTCATTTCGACTTCATGTATGGGATCATTGCTTTATGATATCTATAGGATGGCTCCAGTACGAGTTCGGTCTGAAGGATTGGGTTGGGGAAAATATTTTAGGGGCGAAGCTCCTTAAGGCGTGGGTCTGTCCCTCCTAGTTGTGGGTATGTAGCCACTTCGAGGTTTAGTTTATGAATGGCTCAAGAGATGGCGTGTTCCGGAATTAACTTTATGTAGAGATGACAGATGGCGCTTAGCTCATGTTATAAAAGGCACTCGCTCTTGGCGCTGCTCGTAGTTTAGCTGGATGGAGGCAGTAGACAAGGCTGCGGAGCGGAGAGCGCGCAAGGCGGCGGCAGCGCGCGCTCGCAGACAGAATCCAGCCGTGCGAGAGCGAGAGGCCGAAGCATGTCGTCAGGCTGCGCGTCGACGCCGCCAAGATCCGGCCGTGCGAGAGCGGGAAGCCGAATCGCGTCGTCAGTCTGCTCGGCGACGCCGCCAAGATCCGGCCGTACGAGAGTGGGAAGCCGAAGCGGCACGGCAGCGTCGCCAAGATCCGGCCGTACGAGAGCGGGAAGCCGAAGCGGCACGGCAGCGGCGCCAAGAGGATCTGCAGAACGTCAGGGAACGGGAAGCGGCAAGAAAGCGCGCGTATCGGCAGGCAGACCCCGATGCAGCGAGAGCTCGTGAGGCGTCTGCAAAACGCATCAGGCGAGCTCAGCCCGAAGGTGCCGACGCGCGGTTTAAGCGAGACTTTCTAGACGTTTCGTTCGGCCATAGCTGTGGTGTGTGTGATAGATTGTGGTTCTCAAACAGTCTAGTCACAATATCTTCCATAAAGAACGACCAGGCTCGCGCCAATGCCATCGCCGTGCTGCAGCGCGAGTTCCCTGCCAGCAGCGGTGAGTACAAGATTTGCTATAGCTGCAAGGATTCGCTAGTGGCGGGAAAGGTGCCTCCAATGAGCGTATCTTACGGCTACACGTACCCACCCAAACCGGATCACTTACCTCCTCTGAACCTTGTGGAAGAACGACTGATCGCTCCTCGTTTGCCGTTCATGAGCATAAGGCGGTTGACGCACGGTAATGGACAGTATGGCATCAAGGGGCAAGTGGTTAACGTTCCGATAAACGTCCCCACCACGGTGCAATGCTTACCTCGGAACATTCCGGACGACGTGGCCATCGACGTTCATCTCAAGCGCCGGCTCGTGTGCAAACCGTCGTATAAGAGGGGTCTCGTTAAGAAACGTAACATCCACGAGTGGCTCAAACATCTCGAGCATTCTCCGTTATACAAGTACCTCAAAATCAAAATTGATTGGAGGCGCCTCGCAAACGTGCAAGACGACGGCGCCGTGGACGACGACGAGATCGAGCCGGCGCCGGAGGTTACCGATCTCGAAGATCCTATGCAGGCTGTGATTGCACTCAACACAATGGCGCATACCTTGATCTTTGACGACGGAGCCTGCGGCGTCGACACTGTGGCGGCAATAACCGCCGAATTAACGGAAGAATCGCTGGTTTACCGACGATTCACTCCGGAGCTTCGCCCACTCATCATCATTCACCACGTGGATATGCTGTGACTTTTTTTGAACTAAACATAAACGATAAACTTTCGGCGTATAGAAAAAGTAGTCAAGGATAGAAATGTTTTCATAGAGTTTACGCTCGATGTGCGCTGGTAATGTGAAAGAATGAAATGCACAAATCTATTCTGGACATCTTCCAAGGCGCCGATATGAGAATGTGCTGCAGAAGAGCTGCTCTGACACCGATTCCGCCGGAAACTGCTCATAATCACGTACAAGGACTGGGTCACTGCGACAATATGAGCCAGGCAAGGCAAGCACTGCTTGGTCTTCTATGCTTTGCCAAACAGACCGGCATCATTCTCCGCATCTGAAGCCCTACAGCCTGAAGACGACCTGCATTTGAACACCTACCCTCTCCTCTTCTCCCTTTTTCCAACTAGAACTGAGAGCCATACCTTCTAAAATAAATGCGTATTCATCATCAACCTCGTGTTCAATGCTGATACGAGTTAAGACGCGGTTGGCAGACTTCCTGCCATTGTGCTTTAATTTGTTATCCTTGTGAGCAATGTCACTACGTGTCATGTGGCGGTTACAAAGACCTAATGCGTGGTGCTTTCATTTTTTATCAACCCCCAATTTTTTTTATTCTCGTGTGCAATGCTGCTCCGTGTCAAGTCACGGTGAACAGACTTCCTGCCGTTGTGCTTTCAATTTTTATCCTCGTGTGCAATACCGCTATCTGTCACGTCCACGGCCAAAACAATAATACTTTTTATAACAATGTAGCAGGTGCGTACATTGGGTGCAATTGACTATACCAAAGTCAAATACTCTGTATTGAAAATGAGAGATGTGTTGTTTTGCCAGTCCGATTGTGTTTATATTTCCAGTAACGTCAGTACATTTTTTATTCTACCTTAAGAATATTTTCCCAATGCTTGCTTGATTGAAATCCAGCCTAGACCTGCGAGGACTCTGTGTCATTATAAGGACTGCGTACTTAAGGAATCCCAATTTTCGTCCAGCAGCATTCAATGTGTCTAAACATGTATGAAACGTCGGGCACTAGGAATTCAAATATCGCGCCATTCGCGTAATCACTATTCAAATCAGAATTTGCCACGTGCACTGCTGCGAGTCCGTGTAGTAGGTGAATATTTTGGCTAAAAAAAACACGTTATTTACACAAATTAGCATACATTTACACGTTGTATAATGAATAATTCATTCACAATTCATGCGAGGTTGTAAAAGACGTGTTTTGGTTCGGTCGTACACGAATAGCCATCTATCCGACCTCGGAAACACGCATCGCCACCGACACGGTGACCGCCATGTTATTTTTGATTCGGTCTGTGCGACGCAATAAAACAGGAGGACTTAGATGCGACTAGACGCTGCGTTGATGGCTGGTTACTTAATGCATATCGGGTCTCAGTACTATGAGGCTTCTTCTTGACGCTGTTATGATCGGCCACCCAGACCGCAGCGCAGCCAGTCAGTCAGCTGCGACCATACGGCTGGGTTCGGCTCCAGGCATCGCCAAACATGTCGACCTTCTCGGGGGAGCACTCAGTCCGCTGCGCGATGAGCCGTGGCCGCGTTTCCCAGAGAAGGAAGGAACGGAAGTTAAGAAGAAAATAACAGGACACTTTTCTGTATGTTCAATTGGCGCAGAGGTAGAACATCGCTACTGACAAAGTGGTCGGAGGCTCGATCCCTGGGAGAAGTGAAGTGTTTTTTTTTTTTTAATTTACCAAAACAAAAATAAATAAACCAAGACCGATGGAAGGAAAAAATAAAGTCCTTAATATCCACTGACGCCAAGGAAAACTATACAAATATCATTGCTACAAACTTTAGCAGCACGCTCTTTGATAAACAAAATTTGGGCACCCAGGTTAAATTGGCCGTTAACGCAGGAACCAATACGACAAGGTCGGTCCTTCAGTCGTTTCTTTTGCCGTAGCGTTTTAGACATTCATAAACAAAAGAGTAAACACATCCGTCATAAACAGCTAAGCTTTGAAACGATGCCGACACTGCTGCGTACACTGGCTTAGATGGCGGCTGCGATCAGCTGCAATAGCGACGGGCTTTGGGCCTCGGCCACTTCGGCCAGATATCGTGCCTCGGCTCGGCCCTCGGTTGCCTTGACTGCCGGGCCCTGATTCTGGCTGCGACCACTGAAACCAACGGTGCAAAAACGACAACGCTGTGACGCTACGAGGACTGCGAGCGAGCTGTGGCTCTTTGAGGTCCCTTGTTCTCGCGACCGCTGTGCAGCGACTGTGATGTGTGGTTTATCTGTGCGTCGTCTATGCAACGTTCGGTGTTTTCACCCCTTACCATTTGCCAAGCGACCATCACCTTCATTCTGTGTTTCCGGAACTGCAGATGGCCGTGGTGCAGTTGTGAACGAAGACGCGAACGGTCGCCGACGTTCTCTGCGTGCATGGGCGCCCGTTCGTTCTTGTTACCCCTTATCGTTTCTACCGACCACCACAGCGCTCGGTCTGTGTGTTCCTCGTTCTTTGTCCTCCGTACTTTTGGCGCTGTTTCCCTCTTCGTAACTATGCATAACCAACTTGTCCAATTTTCAACGGTGCTACGACCACCACATTAATTCTGTGTTTCTGGAGCTGCAGATGGCAGTGCTGCTGTTGAGAACGAAGGCGCGAATGGTCGTCGACGTCCCATGTGTGCAAGGGCGCTTGGAGGTGTGGCTGCAAGGAGGGGTGGGAGGAAGTTGTAGCGTTCTACTTCTGGGAAAGACGCCAAGAAAACAAGAGTTTTTTTTCTTTTCTCCTGCTGCCCCTCTCCCCTTCCGGGAATATTTCTGCGGGCGCTCATGGCTGTGTGTCGTGGTATCCGGCAAACTTGTTGAAAGCCGGATGGCCAAAGGCCGATTTGTCGATAGACAACTTGTCGAATAGGCCACTCCATCATAGGCCACTTTGCAGATCCCAACTCGTCTAAGACAGGTTTGTTTAGTAGGTTTCACAGGACTTAAGAGGAACCCCTTTATTATTGTCGTTTCCTGCTCTACATTTTTTGCCGTCAATGTTAATTTGTTCCCTTTGCATGTCCAAGTACAAGGTACTGTCGGGAGAATGATGAAATGCGAATGGCAGAATATGTGGTTTTCGATACACACTGCGTCACCTGGCAGCTCTCTGGGAACTCATGGAAATGTGTTAGGAGCGAGGGTACGACTCCTACCAAGCCTATTATCTACTGTTAAATGCTAGACCAGGGGTGCACAATTAAAAAATTAGTCGAGCCAAAATTATCTTTATTAAAAACTGTGCAGGCCGCACCTAGTGCGACGTGTTGCATATTTTGGCTGCAGTCAGGTTTCAGATATCAGGTGTCATTGTACTCGTTTCCGTTCTTAGCACATCTCGCAATGTTATGTCCGTCATGGCAGATCGAAGACGTTCTTGTTCGGAGTCATCAATCATTAGATCGCATGTTATAGCATGCGAGCGGTTCGGGAAGTTGTAGGCCCGATGATACGAGTGCATCCAAGACTTGAGAGCCGCTGCCTGCCCGTGACAAATGAGACTGCGAAATCTGCATAGCTGCGACTCCCATGCCGATTATTTGTCTGTACGCCTAATGTACTAAATTCTTGCCGATTGCGTCAACCGTTGATCACCCTGTTTTCGTTCTCCGCGCAAATCCAACAAGCTCAGGCACTGCTGTCTGTTGTGAAAGTTTTCATGAACGATAATGCGAAATGTCGCCGATGTTGCCATGTGCCCAAGTGTCAACCGGCGATCATCTGACGATCATCTTGGTTCATGTCTCTATGCATCCCCAGTACCGCTAAAACAGTGCTGTCTATCCTGGAATTGCCGCAGGGTTGAAAGTTGGGCAAGTTCGTGATAGAATAGAGAGCGCGCAAAAAATAAGGACGATAAAGAGAGGACACGTACGAAAGAAAAGCGCTTATCTGTCGTACGTGTCCTCTTTCTATCGTCTTTGTTTTTGCGCACCTTCTATTTTATCATAACCCTAGAATTGGCTGTGAACGCAGAAGTAACTGGTCGCTCAGGTCTCCCTGTATTCCACAGCAAGATGACATATGTTTCCTGGTTGCTATCCTATTTTAGATTTCAGTGTTTTAGGGGACCGTTTGAGCGACTATGATGCAATCGATCAACCTGTAGACAGTCATGTTGTGACGCTAATCTAGACCGTAACTTCGATCGTACTTTGGCCAATAGCGCTGTCGTCTGCGTGAAATGCCATGCTAGCCGAACTTTGGTTGCTCTCGGAAAAGAAGGCTGAACAGCATTGAAATATTGTGGAAATAAGACGTGTCGTTGTCTTCAAACAGTGGCGTTTCTTAGTGGCCGGAGGTCGAGAGTTCTACGGCATCGTGCGCCGGCCTTGTCGGGGCTCCGAAGGCAGCGGAAATCTATCAACTGCGCGTTGACTTAACCAAGCTGAACCAGGTCATCCTTCGAGAGCAGCATATGATGCCGACCGTCGACCAGGCGTTCGGGTTGTTGGGAAGCGCTAGCGTCTTCTCGAAACTGGTCGCAATGTCTGGGTTTCACCAGGTACGCCTCTCCAAAAACAGCCAGGAGTACAAGACATTCATGTACCCTTCCGGCGATTCCATTATGGCTGCCTCCCCTTCTGAATTACTTAGGCCCTAGAGGTGTTCCAGAGCCCGAATGTCAATGACTTTCGAGGGAATTAAAGGATGCGTTAACATGGTAGACGACATCCTGGTATAATGAGAAAGACCGGTCTAAACTCAGGCAGAAGACTCCAAGCTGCCCCTCGAGAGACTGCAGCAAGTGGGCGTCTACGCTGAATGCCTCCCTAGCGCCGCCGCGGGGTGTCGGTCCCTCAAGTTCCTTGGCGTGGTGTTGAGTATCAACGGCATAGCACCAGGCCCCGACAAGGTCCCCGGTCATCGCGGGTATGCAATTTCTGACAGACGTGCAAGGCGTGCGGCGCCTCCTGGAAATGCTGAACCACATCGGATATTTCTTGCTGAGCTTGTCCGCCGCCACTAGGCCAATCAGGCTCGTCCTAAACAAGGACACGATCTGGACCTGGGGGACTGGTCAAGCTTCAGCCTTTGACTCGCTAAAGAGGATGTGGTATCCAGCTCCTGCGTGGCTCAATAGAACCCAGAGTATCCAGCAACCGTTTCTGCAGGCACCAACTCGTACGGTCTGGGCGCCGTCCTCCTGCAGGAGCAAAATCTGGTGAGCGATGAGCAGTTACCTTTGCGTCGTGGTCACTGACTATTGCCAAAGAGCGGTACAACCCAAATTGAAAAGGAAGCGCTGGGAGTCCAGTAGGCCATCCAGAGGTTCAAAAAGCGTCTGCACAATCCGAGCTCTTTTGTCGAAGCCGACCACCAGCCGCTGCTCCGGTCGCTGCGCTGCACCGACCTCATGCCTCGCCGCGTCCAGCGGCTCCAAATCCGGCTGCTGCGCTACCTGTTTATGGTGCAGTATCTTCCTGGCAAGTGCCCTCGCCATTGCCAACATGTTGTCTAGAGACTCCCAGGTCCTTGCCCCCAGCTGCGTCGACTGTAGACAGCGTCGAGCTCTAAGACAAAAGAAAGACTAAATATAGTAACAGCCTGTCCTCCTCCATTTCTAGTGACACACCCCCAGGGGGATCCGAGAAGCAAGGAGGAACAAGACGTCTTCCTTCTTTCTGAGGCTGACGGGAGGGAAGTTATTTCACCTTATCTTCTTGATCTGCTCTAGGCTTTGTCTTTGTTTTAATATTTTCTTTCCGATACACTGCACGCTCAGTTTGATAAGCAGTATTTGTGTGCCCAAGCATGCCCACGCAGCCCTATGTTACCCGAAATTGTGAGCCTTTGTGTTTCCACTACAGGGCGTCCATAGTATATTCTACCATGAACGCAGAGCATTATGCTGGATTTTACCCTTCATTTCGTTAAATAAGTAATCCGTCATGAACCGCCAAGTCTTAAAATAGTGCTACGTAATCGGTCATGGTGAATGCGCAGGGGTCTCCCGAGTCTGTTTAAGTATATTTGAGCGTCACGACGGTGAGCCCGTGACTATGGTGACCGCAAAATCCTCCTTTGCAGCGACCCTACCTGTTATTATTCTTCTGTCGACCGTACTACGTGCTTACAGAGTGTGTCAACCGATGATCACCTTGTGTTCCGTTTCTCCGCGCATAATCGACATTGCTATGGCAGTGCTCTCTACTGTGAAAGTGGCTGTGAACGAAGACACCAACAGTCGCCGAGCTCACCTTCTGTTTCGCAGAAAATTGACGTATGGTTTTTGCTTCCGCTATTCTACTTCAGGTTTCAGCGTTTTAGGGAACCATATGTGCGGTTACTGTGCAGTCGATGTACCCGTGGTCAGTCATGTTGTGAAACAGATCGAAACCTTAACTTCGATTGGGCATTCTGCGCTATTGTCTTGACAGCCCCTTCCAGCTTGCTTCTTGTAGGCCTAGATTGGTTGAGACATCTGTTTGATAGTCCCGTCTTTTTGTTGTTCCCGATCTGGGGATTGTGATGAGAGCTGTACACAATCTGGCCTGTGTTTTCACCCTTGCTTCGATGTTGAAAGACAAAATTGTTTTCTTTTCTTTTTTTTAATTCTCTTTTTTAACCCCCATATCCCCCCTCCCCTTGGCAGAGTGGCCGACCGGGACGAACAAACCAGGTTAATCTCTGTTTTCCTATTGTGTTTTTTCTCTCATCATCTCAAGCCGAGTTTTGGCTGTCTCTCCACTCGTAGACTGCTGGCAGGCAAACTGTGGTGTCTCATTGTGCAGTCTTTGGTTTTCCAGTTCCACTGTGGCACTTGCCCATTGGTGGTGAAGAAGACTGTCACCATTTTCGTTTCAACACTTCTTGGCATTTTAAGCCGCAGCAATCAAGTATCTTCAAAAAATATGCAAACGGATGACTGTTGTTTGGTTTCGAGAGCACACTGGATGGCCCACGTTTTCACGCTCTTTGCAATGTCAGATATTTACTGTTAGGGTTGCCACTTGGAATTGCCATATGGTACGGCATGCCTTGGCACCATTCACACTTGTCTGGTTTTGAGCTTCCCCGAAAAGGTCCGTTCTCACTTTGGAGGGGTACCACAAATTTCTGGGGTGGTGTGGGACGAGGTGTCGGACTCGGCCTTGAAAAAAAAAAACGCATCAACGCCACAATTGTGAATACAAATAACACCGGTCACAAACTTCCAAGCCCCACCGCTCCACTCGACGCCGACACTGGCTTACACGACATACAATATCAAACGCCCCAAAAGTGAAGGCGTCTGCTCCCGTACTGCAGCAAGCGGAAGTGAAGTGCTAGGCCTATGACCTTCACAAGAATATATAAAAAATGCTTTGCAAAAGACATATTTTCATTTATTATTGAATATATTATGATAAAATCTCAATACACTGTTTTATATTTGATTCAACCTAGTCGGACTCCTCATAAACACTTTCATGACCGGTTTAAGATGTATTGTTTATACAGTGTTATCTTTTGCCGCGGACTAACATTATAGATTTTGCCTCCCTAGTCTTTAAATGCAAACAGTTCTTACACACGACTGGCCTCTGCGCCGTGTTTTGTGTCTTCTATAAATCTTGTGGGAACCACGTGTTCCCCGTCTCCTCTATCTAGGCCTTGCGCATGCAGGCCGAGGGAACAAATATGACGGCGGTTTCCCGGGTACGAGGTGAGCCCGCATTCCTCAAAGAGGGCGCTTTCTCCCTCGTCCTTTTTGGGTGAATGTGCCTCCGGCGCATCATTGGAAATGATTGTGGAAGCAACCCATTTGCGGGCTAAGCCACGCCACCTACCTCGGGCGCGTCCATTTCCCATAGGCTAGATACGCCGGCCGCGAACGGTGGGAGTGACTCTCTTTTGGGGGAGGCTCTGGTCTCGGAGCCTCTTTCTTTTTTGCGCTTCCCCGTCCCACGAATCTGCCTAGTACGGTAGTGTGGGCCCCCGTCAGGTAAATCTGTCTGACACGACAGCGCCGACATTTTCCCATTCTTTTCATTTATTAGTTTAGCCGACAAGCAAAACGTGGTGGCGAAGGCGCAGATAAACCCGCTTCTTCGGAATTGATTGACATGAATGACAAAATGACGAAACCTCTCCACTGGAAATGGGGAGGTCCCGGGTTCGATACCCGGACCACGCGGATTTTTTCGGTCGCGCACCTGTCACCTAGCTCTGTTTGGAGAGTTGTGTTTGTCTTTGGTTCCTCTTGTTCCTTTTTTCCAGGGATTATTTTCGTCCATCTTGTCCAGCTCGCTTTCAACTTTGCAAATAATTGCGGTATAATCTTCGAAATTCTTGTGTTTCGGAGTGTTCCTTTCCTTGGAGCCTACGGCAGCCTTCGGACGGACCCGGCCGTAGCAGTCCTCAACATTGACCTACGGACTGGGACCGATCTCGTGGTGCAGTAAGGTAAGTGGAATCCCACATTCGGCACCCAACGTGGGGCTGTCCGTTGACTGCAAAGCAAAACAAAACCAAAAATATCTCGCAGAAACCATTCTTTACATGTCAGAAAACCAGGCTAATTTCCGGCCATGGATTTTGTGGACCGAAGGAAAGGCGAACGCCCCAAACCCGACACCGCATAACGGCTTTGTTGCCACGTCAGCCCCACGCGGACAAAATGAGCAGGTGTCCTTTCAGTGGAGCTTCAAAAACGAGGTTGACTCACAATGTCCTGCATGCAACCAACGCACCCCTTCGAGGAGTGCGTCAGCTTTCGTCGCTGAGCCAAGCCCACCCGTGACTTTCGGAGTCAACTCGGATGTGGTCGAACGAGAGGGGATGACGCAACATCAGGCGAATGCAACCTCTTTCGTCGATCTCTGGAACCCGGACTGGCAGTAAGCTTCTCCGCACGGAGGTAACACTGACGCCGGCCACGTGCTGCAGCACCACACCACACAGAAAGAACAGAGGGAACAGCCCGCCAGCCGGGACCAGCCGGGACCACCCAGAGGGAACAGCCCGCCAGCCGCACATGGGGAGAGCAATTCTCACCACAGAAAAAACCACGATCGGCGCATATGAGCCCCTGCTATAAAACGCAGCTCGGGTGATCGAGAGCTTGACGGGCGCACTACAAACAGCAGTCAGGTCCCCGCCGCCGACATGGCCAACGGTCAGAATCCCTATCCCGACATACCGAGGGTAAGGGGATCGAGTGAGCGCGACTTAACCCTGTAAATGAACAATAAGTTATTACTACAATCATAAATTTAAGCAACATCAAAGCTAAAGACGCTGATGGATTTCAGATAAAACCAATTAAGCACGCTGTTCACCTTTTTGCACCTTACATAACACATATATTTTACCCTTGCATTAGTCAGGCTGTTTTTCCTCGAAGAATGCGAGTTGCCCATATAAACGTGCTGTATAAGAAAGGTATTTGAAATGACATGGAAAACTACCGTCCCGTGGTAATACTTCCAATTTTTTTTCAAAAGCATTAGGAAAAAATAGGGTTTAACGGTTTTGTTGACTTTGAGCAGAAACATAACCTCCTAAATGAATCTCAATCTGGTTTCCGTAAAGGACTCTGAACAGAGTCTGCATTGCTCGCGCAGAAAGAACTAACCTTGACTGCACTTGAGGAACAAAAATTTTCTTGGTATCTTCGTCGATTTAACTAAAAAAGCATTTGATCATGTAAATAATACACTGCTTGTTCAAAAACTTTAACGTTATGGTTTCAGAAAGAAGGCTGCATCCTTAATAATGTCTTATCTACATCATCGTGTACAAACAGCCCGTATAGACTATTATTTCTCTGATCCACTTCCTGTTTCTTGCGGCGTACCACAGGGGAGTATTCTGGGTCCTTTTATTTTCAATATGTATATAAATGACATCGTGTTTGCTAGATCAGATGTTAATCTGATTATTTACGCCGACGATACCATCTTATTTATAACCGGAATTATATCTAATGGGATAGTCGATAAAGCAAATTTGACGTTAGAACAACTAGACAAATGGAAGTGCCAAAATAGCTGAAAAATAAATATAAACACAACTAAAGCCGTCTTATTTTGTAGTAAACATAAAAATGTCGTTTTAAATCAACCAATAATGCTGAATTCGACTCCCAATGCAGTTGTCTCTAGTTTTTAGATACTAGCCCAGGTAGCACGCCAGAGGAATGCCCAACTTGGTCAAAGGTCTGGCAAACATAAGGGCCCAACTTTGGCGCAGTTAGGTTTTTGCACCATGGCACTCATCCGTGCAAAAGTACGGTGCCTAACTATAGCCTTAGTTGGGCGATCTTAGGGCATGCCAAAGTTTGGCTCTTCTCTGGTACGCCAGAGGAGTGCCAAAGGTGGTGCCATACTTGAGTCATAACTGCCATAGTAAATCCTAATCTGGGAATTCGGGGCATGCCAAGGTTTGGCGTTTCTCTGGTCCGCCAGGGGAGCGCCAAAGTTGGTGCCATACTTGAGCCATAACTGCCATAGTAAATCCTAATCTGGGAATTCGGGGCATGCCAAGGTTTGGCGTTTCTCTGGTCCGCCAGAGGAGCGCCAAAGTTGGTGCCATACTTGAGCCATAACTGCCATAGTAAATCCTAATCTGGGAATTCGGGGCATGCCAAGGTTTGGCGTTTCTCTGGTCCGCCAGAGGAGCGCCAAAGTTGGTGCCATACTTCAGCCATAACTGCCAGAGCAACGCCTAATTTCGGTATTTGGGACGTGCCAAAGTTTGGCTTTTTTCTGGTTTTGGCCCAAAGATGCTAGATGAGAGCCGAACTATCAGAAAATGAAGCCTAACTTTGGCACTTTGGCGATTTTGCCCCAATAATGCCAGATCTCAGCCGAACTACAAGGAAGTAAGCCTATCTCTGGCGCATCTGTGGCAATTTTGGCCCAAAGGTGCCAGATGACTGCCGAACTATAGGAAAGTGAAGCCTAACTTTGGCACTTGTTTGGCGATTTTCGCCCTAAGATGCCAGATGTCAGCCGAACTACAAGCCACTAAGCCTAACTCTGGCACATCTGTGGCAATTTTGGCCCAAAGGTGCCAGATGACAGCCGAACTATCAAAAAGTGAAGCCTAACTTTGGCATTTGTTTGGCAATTTTGGCCCAAAATGCCAAATATCAGCCGAACTACCGGGCACTAAGCATAACTCTGGCATTTGTTAGGCGATTTATGCCCAAATATGCCAGATGACAGCCGAACTACCAGGCAGTGAAGCCTAAATTTGGCACTTGTTTGGCGAATTAGAGCCAAAATACCCAGACTCTTGCCAAGGAAGGTCAGGTTTGGCTCTACTTCAGCTCTTTCGGGCTTTTCAATGCCCTAAACTCCCAGACAAAAGCCAAATTTTGGCCCAGAACTCGGTGCTACCTGGGAGAGGTTGTTTTTCAAGAAACTTTGTCGTGGGATGCACACATTGATTCCGTAGCCGCTAAGCTGTCCCGAATAGTCGGACTTGCATGTCATAATCGGCATATTTTGCCACGAAATATTATGCTTTTAACTTATAATAGTTTGTTTTCATCTAGACTTAACTACTGTCATTTAGTCTGGGCATCCCCAACTCAAACAAATAAATCTACATTGCGGGCTTCTAACTCCGATTCCTTGAGACGAAGTATTGCTGTGTCATATTCATCCGCCACTCGACTTCGTACCCGCACTCCCCGCGCCAGCGTCCGTGTCCCGTCGATTCCCGCGCCAGCGTCCTCGTTCCCTGTCACCGCAGCACCATCCTTCGTTGCCCTCCGCGCGAGAAAGCCGCGGTCCGCGCAAAAAATCCGCTGTCCGAGCGACAGTCGCTGTCCAAGAGAGAGCCTTTTTTGTCCTGCGTCCCCTTATAAAGCCTTGGGTCCTTTGTTCCGAAAAGCCAGTCGCGTGACGTCAGGTGGCCTAGGGGAGCGCCGTACCCGGACCTTGTGGTTCGCGAAGCCATCGCCGCACCCCCCCGAGGCATGACGCATCTCGGAGGTATGGCGTGTTAAGCTTCTGTCGGGATTTGGGACCCGATGGGTCGGCGCTGGGGAGGGCAGCCAGATCTCCACACCTCCCTCCCCTCAAGGCTCAGACTCCGGGGGGCCCGAAGTTGCGTGGTCCCCAGGACCTCAAGCAGGGAACTCGCTCAGCTGAGTGTCACCGATGATGACGAGCACCCTCGATGATAATGGTGGTGGCATCAAACCAGGCAGGCCAGCGGTGAACGTTCATTCACTGGGAACTCCGCCAACGACGGAGCACGGTCCACGAACTGGTCCGGAGCACCACAGCTCACAACACGCACGGGCACTCTGGCACACAGAACACGCCGGCTCTTAAAGTTCGCTTTCGTTCCTAATATTCCAGACAGCGAATTGCGCAAAAACAAATATGGGCACGCAATACCAGACTGCGCGACGAAACCAAAATCTTTCGATCGTTGGACATGCCACGAAATCAAAACAAAACTCTTCATTTCAACAGGCAGGCAATCATCAAGAACGTCAGGCTACACGTTCAAGAGGTATCTAAAGGGAAAACTATTCCTCAACTAAAAAGTATGAGCACTCTGTACATACTCAAATCGTACCTACGCCCACTATACAACGTTTGTTCCTATAAAACTCAACTGCATTTTTTTTAAACAGAAAACAATCTACCAGAGCGTCACAGCCGCACACCTCTGATAACAATATTAATCTCCAACACACTCGCGGAGAACGCAGAAGTCCTCAAAAACTAACAATAACCTCCCATAAAACAGAAACGGCCACAAATCCTCCCCCGTTTGCGAGATGCGACTCAAAATAGCTACGGAAAAAAACACGCTGCCAACAGCTGAAATTATCCAAGTCGGGCACTCAGGCACTTAGGCAACAAATAATGAATACGTTCACTTCGCGGTTTGGAGAAGAATGCAAGTGAAAACGCTTCACAGCGTTCACAGCGTTTATTCACATTACACATTACATGCGAGCTTTCTGTAGCAAGCCGTTCGCTAGTTTTCGTCGCTACTCCGACAAAAACTCCATTCTATAAAAAATTTCGAAATGAAACAAGCATTCTTCCCTCACAAAGACGGGAACCTTGTGAGGGCGTCCAGAATTGTTGCGCTTGATCTTATTTAAACATATTTTGCAACTTTTTTTGTCTTTAGAAGCATCAAAAAACGATAACCGCTACGGCTGTGATTAGAACATCCAATCGCACAACAACCGACCACTTTCTCACCAGAAAACCTAAACGTAAGGGTCTGTACACAGCATACCATGCGGCCCCTCATGCTCGCGCGTTGGCCAGGGATCCGTAATTGTGGACAGGAGCGCGCTGCTCCCCCAGACGTCAGGCCTAGCGGTTGCTAAGCCTGACGTCTGTTCCATGGGAGGAGTCTGGGAGGGGCGAAGGTAAGCGAGAGGTCACCGAGGACAATAGATGTCCAGACTCGGTTGTTCCCTCTCGGTTGTTCTGAGCAACCGAAAAAGATGGTTATGAAGAATCTCCTCTAACGAAACCGTTCTTCATCGCCCATTTGCCTTTCTTGTGCGCCAGAGGACGATAACGTTTGAGGCGAAATCGTTCTTCACGAGTTGAAAGAGCTCTTGGGGCGTCGAAGAACCTTGAAAGAACGAATTTTTTTTTAAGTGCGTAGATACGATGTGTTTCTATTGAATACCGAGGCAAGTAGAAGAAGTGTGGTTGATTATTAGACCGCAGGAGAGGGAAGATTCCCGTAAACAGTTCTCCACTCGCTTCATAGAACGACTCGCAGATGACCCTGACTCGCTGTAAAATATAATAAGATATGACGAGATGTAGATTTTTTAGTATAAGCTGAAAGGGAAAAAAACCTCTGCACTGAAAAACTTCCCGTCACCGCGAATGAAATTGGTAAGGCAAGAGCTATGGGCCATGTAAAAAAGAAAACGGTGGCACTGCTGAAGTGGCCATAATGACCTACAGCACTGTTTCAAACAATACAAAATTAATATTCAGCAGTGTGTAGGTATGAGATGGGTGCATGTTGAAGAGGATAACAATTAATTTTTAATAATGTATTAAATATACCACCTTTTTGGCACCATCCTCGCAATTTATTGGACATACTTCGTTTAGCAATCTGCCGACCAAAAACAAAATCTGGATTTAGTCCTCGTGTAACGAACATTATAATTACTTTGATGTTTTATCGCTCGGTTTATTACATTTGACATTACTTAAGTAGTACATATTTTCTTGTATCCAACCGGTATTTGTTCTAATTAGTATGTGCTTGCATGAAAGCAAGTGATGTCGCCGAGAATTTGTCAAGCTGCCCACACAGCCTTTTTTTTCTCTCAACACACATCAAGAATGGTAAAAAAAACACAATAATTATTGTTTTAAGCAAGCAACAAACGTTTATTGAAAAGAAAGCAGTAAGTTGCGGTTTTCATGCCTAGTGATCTCGGGCACGTTAAACGTTCCCTCAAAGGCCCTATTTCAAGCAGACTTGTGCCTATCTCAAATTCTCTACTCAAGATACTATATTTCAAATACTTTTTGAAGTATCTTGGTGTCTTGCAAATACTTTTGATCGAGAGTATTTGATACTTTATCTTAATTACATTTCTGAGTATCTTGTACTCATGATCTCAAATAAAGTTTTGACATTCCGCCATTTTTCGAGTTTTTAGGTTTGAAGTGCACGAGCAAACGTGAATATTCTTTCGAGCAACCAAATCCTGTTGCTAGCTCCGATTAGCTACGGTAACTTTGATTGAGCTCGTGACAGCATCGCTTTTTGGCCGATTTTGATTCATATTTTAGCCCAAAGTCTGTACAATAAAGGTTTTCCCTTCGCCTTCCCAAATACGCCTTTTGTTTCCTAGAGTTTCCCCCCAAAAATCTTCAAACAAAAGGAGTGGTTTTACGGAAGTAAAGATTGCCACACTGAGTCTCAACGAAGACCGGGAAACGACCTACGACAACAATGCAGACTTGAGCTTCAAACAAATAACAAATAGAAGAAAATGGAAAGTGGACACAAAAATTAGACTTTTTTTTGCTTGTTGTATATTTGACAATGCTACTGCAAGACGTTGACGTTTTTTTTTTCTTTTCTTTGCGTCGTCAGTCCGGCACTTATCGCTCTCGCGAACACTGTCTGTAAGCAATCATTGTTAAGCAGAGAACAGGACAGGGAATGGACTACGAGCTGGATGACCACTCAAAATGCCAACAAAGCGTCCCCCAACGTTGAGTGCCTTTCTGAAAGCAACCTACTTGAAGGTGCATCGACGCCCTGGCTATCATGTAGGTTCTTTTTGTTATTCATTCACTCATATCCGTATCCCAAGTCCGTTTATAGTGACCTCCCCATATAGGGAATAGGGATTATAGTTAAACGATGCGTCTAAGGTGCGCCGCAGGACGTGAAATTCAGTGATTTCACTATTGGCGAGGCGCTTTGTCCCGTTTGTTGTCCCCACACCTGGGTGTTTACCCAACGCAAGGCCTGTGTACGTGCCCACAGGCCTTGCGGGAATGTCCATGTCATTTTTGTTCAATAGAGCGCGGAGCACAGTGTAATGTAAAAATACTAACAATAAACAAAGTGACGTTAAGTGCCGGATCTCTCCCGAAAGCAGTCGTCAGAGGATGCAAGCTTGACCCACTTCGGCTTTTTTGCTGAGCTGAAGACCGTGCATGCTGCATTGTTCATGCAAGCCGGAGTGGTAACAAAAGAGCCCTTCCTCCCCCTCACCGGAGAACACGAACTCCAGCCGAACGCTGACGCCGCATTCGTTCATGTCAGCCGAACGCTGTGTCATTGTATTTGTTGCCCCCAGCCGTGTAGTTCTAAAGTTAACCGCTTGGGGCGCCACGATCTGATCTCCTCCCCAAAGCGACCTTTCTTTTTTTCCCAGAGATGCTTTGTAACATATCAGTGATATTGCGACGCGCGCTGCAGAGCGACTGCCTGGCCGGAGAGTTCGCTTCCGGCTTTCGACGAGAGCGGACGGACGATGATGCGCTCCGATAACGGCGCGTTATCGGCCCTCGCGGGCCGAGGAAGCATCGACGCTGCAGCCAGCAGTAGCGATGAGTATCGGGTGGTGTTGCCCCAATTCCCGGACGGAAAAATTTGTCTGAATTTCGTGTTTTTGCACGCGGACTTGATGGGAAGACCGTACCGTACTGTGGATTTTTGAGACGGACAGAAGGACATCGTGGACATGACGGACGTGGTTTCAACTTGACAATAGACCCTTTCCCGAATTCAGTCTGGCCACTTTGATCACTATCATCATCATCTGAAAAGTGTCATATCTGCTATACTTATGGCGTCTTCTGTTTATTAATGAAGGAACAAGTTGAAGATGCTCCTAAGCAAATGAACCGAGGCCTACACATTCTAGACTTTAGCGCGACGTGAAGCAGGAATTGGATGCAAGAGCTGGGTAAGCGTTCATTTCTAACTCGGCCCCAGTCAATATGTTAGCAGCACACACTCGGCTTCAAAGCCCCTTCATGAATTGAACTGTTTCAAGGCATATATGTTGGTTGGCGCTTCGTTCTGACTGCTTGCATCTTTGTCGCCATCGACACTGAAAGAGATTGAAAAAGAACTGTACAGTGAAGGGCACATTCTCGTCTACCGTTGACTTGCGAAAGTGGCGGTGCCCCATAAAATACTGCAGATCACAGATTCATTGACGTCATTAGTACGGTAAAAGTTAAACTGCCATTTGAGTCACCAGATGGCACTGAATTCCGGAAAGGGTCTATTCCAAATGAGCCACATATGGATGACCACTCTCGCAAGCATGGCCGCCACAGAAACGATGAAAAGGATTGGAGAACTCACGGTCAAGGGGCGGAAGTGTCTGGTGCTCGATCCCCACGCGAAGGACGTTAGGGTAACGCTACTTTGGCTCCCAACGTATCTGGAGGACAGACGTGTGGTGGAAGCTCTCGAGCCTTACGGTAAAGTTTGTAACATCGTTAGGGAGAAATGGCGAGTCCTGGGAATGGAACACTTGGAAACCATGAGCAGAGAAGTCAGCGTGACGCTGCACGACGCCGTCAGCACTTCCGACCTGCCCCATATGATAAAGGTATATGGAGTGCAATCTCTTGTCATCGTGCCCGGAAGACCACCGCTTTGCCTACGGTGCAAAAAGTAGGCCATATCCGGAAACAGTGCCGCACACCAAAATGTAGGAAGTGCAAGAAATTTGGTTACGAAGACAACGAGTGCTACGCGACCTATGCTACGGTGCTGAGGCGCGGTGACGAGGATGCCGAATCGAATCTCGACCAGTTCATGGACGTGCCCGAAGTAGCGGGAGCCAACGGCGAAGTGGGGGCGTCCACGGGCGGCCCTGCCGACAGTCTGCCCTCCGTACCAGGCGAGACTGGAGCAACCAGCGACCACCAGCCACGGGACCCAGGAACCATACCTGTGTCATCGCAGACTGGGGATGATTCTTCCGTGGAGCAAGGCAGTGACTGCGGCAGTGCTGCTGCACTTTCGGAGCTGGGCGAGCGAGACCAAGGGGAAACCAAGCAAGCAGGTTCCCTTCCCGAAGGTCAAGGGAACGGAGGGGACACAAATGCCGCTATGGGAATTGGTGTCAGCGACGTCAAGCGAAAAAAATTGGAACCGGGGGTCACATACGCAAGAAAGCGCTTAAACGCGTCGAAATCGCTTGCGCGGCAAGCCCAGGAAAAGCCTCTCCATTAAGCAGCGATGGGCGGTTTCCGCTTCGCCAGCTTAAATGTACGTGGTTTTCATTCAAGGGAAAAGCAGAATCAGCTACACCTTCTACTTGAAGAAAGGGAGATTGACTTCTTAGTAGTGGAAGAGACAAAGCTAGAGAATGAGGGCGAGGCTGACCGTGCCTTACAACTTTTTTTTTAGCAAATACGAGGTATGTGTCAGCCATGCTGTCGGCCTTTCGGGAGGGTGTTTCTTGTTTATAAAAAAGTCATTCCAGTTAAGCGAACTAGCTCTGACGGTTGACTTGCAGGGCCGCTTTGTTATGTGTGATTGCCGGGTGTAGGACTGCAGGTGGCGGGTGATTTGTGTGTATGCACCAAACGATGTGAATTCTCGAGTTTATATTTTCAATCACTCGCGATCATACTTGGTGTGTGATAGACTAGTTGTTCTCCTTGGAGATTTCAATTGTGTTTGCGACTTAAATGACCGAACGCCGACCAGGCCCCATCTTGATAGAAGTGAACAACTATTTCTCGAAGTAGTCGAAGAGGGAGGCTTGCTAGACGTAGCCAACTTTCAAACAGGAACCAAACTCATACAGTTTACGCACTTTCAACGGGCGTCGCATGCCCGACTAGAGAGGCTGTATTGTTCTATTGAACTAATACAAGCTTTAAATGCTTATACTGTGGAAACTGTGTTCTTCACAGATCACTGCATGGTTGCGATAACGATTAAACAAAAATAGAGGAAGCATAAGCGCATAAATTGGAAACTTTGGAAGCTAGATTCTCAGCTACTTAGGGATGATATTTCGTGTCCGAAACACGAAAGTTACTTAGACAAGCAGGTCAAAACGGGGAAAAGATTATTGCGAGGTGGGAAACTTTTAAGCAAGACGCAAAACAGTTGGCAATTGAAAGAGAAAGCACGCTTAATTATTACAAGCACGAAAAAGAAAAGCAACTCCAGCGTGACTTGAATCTTTTATACGAGCTTGAGTGCAAAACTCCTGGCCACGGAACCAAGAACATAGAGCACATAAAAGCTCAGCTTGACAGTCTTTATCAGGAGCGGTACGCGGGCGCGGTTGTGCGGTCGAGGGCAGAGAAGTTCCTCTTGGAAGAACAACCTACAAATAATGCGTTGGAAGATGAAAAGAGACACGCACTGAGTAAGGAAATACTTGAGATAGAGCAGAGCACCAGAATCGTCACTGATAAGGAGGAGATTGAACGCGTCTTTCTTGATCACTATCGAGCACTGCTGAGCAGTCCCGCATTCGAAGATGATACCGAGGGTCTTGCAAATTTGATAACGTAACGTTACTACGGCGGCTGAGTGAAGACTGTGCTAAAACCCTTGAAGAACCGATTAGTGTGCAAGAAATTGTAAATGCTGTGGATGCTCTCCCACAAGGGAAAACACCGGGACCCTATGGTATAATCGCTGAGTTTTATAAAGTTTTTCAAGAGGCCTACACGTTTTTCAAGAGGCCTACAAGGCAAACGCGCTTCCGCCTTCGTTTCTGCGGGCACACAGGGTGTTTATTCCAAAATAATGGACAACAACCAACGACGTTGCGTGAAAGGGTACCGCCCAACAACATTGTGCAATGTGGACTACCAGATATTTGCAAAAGTACTGGCAAACAGAATGCAGTCTATTATTTGTGAAGTAGTCGGGGAACATCAAACATGTGGGATAAGGGGTAGAGCAATCCACAGCAATATTCACGTGGCCCGAAGTGTGTTAGACTGTGAGTCTGGAAGAGGCGACCAAGTTGCAATGTTGCAAATCAATTTAGAGAAAGCGTTTGACCGCGTTCAGCATGATGTCATTCTCAAAATATTGTCGCATGCAGGTGTTGGGAAGGTAATATTACAAGGAGTTAAGATGTCATACACTAACTGCTATACGACTTTGGTACTAAACAATAACGGGACGGAAAGTATACCAGTCCAGTCTTCTGTGAGGCAAGGGTGCCCGCTGTCCCCCTTACTTTTTTCTCTGTACCTCGAACCACTGTGTTAGAGCATAATCCAAAGTACAGATGTCCGAGGATATATCTTACACACCGTTGAAACCAAAGTATTGGCGTACGCGGACGATGTTGCGTTTTTCTGCACCGATAAGACGAGTGTAAGCCACGCCTTACGGTTGACGCACACTTTCTGCAAGGCCGCGGGTGCCTCGGTGAACCTGCAAAAGTGCAGGGGATTCTGGCACGGAACGTGGGCGAGCACGCCTGAAGTTTTCGAGGACATCCAATGAGGTTGCACTCCGTGCAACTATACCACTGGAGAGCCACAGAAACCGCACGACCTATGTGTCGAGTGTGGCAGCAGATATCGACAAGTGCTCCAAGCGCTGGATTCACCGAGATGTGTCGATCTTTACGAGAGCAACTATCTGCAACGTATTTTTGATTGCCAAGCTTTGGTATGTGTTACAAGTTCTACACTGTGCAAGGAGCAATATACAAAAGTTTCACCGTGTCTTCGCGGTTTTCATATGGACTTCTACTTGGGAGCCCATGCGACGGGAAAACCTTTTTCGTAGTGTCGCAGACGGTGGTGTGGGCCTGCCCCACTTATTTGTTAGGCAGTTGGTATCACGATTTCTTTTTTTGAGGGACCAGGAAGTCCCTTTTATTCGCGAAGTCATCCAAAACCAGCTGGCATCCTTTATCCCCACTTTTGTTGTGTGAACCGTTGAATATCAGCCACCAAGACTGGTAGGATACCTGAAAGAGGTTTGTTGACGCCTTTAAGTTTATAGCAGTCCGTTTTTCTCGGGAGAACCTCGCAACAGTGTCGAGGAAAAAACTAACACGGTATCTTGTTGATATTCTCTTCCCAACGCCAATATAGCGAGTCTTGTACAAAAATCACCCCGGGCACGATGTGTCGCGTAAAAAGGATGGGAATCCCTCTTAGGATCAGAACATTCTTTTTCATATTACATTGTTCTATTTTACCCACCAATGCATGGTTGCAGGAGAAGGGTATCTTTGTTCCATGGACTGTAAACTGCTTATTGTGTAAGGAAACTGTTGAGCACATTTTTATCAACTGCTGGGACGCAATTTTTTTTTGGAATGTGTTGCAGCGAACTTTACGCATAAACCTAGATATTACAGCACATTCCATTCGTTTTCTGCCCGTAATGCCAGGGGACACCATTCCGTATGACCTCATTATGCTCCTTAGTTAATACAGCATGTGGAAGTCTCGAATGGACGTGCGAAATGCTGTTCAGACCCCGAAGTCTGTGCACTGTTATTTCATTCAACTGGTAGCACATGTCACCAGCGAGTACGAAGGTTGCGACTCAAAGCCCGACTGGGTGCCATTGTTGAACAAATTGTTACAGATGAAAGAACTGTAGTGATAAATGAGGGACATATTTTTGTAGTGCGATATTTTTGTGTGCAGTGACTTTCCGTTTTTGTTTCCCATGCAATAAAGAAGAAAAAAAAGAATGCGTGGCCTAATTGTTGCCGCGCCTGGCTCTTGCGCGGAGGCTCCGGGTTCGATTCCAGGGAGCTTGCTCCTTTTATTATTTCTTCTTTCAACTTGACATTCTCGCAAGTTTGAAAACCTTGTCGTCTGTTCGAGTTACGAATGATATACGCGCCGAGCGTTCTACGCCAAATGTTCCAGAAACCTACGCTGTTACAAAAGGTGCTCCGTGTGGCGCGGTCCAGACTCAGTCTCGCCCCAGCGCTCGATCTTGCTGTTTCGCCGACATTGACGCCTGCGACGCTAGTCTTTCTCTATTTTGTTTTGGGCACAAGTTCGCCCCATTAAACGTTTAGTTTCTTCAGTTATTCGCCGCCTCATCATTTTTCATTCGTGACAATGTCCTGCTTCTTATAGTATGACTGCATAACATAACCGTACAATGCTTTTTTTGCCGTTTTGTGTTGTTGCGTGCTAATAAATCATTATGGTAAACCAGATTTGCGCAGCTGTATAATTGTCGTTGTCAATGACGTCGATACAAATGAAGAAATGCGGAAGTATCTTCAAAAGTAATTGAATCACAGTTCTAAGTATTTGTACTCTACTCAAGATACTTTACATTGAAAGTAACTAGAGTAGCATATCTTAAATACTTTATGAAGCAGGTGTTTAGTAACATAACTTAAATACTTTTATCGAGTATTTCGTCCAACACTGAATCTAAGTGATGACCTCCTTCTATGATGCGCGTTTGTTTAGAATCAATCAACAAAGTTTTTTGGACGGCAGTTATGAAACCTACAAAAACTATTTGATGAGGCATGTGTCTGGCATCGACTAATTTAAAATAATTTAAAATACGTTCGTTTGAAAAAGGCCAACCTTCATATGTACTGCAAAACATACAACCGCACACCCGAGCTCGGAGCCTACCATACTCCTCCCCCGACCTCTGAAATGCGCCAACCGCAACGTGACCATTTGATACCAGTCGCTGCCAACAGGCAGAAGAATATAAACGCTCGTTCGACCGTTCCAGTTAAGTTTGATTGCGAGTGTACTTACCAGTGACGTGCAGTCCGTCACCGATGTCGTCCCTTTGACAGCCGTCTACACTTTGCCGAACGGAGAAAGGAAGAACGTGGCCGTCAAGGTCCTGAAGGAGTCGGTGGACAGCGATGCCCAGGCCGACTTCGAGAGGGAGGTACAAATCATATCCAGTTTCCAGCACGACAACATCATCAAACTGCTGGGCGTCGTGTTCCAAGGTGACCATTACCGTTCACGCTCAGATTCTGGGCACGAACGTTTTCGGTTAATAGACCGGTCTCACTAAACGTTTCACGCATGAGTGACGCCGCCATAAGGGCAGTTCATAAGAGGCAGGCGCCAATGCACAGCTCGTGCTAACTCGTGCTCCACTCGCGCACACCCTCAGCGGGGTTGTCGCGCGTGCGGAAAGACCTCAGATCTAAGGATGTATTGGCGACTTGAGCGAACGAAAGCGTCGCTGTGGTCGGCCCACCACAATTGGCCAAATGCTGACAATGACGTCAGCAAAGGATGTCTCATCGGTGGAAATAAGTGGAATGTAAGAACTTCAGTTTTGACGGTGTTGGCAGTGTTGCTTTGAGAGCGCTTTGATTTCAGGCTTCCACCATGCCCATTACAAACACCATCGAACTTGTTCACAAGGTAATGACGCCACGAAAGGTAACCGAACGAGGGCGCCACCGAAACATCTCGCCACTAATAGCGGCAGCGGGCTGCGTAATTAAACTTGCTGTGAGATTGGTCTATTCTCTTTGCGCCCCCGGCGAGCCGGAACGCAGGTGGAGGCTATGGTGCTTTCATGTGCGCTTTGGTATTGCGCTTACCATTAGCAGTGCTAAGGCGACACTTTGTTACCGGCTATTTCTTTGAATTTTTTTCGAGAACACGTGCAGTCGGCATCGGTACTACAAAGACTGTCATCACTCGAAGCAACGCGCACATGAAGGCACCTAGTGGTGACCACGAGTGGCCAACTTTCCAAGATGCTCTGCCCAAACAAGCGCGCTCAGAAATACACCTTGAAAATGACACTTTTTTCAGAAGTGCGCGCCATGAAGCAGCTACTATCTGTTACAAGCACGACACCTATTTTCCTTGCCATTAGCTAAGCTAAATAAAACAATAAAACAATATCGGTGTTTTGAGATCATTGCGATGCGATATTAACTCGCGGACTTGTGACAGGGTACCTGTCGGTAAAGAAGTATCCGGTGATGGCGACTTCATTGAAGCTTCTCTACGCCGCTCAGAGTTCTGTTTTGGCAACAATCGGCTGTTGAACCTTTGGCAGCAGTCACAACTAAACCTGCTGTATCTACTCGTTCAAATGTGTGCTATTTGCACAAATACAACACTTTAGGTACAAAGGCAACACCCCCTAGCAAACATTCATATGCAAAAAAAACAAAATATATGGGGTGTTGTAAATGTATAAGCACTCGGTGATAAAACAAAAAAAACAAAAATCTCCGAATTAATCCGCCGCTATTCGTGACCGCATAAAATGTATATACCCTAGTGAAAAAGCTATCTGTATGAGAAATTTCTTGTGTCGAACAAACACATATTAATTATACAATATATATAAGAACATATAAGAACTATATAAGATATATAGGAACAATATAAAAACTATATAAGAACTATATAAGATAGATAAGAAAATATAAGAACCATATAGAAAATTTATAAGAAACTTCTCACAAGTTTCTTATATTTCTTATATCTTCTCATATATCTTATATAGTTCTTATATAATACTCACATGGTTCTTATATGTTCTCATATATCTTGTATGATTCATATCTGTTTATTCGACACAGAAATGTTTCATACAAATTAGATTTTTGAATAGGAGTACCCAAAATTTACAGATTGGACTCAGGTCGGTGAGGGCGGAAAGACTTTTGCGTTCCCACTGTAAGCAAGGTTTCAGCGATAAAGTTTTTGCAAAGCACGCACTCCAAAATATCCGCGTAGTGCACTCGGAGAGTCCACTTCTATCTCAGACTTTCATTTTATAGGTCTAAACATATTGTCGGTCTCGCAGCTACACTGAGTCTGATATTTCACTGGCTCAAATTTCAACGCATTATGACATTTTTTTTACAAATATTATTCTACACTTCACCATTTGCTTGGTTAATTTACTGAGACTAGGACGACTCCCCCCTCCCCTTCCGTCCGCCCGTCCCCCTTCGAACCTCTGTTACAGGGTGTCAGTGCTAAAACTCAATTCAGCTTGACTTATTTCGTAGATAGAGCAATCGAGCATAATAAGGGTCGGCAACTGGCGACCTGCGAGGCAAGAATATACGGCGGCCGGCATGCCACCAGAATTGCCCCCCCCCCCCCCCACCTCCCTTCCATCATACACTTCAGGACGGGGGATATGTATGGATGCGAACCCAGTATAATCCAACGTATTAACTCTCAACAAGTTCAAGAGATTGGGGAGATACAGTTCGCTGATGAGCAGGTTTCCAAACAAACATTGAGCGGAAGAATTCATTTTTTTTGCAGTGAACGACTTCATTAAGTTTTTTGGCGGCCTCTCTGAGTCGAAGTTTTCAAATCTACGACATCTTGCAGCGGTCTTAATCGAAGAGTTTGCTGCAGCTTGTATATATCTGCGAATATACTTCGTTCAAGATGAAGACCATGAAATCAAAGGTAGGTCTTGCGAATGACAGATGACCACCTCCAAATTGTTTTAAAACTTTGATTTAAGAGGTATAATCTAAATGCTCGCGTTTTGGCAAGCCATATTGAACTCCCAAAATCTTACTTTACGTGTATCTGAATCAAGAGAACATCCTTTCACATCACTTTGATTATTTGACAATTTTTTATCTCTTATTGTTATGAGCTAAATCCCCCCCCCCCCCCAATCACCCCCCTCCCCCCCCCTCCGTTTCTCCGTCTGGCCCACTCCACCTCTGTTTTGCGGCGATTTGGCCCGCTGCAGCAAAAGGTTGCCGACCCCAGCCTTGATTGTGGCCAGGGATTGCTCAATTCACTGGCTACAATCTAAGGCATGCTCGTCTGTTGTTTTTTTACTTCGAAGTACAGTGCTTTCCAAATACTCTGCGGGAATTGATAGACGCGTGGCCATTTGTTAGGGTGTACTGTACGCGAAAGTGGACTACGCCGTCCTTGCATTACCTCTTCATTCTTTCCTTGAAATATGATTTTCCTGTTTGCACTGGAAATGACGCGCCGTATTGCTTTCTAAGTAAGCTCCGCTGTCTTGCTTTCAGAGTCTGGATCCGTACCCTGGATGGTGTTCGAGTTCATGCAGCACGGCGACTTGGCCGGGCACCTGCGAGTTAAAGGCCAGCGGGAGCAAGAGACCAACAGAGGGACCACAGAGCTCACTCTGGTACGTACAGAGTCAATGGACCTTTTCCGAGAAGCGTTCTGCGCACGCGCGAGCGCCCGATACCAAGCGGCGGAAGTTGGCACGAAAAATCAAGGAAGTTCGGAAGGAGGCTGTGGATCAGCCAAGTAGAACACGTAATTGCAGCATATATATAATTGTGTTACAAAAAAAGAAAAAGAAAATGGACGGAAAGAAAAACACGACGTTTGAGCGGACGCCACGGATGCCCCTCTTTAAAGTCGCGTTGGGCACGCGCCGCAGCTCAGAGAGCAGAAAAACTGGTAGCGTAGCTCCCATTATCAACTGGTAGCACAGGTAGGTCACTTCCTCGATTTTTATTTTGTGCAGCCACCGCCTGGTGCCGTCGGTATGTGGAAAAGGTCCATTGTCATCCTTCACTTGAAATTCCGATATTGATCTTTAAGTGGCCTAAATTTGAGAGCAAGTTCTTCATCACATCAAGTATATATGAATGACTGAATAGTTTAGGTGATGTTTACAAACTGTCTGGTTAGAGCCTCTTTGAGTGATATTTACACGAGCAAGAAGTCCTTGGGTTTCTATCCGGAGCTTGGATCACGTTACGAAAGTGTGTCAACTTTGCTACTCGGCGCGATGAGGTCCGCGCCGTGGCGGAAAGCGGAGGGGGGGGGGGGGATTCTTGGGCTGTACAAGCAATTCCTGTTTAGTGGCGGGTCAGATTGCTTTTACCAATATTTTGAGAAAGGTTTGATGTCAAGTGTAGAGACCGCTAAATTTGTGTCAATAGTACAAACCACTAAATTGAACCGCTAAAAAGCTGTCCACGCAAGACACGGCTTGTACCGCGCACAACATTGGCTAAACGGAAGCTGAGGTTTTTTAGAGCGCAGCTCTTAAGGCCTGACCACACTAGCGTGAACGGCGCCGCCGGTCGGCGCCGCTGGACGGCACCGCCGTCCGGCGTCCCAACGCGAGGAGTCCAAATTGGCCTCCGTTTTGCGGGCGTCACGTGACAGCGCTGGCTCTCGCGATCGCGCGCGCGCCTCCCGCCGGATTTCCCGCTCTTTCGTCCTCTGCTCTTCGGTAGATTCTTCCGTTTCGGCACTCATCTTTCGCAAATATCAGCATCGAAACCGCACTCGCTGCCTACATGGTAGGTGTCCATGATGACCTGGTGATCAGCGTGAATATGATTATCCTTGACTGCTCGTTGATCTTGCGACGTCGCAGCGCTCTGGAAGGGAAGGAGGCACAGGTTTTGGGTCCGGCCGAGTTGGTTCTACCAAAACACCGAAGGAAAGGTCCGTGCTTTGCTGCACCGGCGGCGCGCCAGAGATGAAGGCTACTTTTGAAAGTGTCTCCAAATCAACACGACATCCGTCACAATACAGACGACATGCAACAAGTGCCACGGAGAAACTCACTTGTAATTCCGAATTCCTCTCCTATAGTTTCCCCGCGGTTGTTCTTAGCGTCATTATCCAGGTAGTCTGGCTGCGTTTTGTCATATAAAAAGGGAAACAGTCGCACAGTTTCAAGGAACCGCTCCGTTGGGGAAGGCATCGGGGGGAAATAGGGATAACAGACTACACGAAACACGTCCTTCGGAACGTGAAAGAAGCGCGGGAGACCGGCTTGAGCGTTGCCATGGCATCGCAACGTCACTATCTACGCCACCTCCCATTGGCTCCTCTCTTCTGTGGCGAGCGGCGCCGAGCTCTGAACCCCGCAAGGAGCGGTTGACTGCGGCGCTGAACGTCGCGCCGCTGAAGCTAAAAACTGTTTTCTGTCGGCAACCGGCAGCGCCGACCGACGCGCCGCAGGCCTCCGCGACGCCAATGTGGCCGTGCCTTTAGGCGCCCATTTCCGGCTTGAACGGCGTCGGCGTCGGCGTCGGCGTCGCCATCGGCGTAACCGTGCGGTGCATTATGGGAAATGTCCCATAATGCACCGCGCGAGCCCTCCCCCCTCCCCCGAGGTTACGTGACCCCCAGGTCACGTGCCCCCAGGTCACGTGACCCCTCCCCCCTGAGGTCACGTGACCCCCCTCTCTCCGAGGTCACGTTACCCCCGAGGTCACGTGACCCCCCAGGTCACGTGCCCCCCGAGGTCAGGTGAATCTCTCTCCTTGAGGTCACGTGACCCCCCCTCTCCCCAAGGTCACGTGACCCCCCCGGAGGAGATAGGAGAATGAGAAGAGGAGAAGGAGAAGGAGGAGGATGAGGGAGGAGGGGTATACCCTCCCCTCAGTACCCTTCCCTCCTCCTCCTCAAGAGCTGCGCTCTAATTCGTGGTTCCAGGGAGTTGTAAACGGCTTTCACTTTTTTTCTCCACTTTCAGTCCATTCTCAGACGTTTTCTTTTGTTTTCTTTCTTTCATTTTTTTTTTTATTGCGGGGGAGAAAGTTGTTTTTCGCATTCGTACTTGGACAAAGCTTCGGGGCGTGCTCGTAATGTGAGTAAGGACGTAACCACTCTCACAATCTGCTGGTTGCTATAACATATTCTGTGTTACGATTTTGAAAGCTGATCAGCTTTGTACTGCCGCGGGTGCCGCACGCCTGCTGCGTCGTTCCCTTCGTCAAACTCTCAACGTCGTGACTAAGGTAATGACGCTCACGCGTCGGTTTGTTGCGCAGCCTTGTTGTAACTACCAAAAATCTGCACGTCATTTTTGAAAGAGATTAAAAAAAGAAGAAACATTATCGGGGCTGCGATGGGGACCCAAGATGTCTGCCTTCCGGTGTCCAGGCAGATCTGTCCTGGATATCGATCCAGGTCGCCAATGGCATGTGCTACCTGTCGTCGCAGCACTTCGTGCACGGAGACCTGGCGACGAGGAACTGCCTCGTAGGCGACAACCTCTGTATCAAGATATCAGACTTTGGAATGTCCAGGGATATCTACAGATGTGATTACTACAAGGTGGGTAACATTTAAGTTCCTCGACTTTTGTCTTCTCCCTTTGTTTGCCTTTGTTTGCTGGGGGATCGTTTTGAATGAAAATCACTAAGAATTTCCCTATCAAGTTCGTTTTTTTTCTTGAATTAAATTTAAGACATTTCATTTCATTTATTTCATTTATTGTTCTCTCAGGGCCCGAAGGCATTACAGAGAGGAGTGGGGTTTTTCTAAACGGAAACATGTGAGTATAACGATACATAAGGCAAGACATAAAACAAAAGTTATTGAACATCAAAAAACTTAGTAATGGCAATTTTAAAATCAGTAGCATCAGTTATCGAGACTATGGGTGCAGGAAGGCGATTTCAATCTATTGAGGTCTGAGGGAGAAAGGAGGCATTGAAAGATGAGGTGTTACACTGGGGGACGCCCACTTTTAGATGGTGATTAGTTCGTAGCGAAATGTAAGATGGTTCTAAGAATAATGTTTGACGAAGTGTTGGATTAGAGTGAAAAATCTTCTGAAAAAGACAAAGCCGGGATATTTTCCTGCGAAGAGAGAGGTTAGGCAAGGAAAGGGATGCTTTCATAGATGTGACGCTGGATGTGCGATGATAGTTCGAGAGGATGAAACGAGCAGAACGATTTTGTATGGACTCAACAGCGGATGAAAGGGTGATACCGGGGTCCTAGATAGAGGCTGCATATTCCAGTTTAGTACGGACTAAAGTCTTATAGATTAGAAGCTTTAATGAAACAGGAGTAAGCGAAAGGTTTCTTTTGAGGTAACCTAGTAAGCGATTAGCGCTATTAGTGACATATTCGACATGTAAATTCCAGGAAAGGTCATTGGTTAGATGCACACCAAGATATTTATAGGAAGTAACAGAAAGTAGGGGGGAGTTAATGATGTTGTAGGATGGACAAGTGTTATTATGCCTGGACACTCTCATAGATCTACATTTAGATGTGTTGAGTTCCATATGCCATTCTGAGCACCATTGTGTGACGTTGTTTATATCAGTTTGAAGAACAGAAATGTCAGAATCGTTAATAATTTCTTTATAAATGACACAGTCGTCAGCGTACAAGCTGATGGATGAGGAAACATGCATAGGAAGATCGTTAATATAAATAATAAATAGTAATGGACCGAGCACAGAACCTTGAGGAACACCAGAGTTAACACTTGATAATGATGAGTTAGTTCCATTGGCGCAAACAAATTGAAAACGATTTGTTAAAAACGATTCTATCCAATTGTGTATGTTGTTATCTATGTTTAAGTTACGAAGTTGATGTAGAAGGAGTACATGGGGTACTTTATCGAAGGCTTTGGAGAAGTCAAGGAATATGCAATCTGTCCTGGAACCCCGGTCGAGAACGACGTGAAGGTCATGGGTAAAAGTTAGGAGTTGTGTTTCACATGAATAGAATTTTCGAAAACCATGCTGTGCTGGGTGACAAAAAGAGTTCGAGTCCAGAAAGTTAATAAGATTGGAATATATTACGTGCTCAAGTATTTTGCATGGGATGCTTGTTAAGGAGATAGGACGGAAATTCAAAGGATTATGTTTATCACCGCCTTTGTGGAGAGGAATCACCCTCCCCACTTTCCAGTCTCTAGGTAGTATCTGTTGTTCAAGTGATTGGGTAAACAGTTTTGATAAGATGATGCTTGAATACATTTTAGTATTTTTCAAAAACTTAGTATTAATATTATCGATACCTGCTGAAGTTGATATTTTTAGGGTTTCAATAATATTCGCAATACCCTCGCAATCAACAATGACTGGATTCATTTGCAGATACTCACAAACTGGGAGAACCGGATGGTCAGAGGTAATAGGTAGTGAAAAGGATTTAGCAAACTCATCATTCAATACAAAAGGGCACAAATCACCTTGAACTTCAACTCCGGCATTATCCCTGAGCGTTATGTCCTGACTGTGACTGGGGCGAATAACTTTCCAAAATTGCCTGGGATTATTAATTAGCATGAATGGTAGTGTACTGTTGAAAAAAGTGGCTTTCGCCTCCTCCACTGCTTTTTTGTACTCCGCGGCAGCAAGATGATATACTGCCCAGCGTTGATCATCGTTCGACATTTTAGCAGAACGAAATAGCCTTTTCTTTTTATTTGACAACTTCTTTAAAGTCGTACTATACCATGGTGACTGGGGTGATAGAGATATGCTTCGAAGGGGCACATGAGCACTCATAAGTGACGCAACCTTTCTTTTGAATAGATTCCAGTTATTTTCAACAGAGCGCTCCTCAAAGCCATGTGTATATTTATCTAGAAAGAGGCATAATTCGTTATTTATAGATTCAAAATCCGCCCTCGCATAATTATATATTTTCTTAATTTGCTTTGGTTTGGAACATTTAGGGATATATAACATAAAATGCAATAAAGAATGGTCGCTAAGACCGGGCATATGACTTAGTGAGGAGATAAGATCGGGTAATGTTGTTAAAATGAGGTCTAACAAAGATGCGGTTGTTGCTGTAACACGTGTAGGTTGCGCAACAATCTGTGAAAAATTAAAATCTAAACACATGTTTACAAACTCATTGCACTCTGAGGAAAAGTGATTAACGGAAGTACGCACATCTGACCAATCTATGGAAGGATAGTTAAAATCACCAAACAGTATCAAGGGTGCATTTGGAAAACGAGCTATGACTGCACTGATCGCATCACGAATCTTTGGGACAAAAGTGGCACTTGCATTTGGGGGACGATAACACACCCTGAAAATATATTTCTTGTTTCTTATATTTAGACCCACCCATACTATCTCAAGTTCAGAAGCGATATTGATGTGAAATGTTTGTATGTTATCAGCTACCGCGATTAACACACCGCCACCGTTTCTTTCATCCCTGTCATGACGGTACATATTAAAACGTTTCTGTCAGCTTAATATTTCACTATTGCGTATTTTACTTGACAACCAGGTCTCAGTGAGAACAATAATGTCCGCGTTAGACGAGTCGACAATTGACGATAAATCCTGGCGTTTATGCATAACGCTTCTAATGTTAGTAAAAATAACAGAAATATTATTCACACAGATATCATTATTGGCTCTGTAACTCCTCTCTGATTGTTATGGCAAAACTGATGCAGGAGTGGAAATTCCGGGGTTACTACCAGATGAACTAACCAATGGAAGAGGTAATGCTTGGTTTGAAATTCCAGCTCCCTGTTCAGCTGAGGTTTGATAAGGCTCACGGAAGTTTAACTCGTTCACAGAGTCTGTGCTAAATGTATATATGTAGCATTTATTTCCCATAATTAGTTTATCGAAACGCAGCTTGAAAGATAGGCCTTGAGGCTTGGCAAATTGAAGTAGTTTTCTTCGAGCAAGACGCACGGATGGTATAAAGTCTTCACTCACAGAAAGGTGTGTTCCCTTGAATTTGTGCGCGTTAGAAAGCACCATCTCCTTATCTTTGTAGGAGAACAATTTTACTATGATTGGCCGATGTTTTTGCTGACTAAACCTTCCTAAACGGTGCGCTCTTTCGATGGATGGAAGTTCCAACCCTAATCTTTCGAGACACACATCAATAACAGCCTTTTCAGATTGTGCCCATGTTTCTTTGTCCGTATCAGGAATACCAAAAAAGATAAGATTTGACCTACGGGCTCTGCTCTCTGCGTCATCGCAGCGCGCCCTGAGCTGAGATATCTCGTTAACGGCGGATGTTAGTTGCGGATCGGAAGTAATTTTACTAAAAAAAAGTGAGCCCTCAGGGAAGCTGGTGAGTACAAGATAAGACTGAATCTGAGAAATGCAAATAACAAGTAGTAATAACCACTTGCACTCCAGAATCACCTCACTTGCAACTGGCAAGTTATGCCGAGGACTGTAACGAAACTCGATTACATTAAATTCAATGTAGAGGCATCATTTTATGTCCGCATTTTTCTTTAAAGTATATTTTAGCTGAACAGGGTGATAAGAGCACAATGAGCAAAGATGTCCATTCCAGTCTGTATCTGTGGATAGTATGCTTTAAGATGTGCGTTCCCCCAGAGATTTCAATAAAAATTAAGTCCATGCTCGAAACGTCGCGGATACCGCCTGAGTGGCTTTATACATGCGAAGAGCCGCCTCTGTGGTTCCAAGGCAAAGCGCCGGCCTTCGAGTCTGTAGGTAGCGGATTCAAAACCCGACCGAGGTGTCTGTCCTCATTCTGATGGAGGCTCATTGCGGAGAAGGCGCCGTCTAACTGAGATCACACTTGTATGTAACGGGTTACTTTTATCCAGTTACTTTTTCGTAGCGAAGTAACGACCTAGTCCCTTTTGTAGCGTGAGCTACACTGGCCGAGGTTGAGCAGTTTCGCGTGGCTCCTGGAGAGCCGTGCTGCGCATGCGCGAGGAGCAGTGACGTCACACGGCTCACAGCTGGTGCGTCGAAGCCGCCGCCGCCGCGCGCTTCGCCGCCGCCGCGCGCGCCTCGCCGGTCTGCGCATTCCAGAGGAAGGACGTCATAGCCGCGGCAGACGCACTGGCGCCAGCGCGTGCCCAGCTGTGCGCCTCCGTTGCGCAATAGGCAAGTCTGACGCTGCACCGGTGCCGCTTGATAGCGCCTCTCATTTTGTGCGCATGCGCAGAGATATTAGTGGGGGTATACATAAAGCGGAGCGTTTGCCGGAGTGGTATAGCCATGGAGAAGGAGAGCGAAATTGCTGCTCAGCGGCGCAGAAGAGCGGAGAAGCTTAACTCATCGGATACCGAAGTAGTTGTGCCACATAATGCGTATACCGTGTGTGTGTCATTGAAGCAGCAGTAAGCATGATAATCAAGCTAATCCTAGACAACCAGGAAAGCTAAGAATAACCAGCTGAACCTTAGCTCACGCTACGTATATCCTGGCATAGCCGAGCTAAGCCACTGTAATATTTTTGGGGGAAGGAACGAGTAACGTATTTTTGTTAATATTTTATGAAGTAACGAGCAGCGATGATTAGTTACTTCTGGAGGGGAACGTGTACGACACAGGTACCTAATCTAGACTTCACTCGAGCTCGCGCCTGTAATTTACACGTCGAGAAAACACAAGATGGACCATACAAAGATGCGAACAACATTTGTCAGTGAAACCACAGCTATCCCTGAATGAACGCGTTAAAAAGTAATTATTAACGACAACAAACACTAGAGTCGGCTTCTGCATTAAGAAAACTACAAATTGAGAGTAAAGAAGAAAAAAAAAAACGCTTTACTTTCAAGTTGATGTAACGCGTTCATTTTGAATAGCAGTAACGAGTAACATAGTTGCGTTGACTGAGTAACGAGTGGCGTATTTCGTTACTTTGATTCAGTGACGTGTGCAAGTCTAACTGAGATTCCGGTTGCAGTTCAACAAGTTCCCATCTGGTCAAAAATTATCCTCAATCCTCCGCTGGGGCGTGCTAGAAGCCCTTCGTTGGTCTGGCTCATAAAATCCCTACATTTGGCTTACATGAATGCAAGGCCATGGAAAAAATACTTGTGACTGTTTTCCCGATAAACACTCCATAAGTCAAGGATTACAATTTACGAATGGAGTGGGCTGATAACGATGACTGAAAAAGTCATTTTAGTAAAGTAAATAAAAATACAGTTTACGAAAGGACACTGATAATGTTCCAGTTTATCACGTCATACCAGTTTTGGCGGTAGCGCGTTAACGTTTCTCTCGAGCGTAGTAACGCACTCGTTACAATTAAAAACAGTAGCGATCAACGTACTCGGGTTACTTACTTCGAGTAACAGGTAAAGCAGTTACGTTACTCATTACACCTACTTTCCAAAACTTCAAAATAATTACACTTAGAATTTTTCTTTTGTGTGTTTCTATGCGCTAGGTTATATAAAGTTTTACACTCACACCACAGACCTTCGAAATCCTACCAGTAAAAAAAGATAATTACGTTAAGTATCTGCACGGACATAATATTTCTTGAGATATGGCGCTTTGGCATAACTATAACGTCAAAACAGTGAAAGGTTTTAATCAAACAAAATGTAACGCAAAAGTAGCATGCATAACTTTTTATCCGTAACGGTAACGGTATGTTTTATTTTGCGGTAACGTAGGTGCGTCACGCGTTCTTTTACGGCGAAGCTGTCTCTGGTTAGGTTCTGGCGGATCGTCTCCGGCGACAGACCAAGAGTTTTCAAACGCAGCGATGTAGGCCACACTTTAGACTCCTCTCCACCGCCGCCGCCTCTTTCCCGAGTCGTGTATACACCTTTCCAAGTAACACTGGACCTCAGGGGCAACAAACCGTTTTCGACCCCAGTCACTGGGTTTGAGGCTAGACTCTCACCGGCGTCCCTGTTAACCCTAACCGAGTAGACTGTGATTTCGGCGGGCGCAGTTTCAAATACTGCTGGCGGCTAAATTCTCGTTTTTTCCCGTTGTCTTTTGTGTTTAATGGTGTATGTATTTTCCCCGGGACATTGAGAAAGCATTGTGCCACATTTGAAATGGCAAAAAAAAAAGAAACTAATTTATTTTTGTTGGGTACGCGTGCGACATCACGAATTTGACTGGAATGTTAGTTATCGTGTTGTTTTTTTACGATACGTTTTGACGGCGTCGTTCGATTAGCCGCGTGTCAAACGACAAAGCGCTTAGCTGTCGAAAATAATTTACAACAGAAGATAGCCGAAAGGCATGCATAATTCACGCTCACGAATAACGTGTTTACCGATGGACAGGACACAGGCATACAATTTAACGAGTGGTAACATTCCAACAATATATTGTACGTACCACACGATGCAGCGTTATCTAAAAATAATTTATTTGAGAAAGATCTCAAATAACACAGTCACAGTCGACGACAGTCACATGTTGACGATCGGACGGAAAACAAGATGACTTCGTTTTGGGGCACGTTTCGAGTAGAGCTTCCTCTTTTCACCCCAGCACCAAGGCAAAGGAACGGGCGGAACTGACTCCAACCCGAAAAAATATTTTGAGCTATGACTGAGAAGGACTCTAAGCGGATTATCTCTGGGAGGTGCGTTGTTGTTGTTGCAAGAACGTTCTTTATTGCCCTGTTATATATATATATGATCCACCATTGTCGTCTGCATCGGTGCGGACCTAAGGATCCGCCATCTTGGTCACGGCGGTCTGGGCGGGTGTTGATGCAGCGCCTTCGGCTGCTGCAAAGTCGTCCGCCGGGGCCGTCGTCGTCGTAGACGAACTCCGCCAGCTTTGTCCAAAGCGGGGAGACGATCGCCTTGTCACGACTTGGGGGGGGGGGGGGGGGGGGAGGGGGGGGGCAGAATCCAATCGACATACGTCGCCAGACGGATCTCGTCTGGGAGTTCCTCCAGTTTCGTTTTCCGAAGGAGAGCGTGGCGCTCGCACTCCCAGACAACATGGGCAGCTGTCGCTGTCCTCCGGCACCGGCGACACGCCCCCTCGACGGGGTCGTCGCTGAAGAACTTATGGCGCCGGGGATAGGACAGTGTTGGTCGCGAGGCGGCGGAGGAGGGTCTGAGTGCTCCTCGGTAGGTCATTCGGCATCGGAGGAACGGGCCGCAACTGCTCGTCCGAGCGTTCTTCTTGTTCCTCACGGAGGTGCCGTAGGGCTCTCCGCCTTCGCTGTTTAGCACTTTCCTTGAGGGCAGACGGGTCGGCCGGGCCGGCTGCCTCGCCAGCTGAGTTGTGGAATGGGTTCGGCGCGGATTCCATCTGGCGAACTGCTGCTCGCGCCTCGCTGTGGGCCCCCTCGTTGCCGTCGATGGCCGCATTTGTGGGCACCCAGGAAATAGTAGCTTGGATGTTGAGCTTGTTTCGAAGGTCAAGGAACGCGGCGAGCAACTCGCCGAAAATTTCCGTTTACGTTGAGGGGCTCCCGCTCGCTCGTCTGTAAGTTTGGTACGCGCGGGTCGAGTCGGCGAACAGTATAGGAACCTGTGTGGGATGTCTGCTGGTGCAAAAGTTTGAAGAACCCACTGGGATGCTCGGAGGAGTGCCATGAGTTCCGCTTGTGTAGTGTCGACGTCTTCAGTGGTCGAAAGTGCAGCCGCGTTCAGAATGCCATGGGTGGTGTCGACCCACGCGACCGCCTGGACGTGCTTGGGGGTTCTGTACTCTCCTTCGCCGTCGTCGCCGGCAGTCGACAGTGAGGTCTCCGCCATGTCAGTGTAGATGATGGTGTGCGTAGGCGGTGATTTGTGCGCGACGCTACGTGTGTGCGCTTTGACAAGACGTTTCGGTCGCTCCGAGTTGCTCGGTCTACGTCCCATGTTTCGTGGGAGGGGGTTTTCGTCGGTAAGCGTGACCGGGGAGGCCTACGGAGGGGGCGAGTGCGCGTCTGCCGGGCGGACGTCCAGACTGGGAGACACGCGGAGCTCTTCCAATATGGAAATCTCATCTATCGAGCTGCTGAGCCGGTCTTTCTGGGCGAGAAGCGCCTGTTCGGCAAGTTCCGACAGGAGGTGCATGCCGCCGTGTGCGTACAGCTCCCGGAGGGGCGTGTGCTTAGGCAGTCCGGTAACGATGCGAATGGGTTCGCGATTGAGTTTTTCGAGTTGCTCCGCGTGCCTGGGCGTGAGGACGTGATAGCTATAGCCGTAGAGGATACGGGATTCAAGCAGCGTCGTGACAAGCAGGCGCGTTTCTCTCTCCCGCGTGCCCCACTGGAGGGGTGTGATTCTACGGATGAGGCGGAGGAGGGATCTGCACTGCAAGGCGACTTTCGTCACCCCGTGGTGCCTTTCCCATCTTGATCTATGTAGGCTCCCAGTATCTGAACGAAAGATTTTCGCCGTATCCTTTGGCCGGCCATGCTGAGGGCGATTTGGTTGCGGACCGCTTCGGTCTTTCTGTGGGGCCCGTTGAGAACCACGACGTATTCGGTCTTCTCGGCCGAGGCGGTCATGCCCACATTCCGAAGAATCTCTGTATGACGTCGAGGCTAAGCTGATGCGTGTGCTCCTGTTCGCCCGCCGATTCCGTCGTTGCTTAAATGGTGACATTACCGGCGTATACGGCGAAGTGCAGCGACGGAACCGCTTCAAGGAGGGGGGGAAGTCTTGCCATGACCAGGTTGAAGAGGGTGGGTGAGAGGACCGCGCCCTGCGGTACCCCGGTCCTGTTCGGATGAGCGGGTCCGATGTAGTCACCGGCTTTGATCTTGTACGTTCGGTCGTTCAGAAAACTCTTAACGAAATTGAGAAGGTGGCCGCACAGTCCGGCAAGCTCTGCGCTCTGGATGACCACCTCGTGAGGGACGGTGTTGAAGGCCATGCGAACGTCCACCGCCACCACCGTTCTCATCTGCACTTTCGAGTAGGCGTCAAGGACTTGGTGGCGCAACTTAAGGAGAATGTTTTGCGTGCTCATCCCGTGGCGGAATCTGATTTGATGTGGGTGAAGCGGGGAGTTCCTCTTGAGACGCCACATGAGTCGCTCGAGGACCATGCGTTCAGTGAGTTTACACAGGTTGCTCTTAACGGAAATTGGCCGGAGGTTAGTGAGCTCATTCGGCGACTTGCCCGGTTTTGAGATCGGTATCACCAGGGATTCGCGCGAGGAGCTCGGGAAGTTGCCCGTCGTCCATATCTCGTTGATCGCGTCAAGGAGAAGCTGGAGGTGAAGTTCAGGGAGGTTGCGCAGTTCCGAGATGGTTATCAGGACTGGGCCAGGTGCGCTGCGGGCGTTCGCCCTTGCTAAAGCTGCGTGAAGTTCGGTCATTTGAAACGGTTGTCCATGTCGACCTGCTCCGGTGCTTGGAGATCCAATGCCTGAGAATCTCCGATCATCTGGGTCGGTGTCGCGGAGTCTCGGGAGTATATGGTGGGATCCGGTGAAGCCGCAGGCTGCGGGAAGAACACTGCCTCAGCCTGGAGCGCCAGCTGCTCCTCCGTGATTCGCATGCGTAGAGCCGCTGTCTGCGCCGCGGTGCGTCTCTTGGCTTTGCCCTGCCAATTGCGAAGGATGTGCCATATACGCGGTTCGCTCATGTTACCGTTGAAGTTGGAGCAAAGGCCGCACCATCTGCCTGTAGAGAGTGTATTTGCGTAATTGCACGACTCAGCCGTTATAAGGTTCAGACAACATCGTAGTCGGGGCATTCGACCTCTCTCTCTGTACACACATAGCGCGTCGAGGCGTTGTTGCCATAGGTTAGGCAGGTGCCGGTCCGGCGACGGCTTGTCCTCCGCTACTTGAAATTGCTGGGTAGATGACCTTTTGGCTTCGTGTATTGTCCCCAGGAGGTGGGCAGGTTCGTGCGTTTCCGGGTCACCGCCTGATGTGGTGACGGGTGTTCGCTCCAGCTCTGCGCGGAAAACGTCCCAGCAGACGACGTTCGTAGTTCGTTTCGGCGCCGTTATCTTGTGGCCGCGCAAACGAACGAAGATGGGCAGGGTGTCGCTCCCCCACGCGTCTCCTCCTAGTTTTCAGGAGAAGGCCCGCCGCCCGTTCGTCCATGTGACGTCGGTCGTGGTGTCACCCTGGCGGGCGTGCTGACCAACTCGCGTTAGTAAGTCCGGATCGTTGAGCAGGCTAAGGTGGTTATCCTCCATTGCGCAAACGAGGTTCAAACCGTGGTATGTGTCGGTCCTCGATCCCCAGCACGTGTGGCGTGAGTTGAAGTCACCACCGATGACGACGAGGGCATCGGGGTGCCCTTTCCGCAGGTTTTCTACCCAGGACCAGTCAATGGTGACGCTGTTGCGGATCGACGGTCGGACGTATATTGACACCACAACGACCTCACATTGGGGGAGTTGGAGGGCGACGCCCACGACCTCTTGGTGTTGCGTGCACCAGTGCTGGAGGTCGAGCTCATCGTGCGGGATGCGTGCAGCCACTAGGACCGCAGCGTTGCCCCTGTAATTGACGCTGAGCGGCGGCGCTTTGCCGCCTGGACCGTTCGGCGTTCGTTGGCGATGCGGGATGGTGGGTCGCGTATACGTGTCGTAGCCGGGCAGCGAGAGGTTCGGAACCTGGGCCTCCTGCAGAAGCAGCACCACTGGTCTTGTCCCAGCAGGGTAGCGGAGTAGAAACTCTGCCTTCTTGCGGGCGAAGGTTCTGCAATTCCATTTCAGAAACCGCGCTGCCCCTTCCTGGGTCGTCCCGAGTTGCGTCTTATGGTGAATTCAGCTCGCAGATCTCGAGCGCTCCAAAAGCGCTCCATTTGGAGCGCGCATATCCCGCTCGTAGTTGTCTGGCAGCATCTGCTTCATGGAGCGCCTCCAACCCCGCCGAACTTGCACCGCGGGATTTCACAGATCTTTCCGGAACTTGACAAAGCGCACTACGTCATTTTTTTTTTTAAACTCGACAGTGCGCATGCGCGGCGAGGTTGGCGAAGTCTCCGGACCAGTGGGGCCATTGGGCCGTCGAGTTGGATCTGTTCGGATGCGTCGGTTGTTTACGCAGGATTGTGACGGCTCGAACGCTTCTACCTCGCGTAGATCAGGGATACAAAGCCGGGACTGGAGCGTGGTAAACTCTATGCGCTGACGTCTGTGATCGTGAGAGGAAGAACGAGAAAAAGAACGGCAGAAAATCGGAAGCAGGCAGACGCAAGGTTGGGCCTTTTCAGTTTGCCGCCACTGATTGTTTATTTGTTTTACACTGCATGGCCCCGGCGTTTTCTCGTGCAATAAAGCAAGAACAGATTAGGCAACGACCGTTCCAGTGATGGTTTGTTACCTCTGTGTTTATTAAAGTCGTACCAGCAATTTGAACTCCACCGATGGCAATAGCTGCGCATGCCCCGCCGCTTCGAGGCGGACAAAAGGTATGTCACGGTGGCGAACGCGGACGTCTTTCTCGTTATTTGTGTAACGTGACGGCCAAAAAGCGACAGCGTTCGGTCTTAGGCTACCATTTTATTCATTCCGTTTTTCTGGCACGCGCTCCCAGAGCGCGCGCTTCGTCTTCTTCGCCGTGGCGATACCTGCGATCATCACACTATCCCCCTTCACGAGGAAGTTGCCGTCCCGGCACTAGGCTTCTCACGCTAGGGGCACTCAATCGCGGTACCGCGCGGGTCGACTCAATGTTTCTCGTGGCCGAAGGATGTATCGCTTCTCTGCTCTGCCTGCTTGTGCACGTCTACGGGCCAATTTGCTCTGATTTTTAGGGTGTCCACATTTGCATTGCGTTGGTGGCGCGGAGATTGCAGCCATACTCGGGATGGTGGAGAAGAGAGAAGGCGCAGTAGCAGGGCTGCAGGAGCGTCCTTCCTCGGCGTTGGCAGCACCCCCGTCGCGTCCGCTCTCGGGGGTATAGGGAAAAGGGGAAGAGGAGCGGAGGGCAGATATTTCGGTGTGAGGGAGGGCGGGTCCCCCTCACTTGGATAGACCCCAGGGCCCGTTTGCTCGAAGCTGGTTAACTCTAACCGCGGTTAGAAGTTAACCGCATTTCATAACGAGGGGGAATTTTAGGTCACGTGAACGGCAGAGTAAGGACGGAGGACGGAGGGGACACATGGCGGTGTCCCGGTGAGTGAGCGCGCCGTTCGCTTTGGACTAATATGTCATTGTAGTTGCAATATCGGGCGCGTTAGTCAGCAATGAACGGTGCAGGAGGCTATCGCTTTGCCTTACCTCACTTAAATCGGGCAAGTCCGTTGGAGTGACGTCATCGGGGGGCAAAAGAATGACTGGAAGTTGATCGTCGTCCAGGAGGTCGGCATCGTTCGCTGGCGGCGTATTGTGCTGGCCTCCGTCAGTGCCCTGGTCCCCGTTTTCCTCTGCTTGGTCGTCGACGTGAAGCTCGTTGTCGAGGATGTCTAACAGCGGTGGGTTCTCAAGAGCGTCGGCTAGTTGGCGGATCCTTGGCTGCTTGTACCGGTGGTAGACGTTCGACCGCATCGAAGTACAGATCATCACCTTCAAGGTCTATTATGTCTGGGTAGTCGGGGACTGCTGGGGAGTAGGAGCGGGTCATTATCTTCGTTGTCTGTGATTATTATATCCGGGAAGTCTTTGAGTGCAGGTGCAGGTGGAGACAGGTTGTTATCCGTGACGTGTGAAAATGTCCTGGCAGGCAACAAGACTGGCTCCTTCCCATCGGCTACCCGCTTCAAACGGTTGTGGTGTACAACCCGCCGCTTTCTTTTACCTGTTTCTTCCTGGATTCTGTACACGTTGTTAGGTAGCTTCTTGAGGACTACATATGGACCCACCCATGGCAAATATAACTTTGAGGACTGTCCTCGCGGCACAGCGGGTGAATGTAGAAGAACTCTGTCGCCAGGTTTGTAGTCTTCTTCACTGATTGTGCTGTCGTAGTGGCGCTTCTGTGCATTCTTTGCTTTCATGTTGTTCACGATTGCATGGTCGCGAGCCTTTTGTAATGATGTCCGTAGACGCGATGCGTGTTGTTCGTAATCGGACATCGACGCCATGTTAGTGTGGCCGTGCACGTCGAGTAGCATGTCAGCTGGGATATTCATGTTCCTACCGAAGAGCAGATAATAAGGACTGTAACCAGTCGACTCATGCACGCTTGAGCGATAGGACATCATGACGAGAGGGAGCTTGATGTCCCAGTCAGTCTGTGTCTCATTGACATACGCACTCAAGCTGTTCATCAGCGTGCGATTGAATCGCTCGACCAATCCGTCCGACTGGGGGTGGTAAGGGGAGGTCCTTGTCTTTGGGATGCCCAGAATTGAGCACATTTCTTGCAAGACGTTGCTCTCGAAAGTTCTGCCTTGGTCAGAGTGTAGTGCTGATGGTATCCCGTAGCGACTGAAGAAGTTGTGAACGAGGCTGTTGGCGACCTCCTTGCTTTCTTGAGTTTTCAGAGGGAACGCTTCAACCCATCGAGTGAAATAGTCGCTCCCCACCAAGATGTACTTGTGGCCTCTTTCTGTCGTTGGGAACGGACCAGTGATGTCAATAGCCACGCGCTCAAAAGGGAAGGTGGCCGCTTCCTGAATCAGTGGTGCTCGTGGTCTGGGGTTTGGTGCCTTACGAGCGGAGCACTTAACACATCTCGAGCACCAGTCGGCTACACTTGGTGCCATTCGAATCCAGAAAAACCTTTCTGCGGCCTTCTTCAGTGTCTTGGCGCGCCCAAGATGCCCGCCCCCCGGTGCATCATGAACGGAGTCTAGGGTCAGCGGTATCCATGTCTCGGGGATCACGGGAACGGGGGTTGACCCTGGTGTTTTTGCCCACATGAGGCAGCCGTCGACAAGCCTTAGCTTCTGCCGGTTGCGAAAGAGCACTCCCGCGCTGCATCGACGAATCTCTCCTGCCGGCGTGCCTGCAAGCAGGGCGTCGATGATGGGCGAAAGCTGCGGGTCACGTCGTTGTTCTTCTCGAAGATCTGTCATGGTGAATGAAGACTGTGCAACTGTCATGAGCGCGACATGTTGGCCTTCATTCGCCGGGGAAGGCCGTCGGGACAACGAATCTGCATTACCATGTTGCTTTCCCGGCCGATGCGAGACGATGAAGTCATACTCGCTGAGTTGGTCAATCCAGCGGGCGACTTGGCCTTCCGGTTCTTTGAAGCTGTGTAGCCATTGAAGCGCGCTGTGATCCGTCCTGCAGGTGAATCGCCGTCCAAGCAGGTAGTGCCTAAAGTAACGGACGAAATAAACCAGGGTCAGCATTTCTTTCCTGGTCACACTGTAGCGGCGTTCAGGCTTCGTAAGGGTACGACTGCCGTAGGCGATTACCCTCTCCTTCCCATCCTGTACTTGGGATAGTACCGCGCCGATACCGTTTTCACTTGCGTCCGAGTCGAGGATAAAGGGTATGATGTGATGATCGCTGGTATCTTATCGGACACTGTCAAAACGCTCCAGGTGACTTCAATATTCTTTTTCACGAGGAAATCCGGGCGAGGTTCGAGAAGCCCAGTACCGAACTCTTCCGTATTCGGTGAAATGGTCCCGAGAACGATGGTTGCGGTCCTCGGTGGCAGGGCCGACGTGACAGAAAGCTGAACTCTTTGGGTCTGGGCACACGGGCTCTCTACTTGTCGTTCGAGTTTTCTCTCGCTGAAGTCAACCCGGAATCGGTGTTTTATTAAAAAGTCCAGTCCCAGGACGAACTCATGTAGGATGACGGGAATAACAATGACAGGATGGCTCACCGAGAGATCTGCAACCTCAATGTTTAAGCTGCATGTTCCCCAAACTTCGAAGGCGGCGCCGTTAAGGCCAATGACTCCCTCTCGGTGAGTGAGCTCAAGGTCAGGGTTGTCGTGCGAGAGCTGAAGCCACTTGTCGCCTCGTAAAATGGTCGCTGACGACCCGGAGTCAACAAGCATGTTCATGAAAATTCCGCCCACTTTTCCCTTTACTGTTACTTGGGGGTGCGGAACAATTCCCCGATTTCCACGTTGTACAATTGTAGGGTTTTCACTTCGCAGTGGCGCACGCTGGTCGGAGTTTGCGCACGATCTTGCGAGGTGGCCAGTACCGCCACACTGAAAATATCGTAGACGCCTCCTAGGAGTGTTTCCGCGGGGAAAGCTTTGGCCGTGCTCCTGGAAGTGACTCTGCGACTCGATGAAACTGTTCACTGTGGCGCGAAGCTCGGCCACGCTGCTGGTCAACGCCGCAATGGGATCGCCTGTGGGTCGTATAGTGGCTTCTGAAGTGTTACCCACGGCGGCGCACAGTATTGGTGTCCCCGTACCCGCAGACAGTTGCCCAATGGATATTAGCCTTGAGGCTATCTCAAGAGCTTTCTCAAACGTTGCAGGGTCAGCGGCGAGGACCTCGTCACGCAGCTTGGGTTGAAGACCCACAATGAATTGGTCCCGTATCATCGGGTCGCCCACCTGTAGTGACACCTCTGGATACGCCTGTCCAAAGAGGTCCACAAGGTCGTAGGCGTAGACGTCTAGGGCTTCCGTGAGTTGATGACAGCGGGACCGAAACTGTGCCGCAGACACAGCACGCTGGCCCGCCGACGCCAAACGAAGTGTCAACGCCTTCACTAGTGCGGGTAAAGTGGCCTTGTCTTGGTCGGGAAGATGCTGGAAGACGCGGAAGGCCCATCCTCGGAGGCGTGTCGGCAGGTACACCAACTTTTTGGCGTCGTCCCAACCGTTGGCTGCCGCGCAAGCGGAGAAGAGCTTTGCCCATGACTCAAAGCTTCCCTCACCGGTGAAGATGTCCGGGAGAACGGGAAATACAGGTTCGGTGGCCATCCCACCGCTGCCACCAATTGTAACGTGACGGCCAAAAAGCGACAGCGTTCGGTCTTAGGCTACCATTTTATTCATTCCGTTTTTCTGGCACGCGCTCCCAGAGCGCGCGCTTCGTCTTCTTCGCCGTGGCGATACCAGCGATCATCACATTTGTGACACGGGCTCCACGGTACGGACATTTTCGCCCGGCCTGTGTCGCGTGTTATTTCTGTCACTGCTTAGTAAGCAGTGACAATTTGAGTGGTCGTCGGAAGGCTCAGTTGGCTGAGGCGTTGGTTGGCTTGCCAAGTTCGAGCAGAGGCCATTTTGAACGGCCGAGGGGGAAGCGGGGGGAGGGGTGTAGGGGAGGTCGCTCCAAAAATGCGAGTTTATCTTCCCCTCGTCCAGTCGGAGCGGGTCTCGCGGAGCGGAATTTCGCCTCCCTCGCGGATTTCGGAAAGCGCTCCGGATCTACGCGTGGAATTCACCATTAGATTGTTGGTTAGTGTTCGCCATGGTAGCGTTCCATGAAAGTCTGGCTCCCCAGGAGCTGTTGGAGTAGTTCTCTTACCAGTGGAATTAGGTTGTGATACATAATCATTTCTGTCACTCTGCACTGTTGCTGGTAATTTTGCAGCGCCAATTTTCTCTGATTTTCAGGGTGTCCGCATTTGCATTGCGTTGGTGGCGCGGAGGTTGCAGCCATACTCGGGATGGTGGAGAAGAGAGGAGGCGCAGCAGCAGGAGCGTCCTTCCTTGGTGTTGGCAGCACCCCCGTCGAGTCCGCTCTCGGGGGTATAGGGGGTATTCACTGGGCGCCATATTTGAGGGCGATGTTTAGAGCGCATGCTCAGAACGAGCTCACACTAATAGCCTGCTAGGACTGGCAATTTTGATGGTGCGGAATGCACGTTGCAAAAGAACTGCGGAAGCTCGCCGTCAGCACGCGCTCAGCAGCCGCGCACACAGATATGGCCGCCAGTGAATACTCCCTATAGAAAAAAGGGGAAGAGGAGCGGAGGGCAGATATTTCGGTGGGAGGGAGGGCGGGTCCCTCTCACTTGGATAGACCGCAGGGTCTGTTTGCTCGAAGCTGGTTAACTCTGACCGCGGTTAGAAGTTAACCGCATTTCCCTACGAGGGGGAATTTTAGGTCACGTGAACGGCAGAGTAAGGACGGAGGAGAAACATGGCGGTGCCCCGGTGAGTGAGCGCGCCGTTCGCTTTGGACTAATATGTCATTGTAGTTGCAATCTCGGGCGCGTTAGTCAGCAATGAACGGTGCAGGAGGCTGTCGCTTTGCCTTACCTCACTTAAATCGCAAAGCATGAGCAATGACCTCGCCGCATTTTTAGATAGTCTTTCGGTTCTGGCCATTCCTAAGCCTAAATGAACGCGAAAATGGCCGGCATTGCAACGTCTTTGGAAAGTGAATTGCCTTGATTCAATCGGCCGGGTATTGATCGCACACAAAAGCAGAAAGCGTCCCAACCCTAGTGAAAAAAGTTATTTGTATGAGAAATTTCTTGTGTCCAATAAACACATATGAACCATACAAGATATATAAGAACATATAAGAACTATATAAGAACCATATAAGAACTATATAAGAACTATATAAGATATATAAGATCCATATAAGAAACCAATAAGAAACTTACCCCAAGTTTCTCATATGGTGCTTGTATGTTCGTATAGCTCTTATATCGTTCTTATATAGCTCTTGTATGACTCCTATATGGTTCTTCTATGTTCTTATATATCTTGTATGATTCATATGTGTTTATTGGACACAAGAAATTTCTTATACAAATGAGAATTTTCAATAGGGAATAGACCTTTTGCTAAATTTCCCAAGCACCAAGGTGCATGCTACGAGTGTAGTTACACGCGCTGCACGTGCGGGCGTGTGCAGTGGTCACTGTTCAAAAGCAAAAAGCCTAAAACAAATTTTGCCTTGAAAGCGCGTTCGTCAAAGCCTTATTATGATTATTTACTTCGAATCCTTTATAACGGGAAGGCCAGCACGCGCGGATCGTAGAATTACTTTCCAGCGTTCTCCCCGATTCTTGGGTAATTTACTAATAGGTCTATTTTCATTAGAGCCGAATCACAGGTTTTTCAATTCATGATGGTGTTATATACAGTTCTTGCATGCTGGCCAGCAATGCTGCCGGTGTACCTCCCGCCTTTCACTGCTCACCTCTTCCTCATCGTTTCTAGGACTTCTTCGGCCTCTTTCGAACTTGGAAGGAAATTTCAACGAGGCTTGTTTTCACTTCAGACAGCCGAATATTAAGAAATGTTCCAAACAAGGGTTAATTTAGTTTTACCGTACCCAATATCTGTACTACGGGCAACGAAAATGTTTCTTAAGCTCAAATGTAAGCCGCGCTGCGTCGCGAAAACCCGGTAGCGCGCGTTTTTGGGTCCCCTCTTTTTCGGAAACCTTTCCACGGAAGCCAGATATATTCGCTATAACCAGTAGGTGACACCAGCTATCACCCCATAATAAAACACGCAGCTATCGCTCATCCAGCCCTCGTCACACTTGGCTAGGTACTTGCAGGTACCTAGTAGGGTAGGGTGGTTAAATATGTTAACCGCGGTTAAAGTTAACCAGCTTCGAGCAAACGGGCCCAGGGGAAGACCAGTTATACCCTTGTTACACGGGCACACTTAACTGCAGTTACGCTAAGCCACAGTTAGCGCACAATACTTGCCGACAACATTCTGCGGCTATGCAGTCAAAGCTATGGAGAAACGTGCGCTTGAGCATTTTGAGCATCAATCGAAGCAGTGCACGCGCGCTCTTCACTTGTTATGGAATAGCTGTCCGAGAGTATAGTGCGGTATCTGTGGTGCCGCGCAACAGCAGTTAAGCTGAGTTAACCGCGGTTAAGTGTGCCCGTGTAACAGGGGTATTAGAGTCTGCTTGTTTACAGGCGTGTTGGGGGATCGCGTAGGGACCACTGCGAGAGCGCCTTTAGAGCGCGCGACACTAGAGCGCCGACGTTAGAGCGCGCGACACGAGGGCGCTGCGACAGTAGCGCGCTTGACATTAGAGCGCACGTCACGAGAGCGCACAACCAGTTGAGCGCGCGACGCGAGAGCGCACCCCAGTTGAGCGAACACCGCAAAATGTGTGATGTACCCGCGGCTCCACAGACAAAACAAAATTGTGCGACTCATCGGATTGAAGCATTGGTAATTTTTGATTGATTGAATATGCCTTTAAAAAAAAATAAAAATAAAACGGGTATGACTCAGAAATTTCTAACCAATTGTTGACTGAGATCGGAGAGAAAAGGGGCAGTGGAGTGGGCTGGGGCATATAGGTACCGGCAAAGTTTGCAGTTGAGGGGAGCAGCGAGTCTAAGATTTCTTCACAGTGCTGCGGTGCGCCTCTCGGATATACTTTAAATAGTTTACTTTTTGCTATATTTGGTCTATTCTTGACAGACATTTGGGCTCCGATCTATTCGGTGGTTATTTAGACGTCCCTTGCATAAGTTTAAATAGTATTCTGACGTCCATGTCCGTAAAGAAGAAAGCTCATCACTAAAAATGTATCAGTAAAACACTCGTTGAAGGAAAGCTCAGCGCAATTTTATCGGATGCAGATCTTTCCAGTCTTTTGACGGATACAGGAATACCTCCCCTGCAAATCTGTGATATACAAACTCAAAGAACTAATGAAGCTAGGTCAGCTGCATTGTTTTTTTCTGCGAAAATGCACGCTACAGATGTGCTTTTTTTTCTCTGCTCTCAGCTTTTTGTAACACTTCTTGGTTTGTCACACGCAAAAATTTCGTTGACTCATTTTGCAGTGTCATTGCTGAATTCCGCGGCATAAATCCCTGCCAATTTTACATAAAACACGCGATTCCCGAACAAGTGGTCGGTGCGGTCGGGCCACTCGCGCTGGACTGGCTGTGCGCTCTCGTGACGGGCGCTCCCCTCCGCTAAGCCCCCCCCCCCCCCCCCCCCCCCCCCCCCCCCCGCTACCCGGAACTCTACAGCGAAAGCCATCGGCATGCAGGCGCAGTGGCGGTTTCTTCGTAGCGGAGGTGGAAACACGGTCTACTAAAACTCCCTAATGTCGCTGCGCACTAGAGTCGCGCGCGCTAACGTCGCAGCGCTCTTGAGTCGCGCGCGCTAACGTCGCCGCGCTCTCCAGTCGCGCGCTCTAACGTCGCGGCACTCTAGTGTCGTGCGCTCTAACGTCGCGGCGCTCTAGTGGCGCGCGCTCTAACGTCGCGGCGCTCTACTGTCGGCGCTCTTGTGTCGTGCGCTCTAGTGTCGCGCGCTCTAGTGTTGTACAGCCGGGACCACTTGCCGCTTTGAAGGGAAGGCCGGTTGTTCTCCTCGGATGTATGCTTTCGTCGTGGTTTTTTATTTTTTTATTTTTTTGTAGCTGTCTTGTTCGTTTCATGGTGAATTCCACTCGTAGATCCGGAGCGCTTTCCGGAACCCGCGAGGGAGGCAAAATTCCGCTTCGTGGGACACGCTCTGAATTGACGAGCGGAAGGTGAGCTCGCCTTTTTGAAGCGAAGCCCCCCCCCCCCCCCCCCCGCTCCCCCTCGGCCGTTTAAAATGGCCGCTGCTCGAACTTGACGAGCCCACCAACGCCTCAGCCGACTGATCTTTCCGACGACTAGTGACAACTATCACTGCTTAGCTGCAGAAATAACACACGACACAGGCCGGGCGAAATTATACGTACCACGGAGCCCATATCACAAATAACGAGGAAGACGTCCGCATTCGGCATCGTCACATACCTTTCGGCCGCCTCGAAGCGGCGGGGCACGCACAGCGATTGCCATCGGTGGAGTTCAAATTGCTGGTACAACTTTAATAAACACACAGGTAACAAACTATCCCTGGCACGGTCGTTGCCTAATCTGTTCTTGCTTTATTGCACGAGAAAACGCCGGCGCCATGCAGTGTAAACAAGTAAACAATCAGTGGCGGCAAACTGAACAGGCCTAACCTTGCGTCTGCCTGCTTCCGATTTTCTGCCGTTCTTTTTCTCGTTCTTCCTCTCACGATCACAGATGTCAGCGCTTCCGATTTGTCACGCTCCTGTTCCGGCTTTCCATCCCTTTTCGACGCGAGGTAGAAGCGTTCGAGCCGCAACAATCCCGCGTAAACAACCGACGCATCAGAGCAGACCCAGCTCGACCGACTCGACTCTGTCGACGGCGCGGCCGGTCGTCGGTCGGCGCACCCGCAGCGACGTCGTCGCGCATGCGCCACAGCCGAGGGAGGGGAAATGACGTAGCGCGCTGTGTCAACTTCCGTGTGGATCTCTGAAATCCCGCAGATCAAGTTCGGCGGAGTTGGAGCAACACCTCCTAGAAGAGAAGGCCGTAGCGCTCCGAGTGGTTACGTCACAATGTCGGAGAAGGAAGTCCATTGCGCAACTACGTGAGAAATAATTCTGGCATCGACGTGAAAAAAAAACGTTTCTTCTCGAGCGGCGCGGGGTGCTCGGGAGCGTGAATCCGACATTAATATATGTTTTAAAAGCGCAGTATTGTACAATTTATAGTATATATAATATAAACATAATATACAACCCGCTACCAAGGTTGAAAGTACCAATTTTATATTTATGATTATCCCCGTAACCGCTGGACTACGTGCAATTCCGCAGATCCCCACACTTTTCGAATGAACCGGTCCGCTGCGACGTTTTCTTCCCTCGTACGGGCTCCGATTCTGGTAAATTTACGTTGTGTGTGAGCTGCTGAGTGTCTAAAAAGGAACGCTGAGACTTTCAGAAGGGAAGGGAACCGAAAAAAATCCAGTCATCGCCGCAGGGAGCGCACGCGAGCAGGAGATGGGTCGACGACGTTGAAGCCTCCCACACTGCTGCCGCTGCTCTCGTGTGTGTGTGTAGGTGGTTCTTTTGATCCTTCCCGTCGTTTCTGGTCGTCACCACAGTCTCGGGTAGTTTTTTGTGTTCGCTTGATACTACTGCATTTACGTGGATTCGCGGAAGAAGTCCAGCTACGGTTTGAGGGACAAGTGTGGCAACTAGCCGACGATGACACTGGGCGATTACCGATAGACCTCTCTTTCGACAGAGAGAAACTTAAAGTTCGTGTTCAAATATTTTCGTCACGGATATTGTGGGACGTATGGATACGATCGACAGGCGAGAAACAACTTATTTACGGGCATTCTTGGTCATGTGGGACGCGAGTAAAGTGCTGCAGTCGTGTTGTTTTTGTTTTTCGTGATAGAATGGCATGTTGTTCGTCGCTATCCGTGTGTGGTCGCGTCGACATTTGTAAATATGCGTGGTAATATTCTAGTTTTCACTGGAAGGTGAATAGCAAGTTTGTGTGATTATACAAAGTGCGTTGTTGTGCTTATGTGTTTATTTATACTAATGTTATTTTATTGCCTTTACCGCTTTTATACTAGAATCTTAACTGTATTAAGGTAATACAGTCATGTCTCGTTAATATGGACCCCGTTAATATGGATACCCCGCTATATGGACACCACTTTCGGGGACACATTGGGAAAATACATGCATTTTTGTCTCGTTATTATGGACAAATCATTATGGACGATTTTTTACGGGAACGGAGTTGTCCATATTAACGAGACATCACTGTAGTATTATTGTATGCAAAATAAGATATTTTGTTCTAAGGCAGCTGGAGCCCATAGAGTGAAGTAAATTAGTTGACTGTAAATAGTAAGTTTAGTACCCCTGGGCCCTGGCACACGGAAAAGTTAATATATTTTCATTAAATGATATGGGACTTAATCCGCTCGCGGTCTTGGGTGATTATACGAGCGTCGCAAGCTGATTTGTTGACCCCATAATGTCATTCGATCGAAATTACATTACTTTTGCCATGTGGCCGGGGTATGATGCGAGAATTCAGTGACTGCACGCGATAACATCGCTTACATGATCGTAAGTGACACTTGTCTAGCCGTGTCCGCGTTGACTACGTCTACCTTATTTTTAACTGTGATCTGTTTTTTTTTGTGTCCAATCACTGCGTGTCTCGCCATTTTGTCGAAGTATTTCTGTGTAAAATATGCATTCCTACAGCAATAATTGCGTGACTCAATGTTTTCTCTTATACGCCTACCTCGTACCATTTCATACCAATTATTTAGCGATGTAATATTTTGCCCGTATAATAAAATATGTTCAAGACCCCGTGCTATGTGCAGCTTTCATTTTAGCTAATAAGACACGCCTATGTGACTAAAAGCGCGTTACGACGGTCGATCCACGCGCGTTGCCTTCGCTTCGACGCGCGCCCCCGATGGCCTTCCTTCACGACGTCACGAGAAGAGCGCTACGGCCTTCTCTTCTAGGAGGTGTTGGTTGGAGGCGCTCCACGGAGCGAGAGCTGCCAGAGATCTACAAGCGGAAGATGACCAAGCCGAGCCAGATCTGCGAGCGGAATATGTGCGCTCAAATGGAGCGCTTTTGGAGCGCTCGAGATCTGCGAGCGGAATTCACTATAAATTGGACCTGTTTGTGGAGCGGGCTTCGGCTTTTTTTCCCGGGTGCCTCCGTCGCACCGCTAGATCTCCGCTGTTCGTCGAACTGATGGTGAATTACACTCGTAGATCCGGAGCGCTTTCCAAAATCCGCGAGGGAGGCAAAATTCCGCTCCGTGGGACCCGCTCCGAATCGACGAGGGGAAGATAAACTCACAATTTTGGAGCGACCTCCCCCACACCCCTCCCCACCGCTTGCCCCTCCGCCGTTCAAAATGGCCGCTGCTCGAACTTGACGAGCCCACCAACGCCTCAGCCGACTGATCTTTCCGACGACCAGTGACAACTGTCACAGCTTAGCTGCAGAAATAACACGCGACACACGCCGGGCGAAATTATACGCACCACAGCGCCCATGTCACAAATAACGACGACGTCCGCGTTCGGCACCGTCACATACCTTTCGGCCGCCTCGAAGCCGCGGTGCACGGACAGCGATTGCCAGCGGTGGAGTTCAGATTTCTAGTACGGCTTTAATAAACACAGAGGTAACAAACCATCACTTGCACGGTCGTTGCCCGATCTGTTCTTGCTTTATTGCACGGGAAAACGCCGGCGGAATGCAGTGTAAAAAGGTAAACAATCATTGGCTGGAGAATGAACAGGCATAACCTTGCGTCTGCCTCCGGCTTTTCTGTTGTTCCTTTTCTCGTTCTTCCTCTCACGATCACAGATGTCAGCGCTTACAATTTACCACGCTCCACAGTCCCGGCTTTGTATCCCTGATCTACGCGAGGTAGAGTCGTTTGAGCCGCCACAATCCTACGTAAACAACCGACGCACCCGAACAGATCGAACTCGACGACTCGACCGTGGCGCGACCGGCCTGCCGACCTGGCCAACCTCGCCGCGCATGCGCACTGCCAATTTAGAAGAAAATGACGTGGGGCGCTCTGTCAACTTCCGGAAAGATCTGTGAAATCCCGCAGAGCAAGTTCGGTGGGGTTTGAGGCGTTCCGTGAAGCGGGCGCTGCCAGAGATCTACGAGAGGAAGAAGACCAACTTGAGCCAACCTGCGAGTGGAATATGCGAGCTCCAAATGGAGCGCTTTTTGAGCGCTCGATATCTGCAACGGAATTCACCATGAGTCTGCTCGGCACATATGCACGTCGCCACAAAGTAGGTCGCGATGCTACGAGAAGTTTGCTTCACAGATGGGCGGTTCCGGCAAGCCGAAGGGCTCGATGTGCCGGCCCCCTGTCATTCCTCTTCGCAGTTGGGACCACTCGTGAGGTGACGGCACGTATTTTCCACGTGTCTTTTGGCTGCCGTACTTCCACGTTGGCTGCTGCGCTTGGAGTGCTGATTGTGTCCCTCGCTCAACGATGGTGGTTGCCCCGGTGCGTCCTTGTCTCCCCGAATCCATGCGAACGGGTGCTTGGAAAGTGATCTCCCCCTTCGGCGTTGGTTGGCTGTGGTGTCCTGGCGCCGAGAACTGTCGCTGAAGTTGCGCGCGGAGCGCTCCGCGGGCAGCCTTGGTTGTGTGTAAACTGTGGATTTATCGCGTCGGCCGGTGGAGAGCGCTGCTGCAAAGGCGGGACTCCACGTTCGTGTGTTGTTTCCCTCCTGCGACTGTTGTCGGGATGTCGGAGCGAGCGGGGGTTCTTCTATGGTGGACAGCTGATCGTGGTTGTAGGACACTTGGCGTTTGGGTTCGCGTCTCCTGCTCCGGTAAACTTTGTACCACTGTGAGCCCAAAGTTACGTGGTCAGGAGCATTTGGGTCCTGAAAGACAACCGAGACCGATGTGCCCTGTCTTTTCCGGGTGATGTCCAGGATGGTGTGTCTCGACTGTAGCAAGGTTCGAACGAGTTGCAGGGAGTGTTCGCCGATTATCTGATGCACCGTTCCTACGGAGGCATTTCCAGGCGTGGCAGGAAAAGCATAGACCCCGATTTCGTCCAGTTTGGTAATGAGTAGAAGCTTGTCTCTTGTTTCGACGTAAGGTGTGACAACCGTTATGATATTTTTTGCAGGGTTGAGGCGAATGTTTGAGATGGCATATCTGTTGAACCTGCTCCTGATTTCTCGTGTGATTTTGCTTTTGTTTGATGATTCTAATTGTATTTTTTCCAGCGAGGGTCTAAAAAGCACGGTGTGGAGTCTCTCCGTTTGATTTGTTCTGGTTTTGGTTGCCCTCTGCGATTGGTGGTGGCTTACTAGCGTGAAGCCGTCCTGCGTGAGAAAATCGGCAGGTGCGCGGTTGAATGGTTGACGCTCACCTGGTGAAGTCTGTTTGGTCGGCGCAGTTCTCTCGATGGTCGGCTCTTTTTCGGAGGCGTCTTGGGCGAGGTAGTGAAAACTGTTTGATGTCGGTATGTGGGGTCCAGATGCTCGGCCGATGTCTGTGCTTGGCTCTGGTACCTCGTTCATCGTCCTCTCGGGAAGCATGGCGATGGAGCGGTCCTCGCGCTGAGTTGGAGAGGTTGGCGAGGCCGCGGCACCGAGGAGAGAAGGGAACCCCACAGGAGCGGTGTGTTCGGTTTTCCTATCTCCTGAGGCGCGTGACGTCAGAGGGGTTGGGGTGGCGTGGTCTTTTTGCGTGTCCTCCGGCAAGATTGCGGCGGGCACGGATTCAAAAGCGTTGGCCGTTGGGGCCATCTCGAATGCTGTAGCACCTGTTCTGGGCTTTTTTATGCCGACGGGACGTCGTGATCGGGGCGTCCTGGTTCCTTCCTGCGTCTTCTTCAGTTTCGTGGTAGCCGGTGATGGCGTTACCGTGCCTTGTGTCTGCCGTGGACCTCGCATTGGGTTTCCTGGGTCGTCGCACCGTTGCGAGTTCGTTGCTGGCAGTCGAATCTCTCATCGCATATTAGGCAAATAGTCGATGCATGAAGCTTCGGGGCTACCCTAGACATTCTCTAGACATTGATTGTTGATTTAGCGCTTAATGAAGTTTTGTAACTCATCGGTGAATTCGATAAACTTAGTGAAATTAAAGAGCTCACGTGAGGATGGTGGAGCGGCACTGGCCCCCTGGCGGCCATTCCCGAGGGGCGAGCACAGTTGTCATTGTTCGCAAAATCACCTCGAGGGCCGTTCGACGTCCTTCCCTCCTTCGTTTCCCGTGAATGTTGAGCAGAAACGCTAGAATGGCAGGCACTTACCAGCCCTATTTCTCACAGTGGAAGATAACACATAAAGGTACGCAGCATGCACCAGAAAAATTAAGTGGAAACGTCCAAGAGGGGCCAGGAAACGTCGAATGCAAAACCGCAAAACATAGGTAAGGAATCGCGCTGAGCGGGTTTCCAAAGTCCAAGAGAGTGGCAGAAAATTTCTAGCTGATAGGGGGCGCGAGAGTCCCACCAGCCGCATCAGCATCAGCAACATGGCGGTGGCATGGCGGTGGACTAGTGACGACGTCATCATCACTAGTGACGTCATCAGTGATGTCACTGATGACGTCATCAGTGACAATGACGATGCCGATGACGTCATCAGTGACGATGACCATGACGATGCGGATGCCGATGACGTCATCAGGGACGATGACGATGCGGATGCCAATGACGTCATCAGTGACGATGGCGATGCCGATAACGTCACTGATCAAGTCATCAGTGACTTCACGCGTCCCATAATGCACCGCACGGTTACGCCGACGCCGACGCCGACGGCGACGCCGACGCCGCTCAAGCCAGAAACGGGCGCCTAAGAGCTGCGCTCTATAAACGCGTCTGCATAACGGCGGCGCTTTTGCTGTCATCGGATTTCGTCTGCGTGTCGTCTACTTTCTTTCGCTGGTTGACTGCACCTTGGGATGCTGATCCCGACGCCATCTATCAATGCGAACGCCAAACACACCCTGCTACTGAACCCCTGTCGTCTGCGTCGCTGCCCACCGTAGACCCTGACAAGTTTCTTGGCCTTATTTTTTACAGAAAGAGAACTACGCTTTGTAATTTTACGAGTAAAAACCGACCTGTGAAATACACCTTTGACGAAAAGGTTATATTGCTACGTGCGGCCGTCGATTTTTACGGCCCATTTTAGATCGAGCCGGCAGACTTAGACCACCCTTATTATATTGGCTACCAATAAAACTATATACGAGTTGGAATATCACGTTCATCACGACTCCTTGTATGTATTTGTGAGTGATTAAAAGAAATGTTGCCGTTGTGAAAGTACGAATAAAGAAGCAAAACACTGGGCTCATTCATACTAAATTTGTTTAACATATTCCTCAACTGGGGATCCGGCATTTACTGCAAAAGAGAGTTAATTGTTTAGAACCCTCATTCAAAAACTTGATGTTTGAAAGCAAAATGTGGAATCCTCACCTTTTAATGAAAACAGCACCTGCTAGCTGCAGACATATAAAAACTGCAAGATAAATATTTGTGGTTAGTTCGTGACACGTAGCATTTCCTCACTAAGCCGGATAGATTCAAAATTATGTCCGCGTTTGTTGCGAAAAAAAAAAGCTTCAATGCAACTGCCCCGAGTCATTCTGACCTCGGTCAATGAAACAAACCAGGGGTGGCCAAGCTGCGGCTCGTCACGTGTTAAAATGCGGCTCTCAACTCTATCCCCTACCCTCCCCCTCCCCCCCCCCCCCCCCCCCGCCTCCCTCCTGGTCACACGAGCACTTTTCCAGAAAGAGAAATGGAACGCGTTTTAAATCGAAAGACAGGTTGCGATTTGTAGTACAGTTGGACTGCTTTTGACTCGGATAGATTGAAAGTAGTTCAAGTTTCGTTTATTGCTCTGGACAAAAGTTTGCCCCCCCCCCCTTCCCCCCGCGGCTCTTGGAAAATTCCGTGGTTTTGTTTGCTGCTCTTAGGCCGGGTCAGCCTGGCCACCCCTGAAATATACGTATCCGCTCGTCTGGCTTCAGTATTCCTGCTTGGCATTAAACTAGAGTATCTGGAATGCTCACTTTTGAAGAAAAACGAACTGGTGCTTGCTGGCTTGTAGGCCGTGGAAACTGGAAGAGATATTTGCGATTAGTTGCGTTCAAGTAGCAATTACTTTGAGTAGCCGCCTACAGCTTACTCAAAATTACATGCCCGGGACATAGATGCCTCATGCGACGGAACCCCTTTCATCCTTGTTTTCTGTTAACTCTGCTCACCTTCGCCGCTTGCCTCCAATTTCTGTGCTACTTCTTTAATTTCGATGCCCTGATTCCCAAAGGCCATGCCATGGCTTGCGCCAGGCACGGATCTGTCAGCTCCGCGACCGGCACCATTGTGGCAAGGACGTCACGGCACCTGGGCGCTTGATGTGTTCTTTTAATATCATCGGCATGGCTCAAAATAGGTGGATGGGTATCTGGTATGCCCTTTGCTTATTTGCGGATCATTCCGAAAACAGGGGGTGGGCGCTTCTGCGATCTGGGCGCATGCTCAGTATTTTATAATAGTTGAAATTGAACGCTGCAGGAATCTTGAAACACAACAAACGCAATGTGCATGCCAAAAGGCATAGCAAATGCAACACCTACCATCTATCTATTTTCGGTTCTTGTCCGCAAGAAGCTGGCGTATATGTAGCCTCCCTCGCTTAAAGGGATACTTTAACGAAATTTGAAATATACCCGTCGTGTTCAAAAATAGGTTGAATATGATCCACAGTATTCGTAAATGACAATCGCACGTTTGTATTTTGAGCCTGGTGGCTGTATTTTTCGTTATAAACGGCCCACTCTGCCAAGCGCTCGGAGAACAGCCAGCGGAGACCACGTGACATCCAACGCAATCGTGTCGTAGTTCGTCTCGGGATGAGCAAAGCTACAGTGAGGCTGACATTGAGAGGATGATCTAGTCATTCCAGCCAACGAAGCGGCTGTTTTTGTACGAATTTTGAGTGATGGGTTCATCTTCTATAGACCAATACGCGGCCCTGACGTCACGCAGCTGCGGTGGCGCTCTCGACGGCACTGCACATGCCCAGAGGCCTCCCTTCACCCGAATTCGGTTTCTGCGCACGCGCAGTGCCCACACCTGGTGTGGGCAAACGCGGGCTTGTTTGTAAACAGCGTGTCCGTCTATACAAGAACTCAACTCTGTGACGTCACGGCGCGGTGGTGGCGGGTCGGTCGCTCTTCCGGTCTGGGGCTGTGGGCAGAAGTCCCCATGCCAGACGTGTATTCCTGCGTTGTTTTGAAGGAACCAGATACAAACCTGCCTTCTCGTCAAAACGCCGCGACTGGGGCCGTACCAAAAGTGTCGAGAAAGGTTTGAAGGTCAGTTTTCACGTGCTCGGGTCGTCCGAGAATCTGGATATGTGCCGTGAAAAGGCAAAAGCAGAAGCCGTCGGACAACGATTCCTTGGGCGGGGAACACTTTGGGTTGAATTCACGGATACTTATGGTCATCAGATTTATTTGTTTTGTTCCAACATGAACGCCAGAAAACCGTCAAGTTGTGCGGACCACCTGCGGACTACGTTCAGTGCGTTTTCAAGTTAAACGGCCGCCTGATCGTTCGAACTGTCGTCTGCTCTTTCACACGTTTCTGCTTGTCGTCTGCTCTCTTAGATGACGCCGGCCCGTAGACCAAATGTTGGCCCGGTACTTGCGATAAGAAGTAAGTGCAGGCCTCAAAAGACTTAAATTTGAAGGTTGGTAAGCAGGCTCGATGTAAACAGTAGATACAAGGAGATGTTGATCATTGTTACCAGTGACCATCACCGACTTGTTATCCCTAATTCCCTTGGTCCGATTCTGCTTGCGATTTTCATTATCGACGTCGACCATCTCAGCTACGGTTCACGCTTTTGCAGCCCGAGCGGCGTCGCGAATGAAAATTGGGAGCGAAATCTCATCATGCGAGTCAGGCTTTAGCGTCCATTCTGCGGCGTCCACGCGATATGAATCGCCACATGTCATATTATTCACGCGAAGGTTTGCGGTGTAACGAGCCTCGGTAATTCCGCTGACGCCGCTCAAGTAGTCAGACATCGCCAGGAAGACGTAGAATCAACAATTCGAACGCGAAAAAGGGCAGGGGGACTCACACCGACGCCGACAACATCGAATTCCAATGGTTTGTTTATGGGCGACGGCGAGCTTCTTGCCCACACCTCCATCGCGCATGCGCGGCGCCGTTGGCGTCCGCTAGGGGCGCTCCGGTTTGTTTGTAAACATGAGTTGGTGTTTAGTCTTGTAGAGGGACAATAGAAACTTCTGGGTCACACAAAAGGGATTCTCGGGAAGAGGGGAGTTCGTCCTTCCCCTCTTGTCTCGTAGTGGCCGGAGGCGAGACAGTTACCGTCACTACATCTCAAGGTTCCTAGACGGGTATTACAAACGAGGCGTTAGCGACATCAACCAGGTGCTCTTTGCTAATCATTTAATTCGTTTTAAAATTCCTTTTTGTGACTTTTTTTAAGAAGATATTGGTGTGTTCGATTTGATACTGCTCCTTTGGACACATATAGACCAAAAAATAAACCTCGAAATTTCGTTGTAGTATCCTTTGAAGGAAAACTCCGTCGATGTTTCGGTAGACTTCGATTTGGCATGAAATTTACAGACCGCATCAATAGCCCTTTCTCAACTGATAACCCAAATATTTTATAAAAATAAAAATGTTCCGTGAAGTTATTGAATTTTCAAGTTACGCCGGCCGCGAGGTTTCCAGGAGGTGACTCTCCAATTGAAACAACGAAAAATCCCTACTTTTACCAACCCGCGTACGTCACGGCCGAGTGGGCAGGCGGACGAGCGACTCGGGCAGCCGCCAAGTGGCTTTCCGGGCGCCAGCGATCGAGATTATTTTTTCGCAGCTTCAAGGTTGATAGTTCCTTTGCAATGGGTAGCAATTTGTGCTCCGCGATAGATTGTAGGAACACTGCCGGGAAAAAGCTTCTTTTTTACCCTTGAGAAAAAAAAAAGCGTACCGCGGAACCAATGGAGGCCAGGCACGTCAAGGTGCTTTTGCGCGAGCTGTGTGCCGAGAGAACTAGTGTCACGTGAAATATTTTAACTTATGCTCGGAATACTTTATTGCCGCGTTGAGTATCCTTAAACAGCTGGAACAGCATCAAGAGCGGCAAGTGCAATCCGTCCAAAGAAGAGGGCTAATAATATCGAGAAAAATAGTACACAATCTAGCACTGTAGTCGACATTTTGCACAGCCACATTTGTTATTCACAATGGGTGAGTGATTTGTTTTTATTTTTTTTATTTTTTATAACCACTATTTCTCTTTCGGACGTTGAATCTGCTCGGGCTACTCTCGGAGTTTCACTCACGCGGCCGGTATGTTGAAGACGAGAAGTGAAATGTCTAAACAAAGTTCAAGTCTGAATTTGGACATGACTTTCGACATATTGCTATTCCTGTCTGCTATTACAGAGGTTTATGGAGCAGGTGTCGAGCTCCATTAATATACGATGGAGCCTTTGCCTGGTTTGTCAAATGGTTGGCGTGCCATATTCTCTGCCGAAGAAGTGATGAAAACGTCTTTAATGTATTTTATTGTGGAACAATTTCATATAGGACTGAAAAGTTTTTTTGTTTTTTTTTAAACCATGAAAATATTGATGTCATTGAGGGGAGGCATGCAAATTTACAGCTGATAGAAACTGTGCTAAACGAAAAGTTATTTTTTAAAAAAACACTTATATAGAATTACCCCCTTCCCATGTGCTCTCGTGGATGGGTGTTTAAACGCGTTGCATTCTACTCCGAAAATAAAAAATAAAAAAATAAAAAAATAAATATAATTTATTATATTTATTATATTACATTTGTTAGTAACTTTTTTGTTAACTTAATTATTTTGAATTAAAAGGTTTATTATGTCTTTCTGTTCCTTACGCCCTATTGTACCTTCCAGAAAATATTCTTTATTTGAAGATGAACTGTGTATTTATGTATTTTATGCGTATTCCATTGCACCTTGATGTTTGGCTTGATTGTTGCGGAGCTCTTTTTTTTATTGTCATTTTAACACGATCTTCATGACCAGTAACCTGCCATTTTATCTGCTTGAATGCAGTTAATTCTATTTTATATTGTGAGAATCACAGTGTTAGGTCCCAGCCCAGCACGCACATGTTCGTCGCTTTGAAAGGCAAGCAAAGTACGCGCCGCACGCACGAACGCTGAAAATGGCATCGACCAGAAGTGCTTTTCAGAAATGGTCTATAGATCTTTTGCTAACTTACTTAAGCACCAAGGAGCATACTCATGCCACAAGAGTAGTCACACCTGCTGGCGCCTGCAACAGCAACTTTTCTAAAGAAAATCTAAAACAAATGGCACGTTCCCTCAGGTTATACAAGCGTGTGGTGCTTCTGTACCCACATTCCGAGCATTCTGCTTTGGCAATTTGTCAAAAAATGATTGCGTGACTCTTCGACCTTTTTTTCACTAGCTATCTTTTAATATGAAGAGAACGGATTTACTAGCGGTTTCACGAAACTAGCGATCCACAGCTTGAGCGTACGGAGTTGCAAAAATGGTTTTATGAAAATTACAATAGCCCCTGTGTTACTTTTTTTTAATTTCTTATAGTTTTGCACGTAGGCTAAGACCTTACCTTGTGGAAATATAGATAATTATCAACTACAAACAGCACCAACGCCCAGGTTTTCTCGCTGTTAGATGCGAAAAAGGCGGCCGCGAGCGAACCCGATTGCTGGCCGTGCGCCTCGCTGCCCATCTCTGACGTCACGCTTGGGTAGCGGCGAAAACTGGGGAAAAACTAGGAAGAACGATGTTTCGGTTTCTGCAGCAAACAAAATATAATTTTTTTAATTAACTAGAGTTAATCTGGGAGAACGAGATAGCATTTCGGGATCAGGAAGCCATCCGCATTCAGATGAGGCCTTAAGATTAGGTAGCTCGAAAACTCGGTGGAGCTCCCCTTTAAGCCGCTCCTCCCAATGGTTTCCCGGTTGGGTCTCGTCCTGATGAATCGTCGTTGGTGGAGACCTGAGGTGTGGTCAACATCAGATTAGACGTTTTGAGACATAATTTATATACTTGCTGAGAAGGAGTACACCCAAACGAATCTCAGGCATGCCATTTATAGTGCGTTTTAAATTGAGAGACCTAATGTAAAATGAGACGTCAATACTGACGCACACCTCTGGCAAACCTAAAATTTTGGAAGGAGTACCTTAAAAGTAAATTTTACTCAGATATATCGGGGAGCAGCTGGATTTTCATCAGCATAAAAATTTTAACAATGGGGTCCAACCCCAGGTAGCACACTTGCTTGGTTTACCTGGGGACAGGATTGGCTCTTTGTTGTGATAACTCGGCCACAACTGCCCAGCCATTTACGTCTGTATGCCAGCCTGGCGTTTCACAGTCTTTCTTTGCTCCAGAAAGCCACGGAACTACAGGGGAACGTCCTTTCTTGTTGACCAATCAATTCACTTGTTCATTAATGGCCAGGGTAAACAGGCCGCTGCCAGGTTTTGATGTACCCTGGCTGTCTATTGATTTTCCTTGGTCATAGATGGCCAAGGTAGCAATGCCTCTGCCAAGCTTTGAGGTTCTATGGTGATTCATAGGAATTCCCTGGTCCACTCAATACAAGCACAGCCAGTGTTTGGGCCTGTTGCCAGATCGAAGATAGGGTGAACCAAGGAATGGCAGGGAATTGACGCTATGCAATGTTCCTTGGCTCAAGCTTGGACCCAAAATGCCCGCTGAAAGCCACTGTTACTCTATAGTTCCTTTAACTTTTTTTACTTTTTTATCTGTATGAGCGTTTTCTTAACATATTTTTGGTGCTTTGTGGCACGAGCCCTCGCACTAGAAAGCGACGTTTCAGTGCAAGAAGTCTCTTTTAGCTAGAGACATAAAGAACACGTTCCGGTAACAGCCCTGCTGGTCCGGGTTTAATTTCTATTGTCTAGCGAAGATTGGCTGACCACTCGGCCAATCTTCGCTAACCTGGTCCATGCTGTATATACAATAAAGAGCCAAGCTTGAGGTACCACTGGGCTTCCCGCCTGACCCAGGCCATAATTTCAGCGGTGAGCCAGTTAATGGCTATACAGAGAACTGTCGGTGGTCGCCAGACTGGTACACCAGGATGGGGCTGCCTAGCGCCATGGGGAAAAACAATCTAGGCCTAGTGAAACTTTCCCGGCTGCCCAGTCTGGCTCAAGTTTGAACCGGTCATAATGTGCTGCTTGGGACGTTGATAACAGTCTGCCTTTTGGAGGATGGCACCATGTCACTGAGAGCAGATAATAGACCCCGGGGCGATGTGTGTGCAGCTGGTTGGAGTAATCACATTGCTTCTATTTATTTTCATTACATCATTAACACTAACATAGATAAAAGAGTTTAGAAAAGATTACAGAGTTTTGATCTTCAATCGGACCAACCCCCGCTGCCATTGCAGTTTCAAATTATGACAAGTTGCATCACGAAAAACAAACTATTTCCGATGTAACTATGTTGTCTTCATAGCTGAAATGCTTCAGAATGTTTCTGAAAGTGTTTGGAACATAGACTGAAACCAAAGCATTGTGAAATTGTAATTTCTATATTTTAAGTTTACAATACTTCTTGGAAACGGGCACATAACAAGAAACTGATGAAAGCCTTTAAAGGGAACAGTATTCCCACCATATCACATCCAACCCCTATGGGCGATGCTAGTTTGACCACCCTGCTATAGGCATTTCGCTCCAATCACTGCGCACTAAGAATGTGCGAATATTCCCAATTTTCGAATAATGAATCAAATAGCCCTATTCGATTCGGTATTCGAATCGAATAGGGCGATAAAATAGCTATTCGATTCGGCATCCAAATTAAATAGTTGTTTCACAAAATTTCGAATATTTTTTGAAGTTTTCCAAAAGCCAAAAACAGAATCGGTACGATTCAGCACCGCAAATTTTCTTTCATAGACACTTATATTTAGCACGCCTGCCACATATGTGCTGTAAGATGTCACCTCTCTCAAGTGGTCTGCATTCTCTGCAAAACGTTTGTGTCCCTACTGTCCGAGACAGATGATTACCGCTAGCAGTACTGGTGTGTCGATTCGAGCGGCGTCGTTTATTTGTCTAATGCATCCCCTGGCACACTTTCTCGCGACACTTATTGCACACACTCTGAATTGCACGCCCCAATTGCTACTGTCCCCGTGTGGTTTATGGAGAGGCATTTAAATACAAGTAACATATTTTTCTTTTTTTTTAAACTGTCTGCAATCAGCTCACTTCGGTGTTTTGACGCTGCTGGGTTTTCTGGTTTCTCTCACACTGTTCTCGAGCGATTTCCTTCGCATGATTTCTAAGCTTCCGCAGTTTGCGTGTTGCCAAGACCCTGCTGTAGTCAGCCAACTCACACATGCATGGTTCTTGTTTTTGCTATTTATTCCCACCTCATTCTAGCAGTTTTCACCCTTGTAAACCGTGTACCAAGTATTCGAAAACTATTCGATTCGGTTTTGTCTATATTTGATTCACAATGGACTCGGTTCAATAACTATTTGATTCATATTCGATTCAGGTAGAAAAATCACTATTCGCACACCCCTACTTTGCACCCAAAATGTGCCAAGATATTCTGCACATCAGGGAATTAACTGAGAGGCCTAAGTCACAGCTTGGCACCATTGTGCATAAACTATTGCCATGGAAGCATCATCATCATTACACTTTGTGAGACCATCTGAATCATATCAACGTGACTTTAGTTCAAATTGCAGGCAAAAGCAATACATGCCTTGCACGTATGTCATCAAAATTGCATGCTGGAATAGCCGGCTTCATGGCTTCCGTACCCAAACCAAAACCATCACAGCGATTGCAGCTGGCCCAGTACGGCGAGCGTCCTTTAGCGATTCCGCCCTGCCTCTCTGTCAGTGAAAATAAGACGAGAGGAGGACCTTCGCGATCGCGACACCTTTAGCGACGCGAGGTTTTTCAGGCAGCCAAATGTGGTTACGCGCCATTTTCAGCAAACGCTTTGAGCAGTCGAAAAAGAGAAAGAAGCGTGTTGATCACGAGGATAAGCAGAGCCGACGTGGATGCAAACGGCAAGTCACACGTGCGTAGCTTCCACTTCATCAAATATAAGAATGTTTTCTATTGCGTCTTCCTGTTGGGAGTCGCCGGTAACCTGGATGATGGACGTAACATCGCAATGTAAACAAGAGGAGCATTCGCTGCACCGACTTTCGCGTCCATGAACGCGTCAATGACCGCGGTTTTTCTCATTTTTACAGGCGCTCCTTCGTGCCGGGTACACGTTTCACCCCACCACTGTGATCAGGTAGTTGTGAGATTCAAGCGATTTGAACGTCCTTCATTACTTGAAGATTCGATCACGTAGCTGACGGAAAACATCAGGTAGTTCACGATGTCTCCATGCATTATGTCGTGGAAACAGCGGCGTCGGTCGTCGCAGTCTAGATGGACGCAAAGCTCGTATACGATCTTCACCGTAACAAATTGTTGTTGAAAATGTTTCTATTGATAACTGAAGGCATGATGTTCCAACTCTTTCACATATCTGGCTCTTGTGGGACCAACGAGCACATCGACATGGCCACCGCAAAGCGGCCACTTCACTCTAGCGACGACGGCATCTTTCGCCCGAGGGCGCCGCAAAAATACGCTAAATAGACTCGTTTATCAACCACGTGACTTTAGACAATACGCGAAGTAAAAAACAAAACAGAGAAATTAAACGTGATGTTGTCAAACGACGTAAAAATGAGACGGCTGAACGAAATGGGCCATACCGAAGGCTTCGGAGGCGCTTGCGGGGTACTGGGAATGGCGGCGGGAGGCGGAGCATCGCAGCGTGACGTAACGTGCAAGTTCCGTATATAAACTCTCGTTATAATACTGCTGCTACTGCATCTAACAATCATCCATCATTATTCAAAACTGCAAAACATGTTCAGTTACGAAATTTTCAGGTTTTGTGTAGCTTAATTTTTTCATTGAGAATTGCAGATGCTTTTCTGAAATAATTGACTCCTGTCCATAGATCTGTTACTTCAATTCAGGAACTGTGGAAAAAGGTTCACGACCAGTGTGTATGCAAGGAATTAGAGTCGCTAGGTAGCAATATCTAAACTACATTGCCAAGACAGGTTCCCAATTGTTTACAAAAGTTTGCCACCCATTAGGGCAAAATTAACACGTCCACAAGCAAGCATATTAAAACTCTGTTTGAAAGCTTCAATCAAGGTTCAGCGCGTCGTTCACTGCGAAGTAAACAAAACAGATACCCACATGCTCATTTGAATTCATTACCCCTATTTCACAATCATACAGCAGGATATGAAACGCTCACGCACCTCTTGAAACGACGATGTTACAGCCACAGCTGTCGCCTCGGATACTGCGAGAAAGGTGTCCGAAAGATATCCAATTAGTGTGTGAGCAAGGCGGTGTCATATTTTGGTCACATATATATACCTCGGGGACATAATGCAACAGAGAGTAAAGATTCAAACCTGCCTTGTCCCCCTCACTAGGGGGACAAGGCACATGAATCCCGGCACGTGGATGAAATTTTTACCGTAACATCCCGACTCAATGCCCATCCCCGAATATTCACCCACCACTCTTCTAGAAAAAAAAAATTGTTTTTAGAAAACACCGAGTCATCGCCCACCCCTACAAAAGCCTGAACCAAGTATACTCGTACCGTGGCTCGTTTGCTCCCTGCTGCCCTCGAGTTAACTTGGGCTGACAATATTTTTGTTAAATGGAACCCACGTTTTTAGTTTTGGTTTCACTTGTTGAGGCAGGTGGATACTTTTGTGAAGCTTCCTCCCGATACGCTTACGAGTCAACATTTTTGCAATGGCAAACTCCCGGGCATTGGTTTTACTCTCCTCGACGAATGTTGAAACTCATATAGGCGGGCAATCGCTCACCTTGAAAATACTTGCTCTTGGTGGCCAAGAACAAACTCGTGATCCCAGATTGGCAGCCACTTGCTGCGAAGAAGTGCTGCACATATCCGAAATAACCCAATCTTAGTCTAATACAGATGCTTCAGCCGGACAGAGACACAAAAGCCTGACACAAGACCACTATAAAAACAGGAAATAGAGTGTCTGTGAGAAATCCAACACACAACTCAGATAGGCACCAAACACTGACCTTGAAAACCCTTGCCACGAGCGGCAAAGAGCAAACTTCTGGCCTTGATTGGCTGGTGCTTGCCACCAAGACCTGCATGCATAAGAATGAACCCGGTCATAGTCAAACGTGGGTGTTTTTGCAGAAGATAAACAACAAAAAACTAATGCAAGACCACTACACATAGAAAATGGCATCTCAGAGGAATGGAACACATAACTCATATAGGCGGGCAATAGCTCACCTTGAAAATACTTGCTCTTGGTGGCGGAGAACAAACTTGTGTTCCTGATTGGCAGCTGTTTGCTGCGAGGAATACCTGCACATTTCCTAAAGAACCCAATCTTAGTCTAACACAGATGCTTTGGCTGGACAGAGACACAACAGCCTGATACAAGACCGCAAGAAGCAGGAAATAGTGTCTGCGAGAGATGAAAACAGAACCAGGTGGAGAGCCTCGTTCTCTGTTTCACCTTAGTCAAATAGTGTGGCTTATCTTGCTATAGCAATGCATATTTGCGGAAAAAAAAATATTTTTCCTCATTTAGCAAAATTTACTGCCAAGGATACCTGCACACCAGAAAAAGTCAGACTTAGTCACAGTTTTTTTTTTCTTTTGATGAGCGACAACAGAATCCTACACGGGTGATGAAACAAAATATACGCCCAGTTAAGCCAGGCTAGATTGCCTTGATGCAAGCACAGTGCCTCGGCCGACAAATGAGGTTCTATTCTTGGTCACTTGTCGTATTTGGTGGGAATAGTCAAGTAAATGAAAATAAGGCAATCTCTCTTGCAGTCGACAGCTGCAAACGAAATTTATATACCTCGATAAACGACCTGGAAATAAAATTGGGGTGGTGGCCGAGTGGTTTAAGGTGTGAAATTTCAAACTTACATACTGTGTAGTTCTCGTTTAAGTCCTCCTGGTGTACATTTTATCCTTATTAATTATATTTAAATAGTTTTTTTTTTATAATTTTGAGCCACAAGCACATAATTTATACTCTAATTCACCTTTAAAGCGTTTTAATTATACTCCGTGGCTTCCTAGTGTTCGTAATAGGGTCTCGGTGAGAGCGGTTTTGAATTTTTTGTTTTCTTTCTGGCTGTCGCTGCTGCTTGCTCCCTCAACCTTAAAATGCTGACAACTCGACACAAAATAAATGAAAAATGTGTTTTAAATGTGATCAAGATCACCATTTCCAAGCTGTACCCCTGCTTCCTGCCCCGACCATGCCACCATACCATAGCTGAGTACAGTGACAGTACGGCGACCTGACCGTATATGGCCTTACGGTGTGGCAGCACCTATGCTTCGTGATGGAGCCAGTGAGCGAGGTCTGACCTGCTAGAGCTGTGCAAGCCGCAGCTTAACAGCTTCAAAGTGTAAGAAGATTCCCCTCCCTTTGCAAAGCTTGCAATAGCTCACCGAGAAGCTATTGCAAGCACTAGGGAGCCACAGAGTGTGAACAAAAGCGCTTATGAATATGAATTTGTGTTTAAATTACGCGCCTATACGTTAAAACATAAAAAGTATATATATATATAGATATAGATATACAGGGTGTTTCACGGAAGGTGGACAAATGCGATATTGCGAAAACTATGCGTCACAACAAAAACAGGCTTGTGTCGTTTAGGTCCTGGGCCAGGGGCATATTTAGGAAAATTATTAAAGTCCGGGGTAAATAGATTGTTACTTACTTTTCCGTAATTAACTTTTTTAATATTGTGTTTAAGGGCATGGTTTCAATTAGAAAATTGATCAGCATCATCAAAAAAACACTAAATCAACAAATTGCAGAACGACAGAAGAAACGCGAAGCATTTTACGGCTTTCTGAAAAACCACACAAATTCAACGGGTTTTTAAGTTTCGGTTTGCTATCGGAGCGCATCTCGGCCCCGGCGGCACCGCACCCTGTGGAGAGATAGTGCAACCAGCCTCTGCTGCGTCGCGCGATGACACCGCAGCAGAAGTTGGTTGCACTATCTCTCCACAGGGCGCGGTGCCGCCGGGGCCGAGATGCGCTCCGATAGCAAACCGAAACTTAAAAACCCGTTGAATTTGTGTGGTTTTTCAGAAAGCCGTAGAATGCTTCGCGCGCCTTCTGTCGTTCTGCTATTTGTTGATTTAGTGTTTTTTGATGATGCTGATCAATTTTCTAATTGACACCATGCCCTTAAACACAATATTGAAAAAGTTAATTACGGAAAAGTAAGTAACAATCTAATTACCCCGGACTTTAATAATTTTCCTAAATAGGCCCCTGGCCCAGGACCTGAACGACACAAGCCTTTTCTTGTTGCGACGCATAGTTTGTTCAATATCGAATTTGTCCACCTTTCGTGAAACGGTGGATGGTTCGCCACGGGGCTGACGGCGAGTGTAGCAGCGGAGGGGGACAGGTTTTGTTGACTTCCGCGCATCCCCCAGAGACGCCGTCATTTTAGTTCCCGTAACCCCGACAGGCGGCTGCAGATCGGCGAATAATTCATTTTTTGCTTTGTGATTACGCAGCACAATAGCAGTTTTTCGGGGAAAGGTGACGCGCTTTTGGTAACTTTGGCTTGCATAAACAATATAAAAAATGCAAACTGCCAATCATTTAACATTAAAATTATTGCACTGCCCCTTTAATGTGTTCACAACGCAGAACGTGTGTTCCGTGTGTATCCACCTCCAATATCGTTTTCTCTCGTATTGCCGTATGGCAACTCCTGCTGTTTTACGATATCATTCACGCGATGTCCTATATGTGGGCTTACCGATATCCACATGTTGCTTCACGAACGCTTAATATCGTGTTACGTTTCCTCTTAGTCCGCGGTATAGGCCGACGTAATTCATGTTGGTAATTTGGTATCCGTTCTAAAATACTATATGCACGCGACATCATATTGTGTTCTCCTTTGGGCCTGTGATCGACGACTGATATTTATATATCGTGTGGCCGTATGTTGTATTTTAATTTGTTCACTGCACCATACAGTATATCCGTGTCGGTCACCAATATGCACGTGATGTCGTATTCTATTCCAATAACCGCGCATTATATCGGGATATTGTGCTCCGATATCGTGTTGTATACCAATAACCGCATATTATATCGGGATATTGTGCTCCGATATGAATTCACATCGTGCGTATTGGGTTAACCGGATTACAATAAGTTTTTATTGGTTTTCATCAACTTCATTAGAATACAATATTTCCGATAAGTCGAGTTTATATTGGCCTTTTTCAATAGGGTATTTGACGGCGAAACGCAATTTTGCACAAATTTAGTTGCTGCTTTTTTTCCTGCAAGATATTTAGTTGTACGGCCTGAAACCTTGTTTTTGTGTACAGAATACCTACAGGGCTGTCAATAAGATTTTTTACAGTTGCTTGCAGCAAAGAGATAGTTTGTAAGGAAACTAAAATGTGCTAAAAATGCTCATATATTCCTTATGTCTTTTTTTAAATTGCTTCGAGCATATCAATTTCCATGATCCTTATTACATAGCAATCAAAATACAGTATGGTATTTGCGCAAAAATATTCCAGTGTTTCGTGCAAAAACTCTTACTTCTCATCAATTATCAAATGAGTCCTAGTTTCAGTCCCTTTTTACGAGTTCAAACCGCCATCACCCCATGAAATTTGTTTATCGACAAAAATATTTTAGAGAGGCACCCCAATCATTATGGTGAAGAGCCATTTATTTTATTTTAGCAATCAGAGGTGGCCGTAGGACCTTTGGCATGGCATGGAGAAGCCCACGTCACCTGTTGCGGCCCGTCGTTTAGGCATCGCGTTTCGCGCCGCCCTCGGGTACAAAGGGCACAACGGGCCTGCTATGGCTACGCACTAGAGGCACCTCCGATTATTACACGATACCCGTCGTTTCTTCCCTTGCAGCCGGAAAGACGGAAAAGGGGAAGCTGCAGCAAACTCCGTTCTTTCTTTGGATCTAATCGTGTCAGCTATCATCACCGGTGGCGTGCTGTGCGGCGAAGAGGCGTTAAGAAGCGACACCGGGTTGTGGTGCGAGAGTACAACTTGAAAAAATTGTTCTCGCTTTAAACAAAAATTACTTTGATTAAACTTTCAGAATGAAAAGACAATCGACAATCGAAAACCACCATATTTTGCATTTTTACTTGGATCACCTCAGGGTGAAATAAACTGCTGTTAATGCGTCAAAACGCACTTTTGCCAACATCGTTTGTTTTTTTTTACTGCAAGATGTTTAATTGAGCGGTTTTAAACATTTTTTATAGATTATATACCTACAGGAAAGCCGGTAAAAAGTTATTTTAAGTCCCTGGAGCAATTATTTATAAATATATATTTTAATAAAAAAACAAAAATGTTAACATTTTCAAGAAATTTGTGTTTTTCAAAAATATTTAAATTAAACAAAACTGCACAAGCCCAACCACATTGCAGGTCGAAAGCCGTGCAAATTTGAGATAAAAATGTTGTTGGATGTTTCATAAAAATTCAAATTTTTATCAATTATTGAGTGATGCCTAGTTTCACCCATTTTTTAGAAGTTAAAACCGCGCTCACATCATCAAAAACTTTTTTCGTCAAAAATATTTTAGGGTGTGGCTACGGACATTGCGGCAAAAGGCCATGAATAATCTTTTTTTAACAAATCGGAGGTGGTTGAGCGCAATGTCTGGGACGTCTTACACGGAACGACCCACCATCAAAACTGCCAACGTTTCTGAGCGGCTCGAAGTGCAGAAATCTGATTTCTCTGTCTGGCGGGATGACTGAATAGTTGGATGGAAGAATGATGGATGGATGCACGGGGAGGAACCCTTTTATTCAGCGGCGGCTTGCGCCCTCTAGCCGCTTAGTGTTAGGGCGCCATCTATCAGCAAACCAGGAATCGTTTCTGGTGGCCTTCCAAAAAGAAAGACATTCAACCAGCCATTACGCCTGTATTGTTGCTGCGAGCGAAGTCTGAACAAAATAAACTGCGTGTTGCAATTAAAGCGCTGGACTATCCCGGCTACATCCATTTCCCGGGCGGCGATACGTATGGCACCACCCAAAACTGGCAGACGGCCGCGTCTGCATGCGCATCGGCACCCCAGGAAACGGATTTGCTTTCCAGGTTCAAGGGTCCTGGAAGCTCCCGGTACGATGGATGGCTCCGGAGAGCGTCATGTACGGCAAGCTCAGCTTGCTGTCAGATGTCTGGTCTTACGGCGTCCTCCTGTGGGAGATCTTTACCTACGGAAAGCTGCCCCACTATGGCCATACGAACCAAGAGGTGAGCACGGATACCTCGACGCATCTTTCTCGGCACCATTTGTTTATTTATTTAAACACCTTTGAAAACCCCGAAGCGGCACAACATAGAGGCGGGGCGTCATATATACAATCCAGATTGCAACATAAAATAATAATAAATAGCATACACGCAACAAAATCACGCCGACACTGGGTCACGCGAAATATTATTACATACAGAGTGTTCCTAAGTGTTATTTGGGCGTAAAATAAATTGTATAAATAAATTAATGGGTATACGAGGGTAGGAGGTTGGGCAAGTTGGTGATTCACAATGATTAAAAAGCGCAACAAGACGACGGACACAGAAGAAGACACAGACACAAGGGTTGGATGGACCGCTGTGTCTGTGTGGAGACAAAATGGATGGAGCGCGTTCAAAATTTAAAAAAGGTGTCTTTATGTAGTGCATTTATCATACTCAATTTGTATGTGTAATAAAAACTCCTATTTCTTTTGAAATATATATGCATGGGAGGAAAACTAAGACAAACCGTCTTCAAGCTTTTTTTTTGTTGTTATTTCATGTCGTGACATTTGTGAGTAGCAGCGTCAACTAGGCGGTTTCTACCGTTTTCCTCCCTGCGAATAGAAAAACAAAACGGATATTTTAGGCTTAAATATTTTCATCGAACCTACAACCATGAAATTTGACTACGAAAAATGCACAATTCAAAGACTCTTATGACAAGATCGTTGTACTTTTATAAAGAAGACTCACTCGGTTTATTAGTTTCTTTATACGAATATGTTTAAGCCCCAATAGTAGTCTTAAGCACCTTGAAAAAGATGGCGTCATAAGCCGTCACACCTGCACAGAAATATTTCAAAACACGTGACACGTTCAATAAAATAATACCTGTGCTGCTTCCGAAAACAAATAAATGGGTGGTAGAAAATTACGTATCATCCTAATGAATCTCTCAGCAGTGGTACGAAGGTGTCATGGTTTGTTTTCACGGCGATTTCGCTTACCAAGTCATTCTAGTCAGCCGTAGCCTGTATACGAACGAAGAAAGTTTAAAGAAGTTTGTTTTATGCGAATGGAATATGAACTTTCGAATGGTGACCATGATGAGGGAAATTGCAAGCAGGTGGAACGATGGTAGACAAAACCCGGATGAACCAGATTCTGCGGACCTAGCGAAATAACCTCTGTTCTGGGGCGTCAATACACCTATTGTTATTTCGAAGTGAGTGACGCATACAGATATATACGTTTTTTCTGTAAACGAAGTAGCCCTCTTTTGTAGGAATTCTCGATAGGCAATTGAATACTTCCGATTCGGGTTCGATATCACCGATGCACACCTCAACTTGGCCTAATCGGGGTAAAGTATGCAAGTAGCTTAGTTTGTGCACTTACCAAGGGCAAATACCTAATGACAATTAGCCAGATTTCCTGTGTAAAATTATGAGATCTCCAGCTGCGTCCTCTGTGGGTGAATCCCAGGGCGGATTTAAGGGGGCGGAGCGACGCCATCGCCCTTTAAAGCCCCCTAGGGCACATATTTGTTGATGTCTGCGGAGGGGGGGAGGGAAGTGACGCGTCCCATGTTCCCCGCCATCCTGTTTAAAAAGAAATGAGTGGATGTTGGTAAAATGGCACATACTAGGTCAACAAAATTGATCTGGGCAGCGCATCGCCCGTAACGTCGGATCCCTTCCGTAGCCAAATGTCCTCAAAATCTGCCCCATAAATCCTTGGAAGAGCGTTGGCCTACGAAGGGCACAAACAGCAGCGTCCCCACTCTCCGCGCAGGTGGTGAAACTCCTTCTGCGTGGCATCCTGCTCAGCCCCCCGGAGGAGTGCCCTTCGTACGTCTCCAACATCATGGCGGGGTGCTGGAAAACGAACCCACGGGACAGACTCAGCTTCGACGAGATCTACAAACGCCTGCTGGAGAACGTCCCCACTGCTCGGCGCGATTCCGAGGGCCAGCGGGAAGAGCTGGACAGCAAAGGCTACCTTGTACTACTGACCGTGACTCCAATCCGGCAGAATGAGCATGACTTTGGCCGTCGCGACGCGTTGGTACCTCTATAGTCGGTTCCAACGTCAGAGCTGAAGGAGCGGCTCCGCCCCTGACTTGCGTGAGACAAAGGGCGTCCCTACGTCACTCGGTACGAACGCACTATTTTTCGGACATCAGGGAAAGGCAGGAGCATTCATGAGCGTTTTTTATCGAGACTGAGGCCAACAAAAACAACGTCCAGTGCTCCTCGGCGTAGGATAGGCAGTAAGTTCCGCGTTGTTTTCGTAGTCCTGTTTCTTATTTTTGTGAGCAAATATTTTTTGTAGATTTTTTTTTCATGTGTAAATATACTTTAGGGGCATCTTGAGAAATTGAGAACAGCAGTCACCATAACTCTTCACTGACCGCATGAGAACAACACTGTGGTTAGCCGCTGTGATCACCGGTCCACATAGACTGCGCCAGAGGACCACTGGGGCGTGATACCGCTCTCCACCGTCACTTGCTGTGCTATCGAAGTGCCATCACTGATTGGCACTCCAAGTACACGGCGGGGCAGTATCCATGGATGCACCAGTGATAGTATATACTTTGATGGGCCCGCTTGGTGTAACTTTTTCAGTTCCGATATAGGTCAAAGTAGAAAGAAAAAATAAACTTCACACTAAAACAAAGAATCATTCGGACCCTTTGGGTTCGAACTGGTGTCGGGCACGTCGACTTCCCTTTCGCCCTGTGTTGCGTGCATTAAGAAAGTTGGCACAAAAAGGCCAGATGGGTTCCCGTCTTCTGGGAACATTGAGCGGGTGGCTTGAGAGGCGGCCTAACCCTCGGCCCACTCCGCTACTGCGCTTCGGCTTCCTGGAAGCGCTCCGCTGAGACTGCGGCTAGAGTGCGCGCGCCTGAGCGGATCCCTCCAACTCTGCGCCGTCTTGCGCGCAGCCAACACCAGATAACATTCTCAAAGCCTGTGGAGAGCCTCCTCTACCTCCGCATATCGTCATAATACTTGGATGCCGCCAACTCAGCAGTCGGGCACAAGCCCAACACCGAGCGTCGCTAGACGCATTGACTGGTGTTGGGACCGAGCGGTTGTCCGGGCTCTTGGTGTGTGGCAGGGAGCCGAACCAGGGCAGGACCTCATCTGGGAACTGGAATAGTGAAGGACCATGGAGCAAGAGGGGTGTCGCGTATAACTCTGTTTACGTACATATTGACAGGTTCAACACCGTCCGAGAGCACTAGAGAATAGAGAGCACGCGAGAACACTCGAGAACATTCGAGAACACTAGAGAACACACGCTAGCAGCCGCCTGCAGCTACTTTTACAACGTCACATTTCCCCATATCCCTCGCAGGGAATCCCCGTGGTCCATGCCTCGACCAAAGCGATGGGGCCATTGTTCGTAACACCCAGGTACGCCGTCTCCCTCTCTCCCTCACACGCCGCCACTCGCGTCACGCACACCGAAGGGCCAGACTTCCTTGGTCACAATCTCGGCACACAATGGCGCCATCGAAGACCCGATATCCCTAACTGCAGGCGTCTTGGCTCCCGTGCATTAGGGGATATCCCATAAACGCTAGAAGCTGGGGAGAGGACATAGAATCCTCTCCTTTATCCAGGAGCGGTCCAAGGCTGCCGGGGCAATGAAGGGCCGTTTGGTAATTGCGTCCCGTGTTGACACTGGTGTCGGTCAAATTGATAATCCCTCGTTGGAGCCCACGTTCGCGACACACAGGCACCTCTCGCCTTGCTTCCTGGCACAGCTGACCGGAGCACCTGGCGACGACGCTCAAGGGCGTTCACCTGTACCGGTCGAACTGCATGGCGAAACTCGTCTCCTGGGGCCTTTCACAACACTGGACACGAAGCCCAGCCGATCGCATCATTCGTGTCCAATTTGTGCCTCCGCTCAATTTCACTATAATGACGTCGAAATGCCATACTTTATTTCACCTTATGATGTCGCGCAGGAAAGGCTACAAGCGCGAGCTCCTTGCTCTACACTCTAAAAAAAAAACGAGTCAACGAGTGTCGACTTGACTTGTTAACGTAGTAGCTTGGGCGAGTTGGTTGCTCATATTAACACACACTACAGCGCACTATAGCAAATGTACACTCACTCTTTACACACAAAAGAAAGGAAAATTCAAACGAACCGCGCTGGTTCGTTTGACTATTTTTGTAGAGTATCCGGGCTGTCCCAAATTACACTCTCTATAGTGAGTAACGGTTGCTGTTCAACGACGAGTGTATGTTTAACTTTTCCGTACAAGTGTTCACTTAACGAATTTATAGAGAGTCACGCCGATACTTTTGCGAGAGTCAGGACTACTTTTTGATGTGTAAGTGTGAGAGTTTATTTCACTCCTTTGTGTAGAGTAACTGTAACTCCATGAGAAGTGTTGCCTAAACTCATTGATGAGAGTGAATTTCACTCCATTGGGTAGGGTGATCATAACTCTATCAAACGTGTTGCCTAACCTTATTGTTAACGAGTTGAGGATGTGCTTCAGGGAGAGTTACCTTCACTTGTTCTTGTAGAGTAACTACAACTCTATTAGAATCTTGCCTAAACTCTGTATTCAAGGGTTACGCGTACTCACCAGGAAAGGTTATCCTCACTCCATCGTGTAGAGTAACCACAACTCGATTAGAAGTGTTGCCTAAACTCTGTACTCAAGAGTGAAACATGCTCTTCCGGAAGAGTTTATTTCACTTGTTTGTGTAGAGTAACTTGAACTCCATTAGAAGTGTTGCCTGAACTCTGTATTAAAAGTTAAGTATGCTCTCTAGCAAGAGTTAATGTCACAGAACAGCACACTTGAACAGTTTGTGTGACTCCTTCGTGGAGAGTCCTTAACTCTTTAATACAGAGTTTAGGCAACACTTGGAATGGGGCTGTAATTACTCTACACAAATAATTATGTATAGTAAGTACAGCCCCGTTTGAAGTGTTGCCTAAACTTTGTATAAAGCTATTAAGCACACTCTCAAGGAAGGGGTCACACAAACTCCGCTCATTTATACTGCTATATGTTGTTTTCATTGTGTTGTTGAGTGTAAGTTAATCCAGTAAAAATTAACGGAAAAGCCTGAAAACAAAATTAGAAGAACAGAAATGTAAAATTGACTCTTTGTTGATGGGAAGTTTGCTTGAAAAAATAAAAAAAACACTACTGGAAATTGGCATTTGTAGGCTGTTGAAGTGCGACCACAGTACTATTGGTGTTTTCAATTATTTTATGGAATGTCGGTATCTCCCTGATTTCACTGTAATATAGAATACTTTTGGCTTTATTGTAATAGTTGTTTCAAACAAACAACTCAAGTATTTTTCAAAGAACAGTAGCCCTAAAATCTAAAACTGACTATGTACATGTTCACAAGGAGATGGTTGCAAAGGAAATGTGGAACTGCAGCTAAAAATGACATAAAAGATAACAACATGAGCCTGAACAGAGGCTATAGGCTCTCATGAAATGTCAGCATAGAAAGAATAAAAACCGTAGAATAGAGCTTAATAAACCAAGGTGGCCGTCGTTTATTTCCTCTGATGTCTCTTCACAACATTTCACAATGCAAATTAATTTTAGAGCGCAGCTCTTAGGCGACCGTTTCTTCGGCTTGAGCGGCGTCGCCGTCGGCGTAACCGTGCGGTGTATTATGGGAAATGTCCCATAATGCACCGCAGGGGGGAGGAGGAAGGGGGAGGACAAGGGGAGAGGAGGAGGAGGGCGAGGAAGAGGGAGGGGAGGCGGAAGGAGGAGGAGAGAAGGGAGGGGAAGGAGGGAGGAGGAGGAGATGAGTGGAGGAGCTTCAAAGATGAGGGGAAGAGGAGGTGAAGGAGGAGGAGGGGAGGAAGAGTAGCCGGGAGGATGAGGAAGAAAGAGGGGTTTACCCTCCCCTCGGTACCCTTCCCTTCTCCTCCTCAAGAGCTGCGCTCTAACTCGGCGTTACAGGGTGTTGTAAACGTCTTTCATTTTTAGAGCGCAGCTTTTAGGCGCCTTTTCCGGCTTGAGCGGCGTCGCCGTCGCTGTTGGCGTAACCGCGCGGTGCATTATGGGACGCGTGACGTCACTGGTGAAGTCACTGATGACGTCATCAGTGACGATGACGTCATCATGATGACGTCATCGTCATCGTGTGCGGTCTCGTCATCGTCATCGCCACTGATAACGTCATCAGTGACATCACGTGTGACGTCACTAGCGGAAAAAATTTCCCCGCTAAATTTAAAGAAAAAAAACTCCCCGCTAAATTTAGCGGAAAACATTTACCCGCTTAATTTAGCGGAAAAAATTGCCCCGCTAAATTGCCGCCAAATTTACTCGCGATGCTCTCACCAAAGACGTGCATTTTCTGCGAGTTGCGTTAAGCACACGTCGATCCACACCCATGTTAGTAGTAAGGAACTTTCCACCTTCTCCCCTCAGTACCCTCTTCTCCTCCTCCTCAACAGCTGCGCTGTAATTCGGGGTTACAGGAGATTGTAAACGTCATTAACTTTTAGAGCGCAGGTCTTATTAGGGAGTTTTCGTAGATCGTTTTTGCCGTCCCGCAACGCCCTTCGCAACCCGCTACGATACCCGGAACTCTACAGTCAAACCTATGGGCGCGCAGGCGCAGTAGCAACTTCTTCGTTGCGGAGGGCGTAGAGAAGGGGGAAACGCGGTCTACGAAAACTCCCTATTAGAGCGCAGCTCTTAGGTGCCCGTTTCCGGCTTGAGCGGCGTCGGCGTCCGCGTAACCGCGCGGTGCATTATGGGACATTTCCCATGATGCACCGCGCGGGGAGGAGGAGGGGGAGGGGAGGAGAAAGAGAGAGGAGGAAAGGGGGAAGGGGAAGAGAGGGGGAGGAGGAGGGAGTAGGAGGGAGGAAAAGGAGGGGAGGGAGGGGGAGGAGGAGGAGGTGAAGAAGGAGGAGAGGAGCAGGAGGACGAGGAGGAGTAGCAGAGAGGATGAGGAGGCGAGGAGGTGGGAGGAGGGGTATACCCTCCCCTCAGTACCCTTGCCTCCTCCTTTTCAAGAGCTGCGTCTAATTCGACGTTACAGGGTGTTGTAAACGTCTCATTTTTTGTATTTTTTTGAAAGCTTGCAAACAAACTTTCTAATTTGGGACATAAGTATTTCAAAAGTAATGAGTAATTTTTCTCCAAATTATTGCTTGAAAGTAATTCATTACATTACTAAATTAGCAGCCCAGAGAAGCAATTGATTGCATTGCTCATTACTACAGGAAGTATTTTCATAGCAGTAATGCCATTACTGCCATCTCTGACCACGTCCTGATATCCGGCAGGTATTTGCGCACCGCCGTTCCGCCACCGGCCTATCGGCGGAATATTGTGCGAGTACTGGACAGGCTGGACTGTCGACCAGGTATCGGCGACATGCATACGAATCTGCACTGCCGGACGTCACCTATGCGCTCACTTTGTATCGGCAATATTGGCTCGCATGTTAATTGCAAATATATGGCGCGCCTTGCGCGCATAGATGGACAAACGGAATTGTTTTTGATCTCTCACGGAAGTCTATTAAACCACTGCCTTTATACATAGCTTGTTCATTCATTAATACAATTAGTGTTTTCATGCCAAGCGAAATTTATAAATCAAACACGAAAGACCGTGGAGATGAGGAACTTTTAGTAGATCGTTCCGATGACTCCGATAACAATACCCGATACTCCGCCGCCGCCTTGGAGAGTATCGGGGGTATCGAATGTATCGGAACGATCTGCTAAAACTATCTATTGGGACGGAAGCAGGACTACTATTAGAAGCATGCATGCAGTGTACTTACGAATAAACAGCGATATAATGTGCTCCATGATAGGTGCCTAATTTGACTGGGGCAGCACAGCAACGCAAACACAAAGTCGAGAAAGAAGAAGGTCATCAGATTCATCGAAAGCCTCGCTGTCGCCGATGAGCAGTTCTTTTTCGAAGCGCGTCTAGCAAACAGAGCGCAATGACGCCAGGGACTCCGACGAAGCAAAAGGCCATTACGTAAAAGGCGGCATTGAAGGATTCCGGCCGTTTACGACGAAAAACCACGGCCGCGTCTGCAACGCACGAAACCAACAGAACAGAGAAGAGTGCATTTCAGAAACCGGACCTACGTGGCCACTATACTAATCCCCGCAACTTGGCAAGTGGCGAAGACTATTGGTAACGAGATGTTTTGGTGGCGCCACCTCGCGGCCATTACAACATTTATTTCCAGGTTCGTTGAGCTTCGTCTGTGGCGTACAGCGCACCGTTACGTCTACTCGTCCTTCGAACGAAATCTCCTTCCCTTCATGAATGTGGCCGGACTCGTTCAGCAGCTTCCCCTTCGACGAATATGTGCCACGGAAAACGCTTTCGAAATTTGCAACAACCTTAATGGTTGTTGCAGCCTGTGAAATTCGTCGCCATTAGGGAGTTTTCATAGACCACTTTTCCCCCTTCCCTAAGCCCTCCGCAACGAAGAAGCCGCGAATGCGCCTGCGCGCCGATGGCCTTGACTGTAGAGTTCCGGGTATCGTAGCGTGTTGCGGAAAGCGTTGCGGGACGGCGAAAACGATCTACGAAAACTCCCTAAAGGCCCTGCGACACTGAGGCAGCAGTTTGTTTGTTTGTATGAGTTTATTTGAGACAGCCTTACAGAAAGTCTAAAGGCACATGGCTAAAGGCACTTGAAGTGCCTGACGAGGCCACGCAACCCTTTTGTTACAGTTGGACAACTCTATCTAGCAACAGGAGGAAATCGTGTTGCCGGCGACCCTGTCACATCGCGGCAACAACAACGGTCCGGCAACATGTTGATGCCACTCGGCCACCTTGTTGTCCGATTTCTTGTCCGACAGCCCTGTCACGCCGCGCTTGCGGCGGGGACAACACGGGGAACACTCCACCGTCTTGAGTGTTTACCTCCGTTCGTGTGCGGCGCGGAGTCGCTGGAAATGTGACTCTACAAAGAGCTAGTGCGCTCGAAGAGCCGGAAATTACCACGAGACAACATTAACCAGAGTCTGTGATTAGAAAACTTGACATGGGGAGTATCATTCACCCTTTATTTTGTGAAAATGTTCTTTACTCGCTGACAAAGCAGATAGCCCTAAGCGAGGGAGACCGTATGAAGTGTTTCTGTCCGGCTCTTTCCTTCATGCAATTCCTATTTCTACTGTAAAATTGAGTTAGCGCCGGCAATACCCGAAAGCGTCTTTTGTAGCGTGGTGTTAAGCTGAACCGACAGTACTTAAAAACTGCGGCACCGACACGATTGGCCTTCATAACAGTCGGTGGAATAAATATTTTTCAACGCTGTGTATTTGTCTGCTGCCTGCTTAGTGATCGCTTCATCCCCAAAAACTTTATGGGTATTTTTGAAACAAATCAGGTGTCCGGTGGCGGCTGTTTCCAAGTTCCAAGCATTAACAATCATGATCCAAGTGCTCGTTGTTGCGATGGGCCTTGACCAAGGCCACGTCTTTTCCTTCGCCCCCCCTTCTTGTCCATCCGGCGGGGTTTGGCCTTCCCATTGAACATCGGCGCCCGGCTGTCTGAGCCGTTGTGGACAGAACGCGTCGCCCGGCGCCGTGTTGACGCCGCCACACCTGGGAGCGGAGATGAGCTGAGCTCTTCTCTCTGGCTGTAATCGCGCCGGCCCGAGGTGGAAGTCAGTCGATCCAGGAACCAGCTGCACTGCCGGGAGAGGATTCCGAGGGACGACGCCGGCGGCGGGACTTCCGGGCGAGTACGTTCGGTTCGGGTTTTCGTCTGGCGCCACTTGCGGGTTATCCCGCTAATCCTTTCCTGAGCCTCGACGCCGCACAATGAGGGGATCATCTCCATCACGGTCAACGTCTCACGAGCTGACAGCGGACCCTTCGTCACCGGCTCCTGGCGCGGCTTTCGAGGTCAAGAGGGCCCCGGCGCCGGATTGAGAGGCTCGTCCGACGCTGCAGTGTGTGCGTGTATGTGCGTGCGTGCTCGAGAGCATGAGTGGGGGCGGGGCCTGAACATGACGTTCGTTGGCAGTTCGGCCACCATTGGCTGCCAACCGCTGGAGCACCTACAGCGACCCTATAAAAAGAGCAACCGAGAGGTCGCAAAGTGTGCTCTCGGACGATGTGGAAACTTCTGTACATATGTAATTAAACAGAGTTTATCGTGAGACACCCTCCCGTCTCCTGATGTTCCTGCCTGGAGTCGGCCTGCGGTTCCTGTCCTGGCCTGGCCCTGCCTGAGTTTTCCTGGGGAACTCCTCGGTCGCAACATCGTTTTGATGCTCAGATTTTTAATCTTCGCTTTCCCGGATTATTTTTATTGAACTTTATCAGGTGAGTGGGAATGCCATTTTATTTCACTATACAGTACAGTTAGATGGTTTCTCGGCAGTTCTAATTTCAACACCAGTCAGAACGTTCACGACCATAGCTGTGACCATTTCGACAATCGCTTTCCGTAATTACGCAGTAAAAACATTCATCAAACTATTTTTGCGGCACCCCATCCTTAATTATTGTTAAATAACGTTTTCGAAGCCTTTATTTGAGTTAGACGTTATTATAGGGAACTAGTTCTGCCATCGAAGCTATCTCTTGTCGTGTTGCCGGCCCTAAATTTGCTCAGCCAGCAATCAGGGCAATACACGTTGTCCAAAACAAGTTGCTGCTCTTTTTGTTGACGAAAGCTGTCATACCGAGGCCATGTTTTCCTGCTGTTGCAGCGATGTGACAGGTTTGTCGGACAACACGGGGAGGAAGCAACAAGTTTCCCGACTGTTGGACAACGTGTTGTGTTGCTGTTGCCGTCGTGTTGCCTCGGTGTGACAGGGCCTTAATGCTCCCCGAAGACTCAGCTACGACAACCGCTAGGTGGCAGCAAACAATAGGCGACGGAGGCGACGCCGCCGGCGCGCTTCTTTCTTATAGTGAGTTTTTGTAGATGGTTTTCGCCATCCCGCAACGCTCTCCGCAACCCACTACGATACCCAGAACTCCGCAGTCAAGGCCATCGGCGCGCAGGCGCAGTAGCGGCTTCTTCGTTGCGGAGAGCTTAGCGGAGGGGGAAACGCGGTGTACGAAAACTCCCTAATTAACTTTTTTCGGGAATCACCAGCTCAGGGGGTTTCCTTATGGAAATGTCCGAACACGTTCTCATGCGAGCGATTGCACTCCTTCGGCCGAAGAAACTAGACTCTGCTGGTTTTATTGACTTTTTAGATAAAAGACAGCCATCTGCCCACTGAAATGCAACTAGTCCCGACGCCATCTTGAAGGTTACCACGTCACTCAAGCCAGTCTGCGCACGTTTTAATGTTGCAATACTAATCCCAATACACCAGGCAACACACAGTATTGCGCCGATATTAGCGTCAAATTGGAAAGATTGTGGCGATACCATTTTGATCCAGCCGATATCTGTGGGTGCGTATTTTGGGCACCGATTTGATATCCAATGGACATGGCCAATGACGTCATGAACATGTAAATAACGACACTTGTAATTGCGACGTCCAAGACGTCAAAATTGTATTTACTATTATTTTGACGTAAACACGTTTTATTTTGGATGCCGCGACTGCATTTCGAAACGTCGGTCGGTGGGCGTGAGTGTGGTCGGGTGCTCGGCAGTTCCGCGGTGTCCGCGCATGGTGTGTGTTGTCGACGCGCCGCTCGTGCTCGTCGCGTTCTGTTGCGTGTAAATTGCCGACATCCAGGAAAGACAAGGTAAGCGTTTTCAAATTTCGTTCGCACTGTGCTGTCTGTCACTCCTGTTGCAAATAAAGACAAAGCCCAGCCGCCGTAATTTTGTACGCATTTGTCTGGAGCTGCACCTGTGTGCAATACAGCCGATTATCACCCTTGCACAGGATAGCAGCGAAGGATGTGCAAGTGGCGAGCGGGTAGCCTTGACTAGAGCCATTGTATATATGGAGTGGCTCTAGCCTTGACTATCATGACTGGAGCACCCGCTGCAGGAGCGTTCGTGCCGCGTCATCCAAAGCAACTAGCTCGCGCTTTTAGCACACGTGGTTCAGTGAATTCAGCCGCCGACTTTCATTTGTTGCTCAAGTGTCGTGCGCCGCCTTGCGTCTTGGCGTCTGGTAGAGCTCGCAGTTTCCTTTGGACCACCTCGCATCTGAAGTTGCTCTCTGCAGTGAGTGCAGATAACAAAGAAGCCACCTGGTCGACGAGAGCATCACCAAACGCAAAGACGCAAGGCAATTGCGCACGACACTTGAGCAATGCAAGAAAAGTCGGCGGCTGAATTCACCGAGCCACGTGTGCTACAAGCGCGAGCTAGTTGCTTTGAATGACGCGGCACGAGCGCTGCTCAAGCGGGTGCTACAGTCGTGGCAGTCAAGGCTACTTGCTCGCCACTTGTGCTGCCTTCGCAGCTATTCTATGCAAGGATGATAATCCGTCGTATTGCACACAGGTACAGCTCAAGAAAAATGCGTATAAAATTACTGCGACTAGGTTCTGCCGCCTCCGGTACACGTAATCCTCACTTGCAACAGGAGTGACGGACGGCACCGGGCGAAATTTAAAATGGAAAACGCTTACCAAGATGTTCCCGAGCACGCAACGAGCACAGGCGACACGTCGACAACACACACCAGCGCGTATACTACCGAGCCGCCGAGCCACTGAGCCACCGAGCCACTGAGCCACCGAGCCGCCGAGCGGCCGACCACACACACTCCGAGCGACCGACATTTCAAAATGCAGTCGGTGGCATCCAAAATGAATCGTGCTGTTCATGTCAAAATCAAGGCCTGTTCACACTGGCAGCGGAACGCTACAGGCATAGCGCTTACCTCGCGCTAAACGCTTGCTGACGGGAGCGTTCACCAGCTATATATCGCACCGTCAAAACTGTTGCTCATGAGTCATGGCAGGCGATAAGTAGCAGACGACACGAGAGAAGCGCTACATCAGCGCTTCGCTGCATGTGAGAACCGGCCTTCACAGTGCCTATTATTTTACGTCCTAAGCGTCGAAATAACAGGTGCCGTTAGTTTGACGTCCGTGACGTCATTGGCCACGCCCCCTGACATAAAATCAGTGCCGAAAATATGTACACGATATCTGTGAAGTATCGGATGGGTCGCGCCGACGCCAACTTGGCCTACCGTACACGTCACCGTTTTTCGTGGAGTGTGAGGAGTGTCGTTCGTGAATCCGCTATGCCGGTCAGGTGTTCGGATTTCTTGACCAAATCAAAGCAGAGGTCGAAAAAAAAAGCTAAAATGAATCTGCTTACTTTTAGACCGAGGAGGACAGACAAAGCAAGCAGTGGGAGCTGCTTTTTCTATCCCCCTTCGACCTCGCATTTTGTTAAGCCTACCCCACCTTTGTGTCTGTGTGGCTGTGAGCGTGCGCGACAGCTTCTTCAAGCAAATCGAAGGGGTGGCTGGAAACACGTGACCGCTCCCCGTGGGACAAAATCGCTTGGACGAACATTTGTCACGTGGCTCGCTCCGACGCGCTGATGGGATCACCGGGGATATTGGCGGCGTGTGCTAACTACAGGGGGCGCTTTTCTAGCTATCATCATCGTTTGTGACGTCACTGGTAGGATAGACTGGGACGGACCGCGCAGATCTTGGATCCCACGGCTCATCAGCTAGTGTTTTGTGCTGTTTGGTTAACGCGCGGCGAATTCTATTTCACGCGTTCTGTTTATTTGTTGAAGTGATATTTGTAGTAGGACATCTTATCAAACCTTGAAACCTTGGCACGAGTAGTTGTGCTAACAAACACTTCGGGCACTGAGGTGTCGAAGCGCTCGGATGGTGGGGTGCTGTACTCTACCCCAGTACAAATAGCTGGAAGATAAAAATAGAACATCCAGCGCTTTACCCACTGCAACATATACCACGGCGATTAGTGTGTATTTTTATTATGATTTGGACAAAATAAAACTGAGAAAGCAATGGCTCATCAAATTGAAAATAGTAATGCGAAATTCGAGAAGGTCTCGCTTGTGTAATAAACACTTCAGTGAAAGCGACTTCATCTATCTTGTTGGTTCCAATGTGTTCTGAGAGCGCTGCTCTCTTATTAGCTCCAAGTTTATTTCTTTTTGAATCTTGTAAACCCAGTAAACAAATAGTTTCTTAAAGTAACTGGTAGGCACGAGCGGTGGCTGGCTTCCGGAGTCGTTTCAATAAAATCCATGCTTATTTACCCGGTTGATCCGAAACATGCGAGGCCCCCTCAGGATAGGAGTCTTAGATCTAATAAGTCGGTGACACTTCAGCGTTCAACAATATTTGGTATACGCCTGCTATGCGTTACTACCGTTTGTATGTTTAATTTTGCGGACCTAAATGCGCATAATGCGGGAAGCTCTTCTCAGCGAGCGACTTTAAATTTGCAAACATTTCTTAGTAAAAATAGGATAGAGCAAAGTAATTAATCGCCTGAATTTGCCGGGACATATCCGACAGTAAAGAATTCATGAAAATGTCTGTTTTTTTATCAAACAGAAGTCGCGATGTGACAAACTTTTTTGCCGCGTATTCAATGCGGGACGAGTTACGTGTCAATTGATGACAAGCATTTGCTCGTCAGGAACTGTCGAGTCACACTTGAATAGAAGCGTCGGTATTGGCAAGCTCAATGCAGCCAAAACATGTGTGCACTGTTAGCAAAAATAACACGCCTAGACGTGTAAACCGTGATCCCATAGCGGACGCGTCAAAACGTGTTCGTTTTACACGCAGCCATGTGTGTTATTAGTCTACACATGAGGTGCCGTGTAAACTTCAACACGATACACTGTGTTTGCCTGCCGCGAAACTCGGCTGAACGTGCTCCTCATAAAACATGGTGGCCAGCAGCCGAGAACAGGCGAGAGACGAGCCCAGCGAGCCCAGCCAGCCGCGCGCTTTTTTACCGATGTGAGAGCACACAGGATGCGCTTGTTCTCGTTCGTCTCCAAGCGGCAAACGTAGCTACGTTCAAAGGTACGTACTATCGGAAACAATATGAGCGTGAACGCGCCTCCGCGTGTCGCCGCTACCTGAGGCGCCGCCCTGCGGCGCCGTTCTGAAGTTTTGCGCATGCGTGTAAAAATCCTGTCGCTGTTCTTCCTTTCACTGTTAACCCCTGTCTGTCGTCTGCTATCGGCGCGCTGGCGGCCACTCGTGCTGTCGTCTGCTATACGACTCCTCTGTGCGCTGGCGCCCGCTCGTGTTGTCTGCCGCACAAGATTGCGTTCTCCGGCAGACACCCGCGCTTCCTACGCGAATTGTGTTTGCACTAGACAGCTTTAATGGTGTTGACTTGCACGAGCCTTCGGTGAAACACAATGCTTTTATTCTTTGAACACGTTGCCCTAACAGGTGAACATATCTGTTATGCCGTCGGCCATCGGCTCGACCGGCTTATTAGTAGAATGCTCATACAGTGTCCGAGTGGCCGTGCTGTGTCCTTTCTGGACACGGGAAACTTGGAAACTGGAAACAGGAACGGAACGTAAACTCAGAAACAAAGGGACAGCTCAACTATGTTGACCCGTTCGTCGTCAGGAACTCTAGCCCATTTTCACTCAACTGAATCTTTTCCGGGCTCCCCGTAGTTGAGCGCTAAGCTTTGCAGATGTTTTTTTCTTGAATCTATTTGCATGTTATAGCTGCATCTCGACCCAATGAAAGAAGCCAGCCACTTATCACGTATTAAATGTAGGAATTGCGTTATCGGACAGGAAACTCCTGAATCATGTTAAGTCGTTTGTCTGAGTTGCGACGGGAACGAGTCGCACAGCAGACGACAGCGCGAGCGGCCGCCAACGCACGCATAGCAGACGACAGACGGGGGTTAACAGTCAAAGGGAGATCAGCGACAGGATTTTTACACGCATGCGCAAAACTTCAGAACAGCGCCGCAGGGCGGCGCCTTACGTAGCGGCGACACGCGGAGGCGCGTTCACGCTCACATTGTTTCCGATAGTACGTGCGTCGGCGGCGTCGGTAGCTACCACGAGACTGCTAGACAGAAGAACAAATGAAGAACTTCTTAGAATAGATAAATGACTCGAGCAAGCGAAATATTAGAATCGGGCGACGACTCGCGCCACCTAGGCGTAGCGACATTTGGTAGCTACAGCGCAACTGCTAGATAGACAAACGAATGCCAAACTACATGAATAAATAACTCGATCAAAATATTCGGAATTGGGTGGTAATTTGCGCCACCTAATAAGATTTGTAGCATCATATGAAAAAAAAAAACAGCGCCTGTTAGCACGCTGCAAACATTATCGACTATACAGCAACCCTACATACATCGTAGACAACACGAACACCATATTTACACAGCACCGATATAGACATATACACAAACACTACAACGACACTGCTCCCGACACTTCCAACTTTTTTTTTCCTTATTGTCTGGTACATGACAAACACAAGACATGCCCGTGAACGCGGACAAAACGAGTGATACAAAGTGCGTCAGAGTTTGGCTAGCATCTGAGGGTTAAAATATTTTCAGTCACAAGCCCTTCAATGAGTGGTAGCCAGTCAGGCATGCATGGCTGGACCTTGTGGACCTCAACGAAAGAAATGACACTCTCACGATAGCAGTCTTGTGCTTCGTTCACATCAATGTCAGCGTTACCCATCGCCATTCGTGCCCTCCAGATGCTGTGCAAACACAAGAGCATAACACAATCATAAGGAACTCCCAATTCATTATCAACCGACAAGAACCTAATCCCATAAGGGTCTAGCGGGAAGTCTTTTTTCAGGGTCCGCTGGAGGATGTCCCACACAAATACTCCATCCCAACATTCTAGGAAGACATGCTCCACTGTCTCCGGACTCTTACGAAGAAAACAATGCGTACACCACGGAACTAACAGGTCCTTTTCTTCCATCTAGGTCTTAATCGTTAGTGTCCCGGTGTGAAGTTGAAAGAAAACAGTCTTCACACCGGAAGGTACCAGCATCGTTTTTACTTGCTTTAGAACATCCTGGCCTGGCCCGCTACAGTACAAGGCTCTGTACATAGGCACAGGAAAAACGATATCCACGACATCTTTATAGAATTTTTTCCGAGTCACTACTGGTTAAATATTCGCATGAAAAACGCGCTGCTAAAAATTGACTTGACGCCACTAACTCCTTAAGGTACCCATGAATTCCCCCTGGCACACACGAAGAAGTAACAATGAACTCGGGCAATGCCCGCCCAAGTCTAATTTGGCACACAGTTCGCAAAAAAGGATCACTATACTTGGTTTCAGCTTAGGTCCGAGCGTTACCGTTGTTATGAGCCGAAGGTCCAATCAAAGAGCGCAAAACGCGCAACGTCATGGCGTTCTACGCTCTTAATAGGACGACCCAGCGGAGGAGCACGCACAGAAAGACGGCGAACACCGTTGGTCCTATCAACTGCGGAGGGCACGCCATGACGGTGCGCCTCTTTCTTTATTAGATTGGTCCTTTGGCTCATGACATCGCCCACGCTCGGACCTAAGGTGAAACAAAGTTCTCGAAAAAAAATAAACAGATTTACAATTTGCCGCAGATGCAGGTTCACCAAGCCTAGTCCTCCCTCACGTACCCATCGAAACAGATAGTGCGCTCTCATGAAGAGCCCCATATAAACACCGCAAACACCCGATGCAACTTCTGCACATTCACTCTGGAGCAATGTAGTACTTGCAACACGTACCAGAGCTTGCTCTCAAGGATCAAATTACAAACCGTGGTCCGCGCAAAAATAGAAAACCCATTGCCCCTCCATTTTTCAGCTTTGTCCCGGAGCTCCACAACCTGATTACGCCAATATGGCTCACTATCACGATACTACTCGAGCGCCACACCCAAGTACTTCACAGGAGTGGTTACCCACTGTACCTTCAAACAAACGCTTGGTGTTGCCGCCCACTCTCCATGCCAGAACCCCAGACATTTATCCCAATTTACGGCGCTTGCACTGGTGATACAAAAACTCTTGATTTGTTTTACCGCTGCAACAATGCTTTCTTGGTTTGTACAAATCAAGGCGATATCATCCGCGTATGCAAGGACACGCACTTCGGATGCCTTTAGCTTAAAACCGCTTATTTTACTGTTTCTAAGAATGCTCAAACAAAAAGATTCTATGTATATACAAAAAAGTAGGGGGGAAACGGGACAGCCTTGTCGGACAGAGCGCTGTACCATAATACGTTTCCCTTCAGATTTATTAACTATTAGACTAGTTGTACAGCCACAGTACGCCATGCGCACCCCCTCGCGTATGACTTTTCCTACGTTAACATGATCGAGAATAGCTAATAGGGCGTCGTGTGGTACCCGGTCAAAGGCCTTCTCGAGATCCACATGTAGCATGGCCACGCGGCTATGCATGGAGTCGCAGCATTCCAGGACACTCCGCACTGTGCGAATGTTAGTAAAAATTGTTCTACCTTTTATCCCACATGTCTGGTGAGGTTCAACTATCTTGGTTATAACGTTTTGCATTCTTCTGGCCAAGACCTTCATCGAAACTTTGTAGTCGACGTTGATCAAACTTATGGGACGATACGATGTCACGAGCCTGAGTTTAGCTACATCTTCCGTCCTAGGGATGAGGATGGTATGAAGCCGTTAGTAAAGACGGCGGAAGAAAGCTAAGATCGAAGGCTTCGTTAAAAACGTCCGCTAAAAACGAAGACAGTGTATGATAGAACGCTTTATAAAAACCCGCACTTAGTCCGTCTGGGCCAGGGGATTTTCCCAGGTTCAAATCGTCAATTGACATCTTGACTTCCTGGTATGTAACAGGACCTTCTAGAACTGATTTTGTTTCATCATCTAGTCTAGGCATTAAGGAGAAAAATTCACTTTTAAACTTTTCAACATTTACGGGTTAGATAAAAACAAAGCGCTATAATACTCAAAAAATGCTCGCTCGATTTCCGCGTTGTCGCTTGTGACTGTACCGTATTTTTCAATTTCTGCGATATCATTCCGACGCGCGTACTTTTTTTCCGTGCTTGAAGCTGGCTTAGTGGGCGTCTCCCCCGCTATCAATCTGTCGGCCCTTGCCCGCACAAGTGCCCCGTGATAACGTTCTTTATCTAGCTGCTAGATTTTTTCTTTAAGAAATAAAATATCCTCCCTAAAAACCCCCGGCCTTCTGCCCTCTTCTTTAACTGAACGCAGTAACTTTTCCATTTTTTGTTCTTCGTTTTTAATCGCACTAGCTCTTTCTATGGCCATTCTCTTGACATTCTGCTTAAAAATTTCCCGTTGAATACCATACCCAGCTGATTTGTCGCCGGCTGTCATTTGTTCAACTGCAGCCTGAACTTGATTCATGAAAATTTCATCTTTCAAGAGCTTCGCGTTTAGTTTCCATAGGTCCCAGGAAACCTTTTTTAAATTAATTTTTACTGCGAAGAAAACATTTGACCAAACAACGGTCACTGAAAGAAACTGGGCTCACGCTATACTCAAAACATAAAGGAATCAACTCACTCGACGCATACGCGCGATCTAAACGGGCGTGACTCGCCCCTTGAAAATGTGTAAACAAAACATCGCGGCCGTTCCTCAGACATTCTCCGACGTCATCTAGGCAGCGCTCGTTAATTATACTACAAAGTCTCTCGGTGCTGGAGTCACGATAGGGCGTCAAACTTGACTTATCGCCCGCGGAGCACACGCAGTTAAAATTAAAAAAAAAGAAATTAGAAGGCGTTCACTTTTACAGCACTGGTGAATAAAATAAAAAAAAAACCGCCGCTCTTCAAGTATGCTTGGAGTGTACACACAGATAATTCTCCATTCATATCCAGAAAACGAAAAATCGCATACAACAAAACGACCCGTCGTACACGTGGTCACCTCCTCTACGGCCGCCCCTTGACTTTGGCGTACGAGCAGCATACAGCCCGCCGACGACCCGACCGCGTGACTAACGCATACGTTATAGCGATCCGTGAAAGGCCGCACCATAAATTCGGTCCGGTCCTCGCTCTCCACCTTGGTCTCCTGCACAGCGATGACGGCGAGGTCCTGCTCGACGACGAGGCGATAGAGCTGCCTCTGTCTTCTACGGTCCGCGAGCCCTCGGACGTTGAGGGTCGCTAGTCCTACAGGACGTTCTAAGGAGACCATGGGTTAGCAAGGACTAGAGCAAGCGAAATGGCGCTTACCCCCAGCGGTGGCTGTCGCACAGGGCAGCCCTATCACACGTCCAGTCACTCCGGCAGCTTGTCGCTGTCCTGCGCTGGTGCTGACCGCTGCTTGCCCTCTACGCACTTCCAGCCGGCGACCATCTTCCACTTGCGCTCGAGCCGGCGCAGCTGTAGTTCCTGCCCGGTCGTGTCCCCGAAGTCTTCGAGCGGGCGCTTCGCTGAGCCCGCTTCGACGTTTATCTCTAGCACGGCGGTGACCTCGTCAGGAACCGGGGCCGCTCCAGCCACGTCGCTCCCCGTTGAGGTCTCCGACTGGAGCTCGACTTCAGGAGGTGTGGCCGAAGCAGTGGTAGCCGGCGGCTTTGGAGGCGAGGCGCTCATCCCTACGGGGACGATGCCAGGGGCGTTATCCTTCTTGACGTCCTTAGTCGGGGCTCCCGCTAGTGCCGCCGCATACTCCGCCTCTTCTTCGTCCATGACGTGGTCTGCGTTCTCTTCGTTTGTCCCTCGACAGCGGCCCGGGCGTACGAGCGGACGCAGTCGTCCCGTCTACGCGCCGAAACCTCTACGCCGACTGTTCCAGAAGCCCATGCGTGTACAAAAGGGGCTCCGCATGGCAAGTCGCAGTCAGTCTCGCCCAAGCGTTCGATCCTGCTCTCACACCGCCATCGACGCCTGTGACGCTATCCTTTCTCTAGTTTGGTTTGGGAACAAGTTCGCGCCATTAAACGTTTAGTTTGTTTCAATTTTCACTGCCTCATAAATTGTCATTCTTGACAATATTTGTTAGTGCTCTATAGATATATTATGTGTCGTCATCTTGAATGGTACAGCTTCCGGTAGGGGGGAAAGCATCGTTTTGTTTTCGCGCGCAGTTGGAATGTGTTGACGACTTTTCCGGGATAGTCAATCCTTGTTTTAAAGTGAGGGTAAACATCACATGCCATAATCTAGCCCCTTCACTTTCGAAAAAAAACTGAACAATACCTAAATTTAAAAAAAAAACATAAATTTTTGACAAGGGTCAATGAGCCGCTTTCAAAACCCATAGACTTTATGCAGCAGCTGTGCATGGACACCGTCATAACTGACCTTCAATTTTTGTTTCATCTGATTATGTTTACTTCAGTTCGTCATGACCACGGTGGGCAGATTACTGCCATTTCAGATTCTACTGTGCCCTTCTTCGAAGCATTGGCCTTTCTAGGAGATCATCAACGCCCGCTTCGCTGGCTCGGCATCTGGGTAATACAGGAGAAGGTCAGCAATGACGGTTGTAATCTGGAGCGTGTGCAAGTCGTTCATACCGGAATTCTTCGCAATATCGATATTTAGTACCATTTCAGTTAGTAGAGTGCGCGCTTTGGAAACTTTGTCCATTTGTTATAAGCAACAGAAACTGTCTGCCGTAGCAGATGGGACCTCATCCTTCTTTAAATAGTTGCTGTTTCCACGTGGATCACTTAATATAAGAGTAGTCAATTTTACAAAACCCGAAGATTGTAGACCAGTTCAGTTGTGCAAGGAGGTCCTCAAACAAACTAACGATCACAGTACATTCAGATTTGTTCGTCACCAGCTGTGTCGTCCGTCATCCCTGCACCTCAGTAGCAGATCGATTTTAGTTTACGTTGATTGAATAAACACTCTTCAGCTAGGTAAAAAAGTGAATGCCTCAAATTCAGTAAGCTGATTGGGTCAAAACATAGAGACCCCAAACCGAGGAACAAAATAGAGGTGCCACACACGCACAGACCTGTGTGCTTTTTTTCTATTCTTTTTTGTTCCTCAGTCTCGGTTCTCCAAGGTGTTGAAAGTTCACCAGCTCGCATGTATGCTTTCTGTTAGCCTTCGACAAACTCAGATTCTTTAGAGGTTCGTTGCCTTAATACGCCGCGACCGGATCCTTCGTTTCGGAAGAAATTGAGTTTATCCGTACCAAAGTTCGACAACACATGGGTGACCGAAGTTTACACTAAACATTTTACAATTTTAAAATTTTAAATCAGTGTGTTCAAGAGCTAAATCCTAAGCGTCTTAAGAATATTAATTATTGTTTGACATTTTTTACTGGAAACGCGATCGCTTTTTACCCAAGGAAGTCTATTGGCCTGATTTTTTCACATAAAAGTATCTACGCCTTGAAATTTGCCAGGCAAAATTCACCACGTCGACGCACATTCGTTTTGAATGTTTATCCTTTATGTACAAGCGTCACTTTTTTAGGCTCGTTTTAGGAAGTTAGGATTTATTGGCGAGACATGACATATTTGACAAAAGCTGACCTAAATTATTTTTCACGTGTCAATATTACAGATGATCAAAATCCCCAGCTTCATTTCAGGAATATTTTCGGCAATTGGTATGGGTGAACTATTATGCAAGGCTTGGCGCAGAGGTACTACTATTTGTCCGTTAATTTTAAGAAGTGCATCAGTCTAACCGAGATGTATTCAATGTCGTGTTTAGTTTTACGCTACCATTTTATTAAGCTATTTAAGTATAAGATTATGCAGTAAACTGATTAAGATTAAATGGAGCTTCACAAAATGATTATCACTAATTCGATTTGCGACTGTAAATCTCTACGGTTATTTGCAATGAGTAAAAATGGCTGATGAACGCGCAGAGCAGAGCGAAATAGTGGAGAGTGAAGAGCTAAAGGGTCGATCATTGGAAATGCTCGGGGGGTTGAGAGTTTGAAGGTTGGAAGTTTTACTACGGTTTGATATCCATTTTGTTTTTGTAACGCTTTACATTAGCGACTTGCATTAAAAACCAACGGTAGCGTCTCTTTCTTAATTAGTACGCAATGGCTTCAATGATATTAGCATTGAGCTCTTGTGGCGCAGAAAAAATACGACATTAACAAGAATTCTATTAAAAGTAGACCTCCCTAGAGCACTACGCCACAATACAAAAATCAGAAGTAAAACATATCACACGATACCGGATGTGACTACATGGAGGTATGGCAATTTGTACATTCAGTCTTTAAAAACCTAGCCTACTAAAACTTTAATTACTCCTCGGTTAGACTGTATCACAAAATGTTTAAGTTGTGACGCGTAGAGGAAGAATAGGTTTGATCACATTGTATATTAATTTCTTGTTTCGTAAAAGTACTGTCTTTATTTCTATCATTTTACATTGTAATCATTATAAATAAAACTAAAATTATATCCCAAGCCGTCACTTCACCAATGTATTATACATGCAGTCTCCGAGCGAATGGTCACTCCGTATCCGGCAGGAGACATAAGGTACGTACAACCGGTCAGGTATCACGTTATCGACTTCTGTCTGAAGATGATTTACATCATGAGGACTTGATATGTGAATGATTCAAACTAATTAGTGCCTCGAGCGCGGCATGTTTCTTTGAATTACCTTTGAATTGGCCCTTATTGCGTTTTAAAGGTCAAATTAAACTTTAAGGTATGGACAACGGATGAGAATACAGTGCACGCATCAAATTAATGAAATGTTAAATTTAGGAGCGTGTAAATTTTAGAAGGTGCCTAAAAATTACAGGAGGACGCTGAAGCTTCGCCTTTAAGAGTGGAACGCTATAGCAAAAAATATAAGTCTCCGCTCGTTCCGAAGTTGTGTAAGCGTGGAGAATATCAAGGGGCAATGGTGAGGTCAAGGTTATGAACGCTCAAACGGTCGGCAGACCCCACAAATATATTCAAGACGCGCGAACACGAGCGCGCGTGTCGCCACAACATGAATAAACTTCAGAGCGGCAAAAACATACTCTCGGAACCCGAAGAAATAGAATTAAAGTTAGTCGCCCTTTTAGCAAGATGCTTGGTGAACAAGAAACCCCGAGCAATGAAGGAAGTGCTGAAGTTATGCCCAAGGTACCGGATAAAATCGCGGATTGCATTAACGGGCCCATCAGCGAGGCGGAGGTACAAGGTGCAATTAAGGAACTAGCACCAAGGAAGTCTCCCGGGGTTGATTGTCACGGCGCTGCATTCTACAAAATGTTTTTATCGAAACTATTACCAGTTTCAACAAACGTGTATGCGGATATATATAGCCGAAACCTTCTCCCACATTCAATGCGATAGGTGACAACGGTACTAATTCCAAAACGGAGAAGCGAAAGTTCAATCAGAAGCAGCAGACTTCGACTAATAATCCTTCTGACAACGGATTATAAGATCTTAGCAATAATTATATCAAAACGCGTGGAAGTTGCATTCAATACCATAGTTAAAAATCATCAACCGTATTGACTTAAATATAAGTCAATATTCACTAATCTGCATACAATGAGGATTATAGCGGAAACCGCAGAAGCGATGGGACGTCCTACGGCTGTCCTACAAATAGTTTTGAAAAAAGCGCGTGATAACGTGTGTCTCTCCTTTCCATTTTTAGTATTAGAGCACTGTGGAACATGATAATTTCTTGTCAATTTCATTAAAACATGTTACAGGGACAGAAGCACACGGATCCTAATCAATGGACTCGAGTCACTCTCCATTCCCGTGAAGTCGTCCGTACGCAAAGGATGCCCAATGTCGCCCATACTTTTCGCTCTCTATCTAGAACCGATGTGTAAGGCAATCTTGAATGACCACGTCATAAAGGGCGCAAGCCTGGGTGAAACTTCAGCACGGCTGCTAGCTTATGCGGATGACGTCACCCTATTTGGGCAAAACTCAGAAAGATGTAGTGCGGGCGGTAAAACTTGTAAGGCAGTTTAGTGACGTTTCTGAGCTGAAATGAACCCAAAAAAGTATGCTGAACCCTGGCTGGGGCCGTGGGCTTCCAAGCGAGAATACTTCCTGGGCAACGTGTGGTACACATCAATGTCCAACTATCTTGGGGTTGGGCTGGGACAGAGCAGCTAAGGACCGGACTGGAGGGCATTCACCTGAGCACGCTGTGGGTGAAACTCCCAAAATGGCAGGACAGATACGTGCCGCTACTGAACAGAGCGTTTATTAGTAATGCAATATTTTTGCGCTGTCTGGTATTTAGTGAATGTGGTTCCATGCAGGCAGCTCAATGTGCAAAAAGTGCATCAGTTTCGTGCAACGTTTAAGTGGGCCTCTGGGTTTGAAAGGATGCGTAAAAAATATATCTTCTTCAGTAAGCAAAAAGGAGGGCTCAGACTTGTCAACTTAGACATAAAATTGAAAATGCAACATTTCCTTATCTTCCGAAACCGAGAAAAAAGCCCGGTGCTGACGGCGGCGTTCAAAGATTTGGGTGAACCATATCTGGCTCCTTGGACAAGAGAGACCCAGGCACTCCAGGAATGACCTCGATCCTACGGTACTATATTTAAATTAAAATTGCGATTCGTTTTTTTGAAGAACGTTTTTCATGGGATTACCCAAACAACGTCAAACGCAGACGCCTTTATTGGGACACTCTAGATCTTGTAATGCCGCCTCCAATGTATCGCGAAATATTGCCCTGATGCGAAAAGTCGAACGTGTTAAGCGTCTGGGTGTATTAGCCCCGAGAGTGAACACAAGTGTCGCTGCGGTCGCCGCGCCCTGATTGGGTGAGGTGTACCGTGACGCCAGGCGGAGGACTCCGCTCCGCGATCTCGCATCGGCTCGCTTCCCAGCATCGGTTTCTTGGTTTGGCGTTGTGTGCCGCAAGCTCTTCGAGAAGCTGGACCTGTATACCCGGTGTACAAGACCTTGACTTAGGCCGATATAGACGTGCTTCCGTACATTTTATAAGCCTGCTCGTCACTTTTACCTTTATAATTGGGTTACAAATCCCGAAAGCTATCGGCGGAGGCGATTCCGCCGATGAACCTCCCCGTTCGTCCACACGACACAAGGCAATCTTGCGAGGGGTCGGTGAAGCGGTGGCGCAAGTGTTCCAGACGCTGGAATTCTGTTCCTTGCATGTTCATGATTTAAGACAATATTACATCCCGCTTTCAAGGCATTTGAAGTGGCATTTATATCATGGGTTTTTGGGTGGTCGGTAAATTAGCTTGCGACCCCGACTCTGCGCTGCCACTCTGCATGCGCTGGTTCGCAGATGTTTTAAAGGCCCTGTGTCTGATGATCTTTGAAGTGCTCGTGGAACAGGGTTGTTTTACATAAGTGTAGCTTCTTTGTGAATTAATTATATAGTTTATACACCTATGCAGGCAGATTTCTTAGAAGATGCACAATTACTGGAAATTAGTTTGTATGGTAGCAGCAAAAACGTCCTAATTTGCCCCAGTTGCCTGCATGATATGTATTGAACCGCCCAAAATATGCACAGCAATAGTACCGTAATTTGGAATTTTTATACTTTTTCCTGACATTATTTATTCCAGCCTTGGGTATTCGGAAAATACACCGTTTAGTTTGAATTTTCATTTATTTCCAGTTAAAAGAGACACTGCAGCAGGTCCCCAAAAGCTTCCTCAGCCTCCAAACTTTCTACAGCTGGACTCTCTGACAACAAAGGAAAAAAGGAGTAAAGGCAAGCATTCGAACGTGTGTCCAGTGGTAGACGCAGCACGCAGAAAATGTGAAACCTGTGAAGGGTGACAGTCTGCGTGAGAAAAACGTCTGGTGTTTTAGCTTCAGGACACTTTGATTTAAGTAAAATCTCAATTTTAGGGCTTAAGGGACTAATAACGAGCTAGACATCTTCGCTTACGTTTGTTATACATTACTTGAGGGTTGATATAAACAAGTCGACAGATATCACCCGTGTAGTCCATTGAAATACTATCCGAATCCAGCAAAGGTCAAATGCAAGCAATGAATAAAATAAATGTTCCTTGTTTTTTTACTTTGCCCCTGCACTTGGGTTGTCTTACTTGTGATTCTCTCCCCATGGCCCAGACTGTATTTAGCATGTTGCTCGAGCAGCATGCAGCTTTTCTGCTTCGGCGATCTTGTTTAAAAACAGATAAAAAAAATAGTATACATAACCTGCCAATTCATTAAGACCATCAGCAGCATTTAATGTGTGAGATGTAAATCTATAGTGACGCTCCTGCAATTGTGGCCATATTTCTTGATTTTCATATGCCAGCTGTGATTCATGCGTTGCTTGCCCTGTCAACCATGCTTAAAATGTTGGTTGAAGTTTCGCCTGCAGCTACAGGCCATACCTCAATAAAGCCACATGTAAAAATTTACCCTTCCAACGAAAAACACGCAAAAAAAAAATAAATAGAAACGAGCGTGCCGAAAGCTAGCGTTGTCACAGCCTCCACAGGGCGAGCGGGGCGAGTCGGGGAAAAATTCTCTCCTCGCCGTGACGTCACCCCGGTTCGCCGTAAGGGGGCGCCACGCGAACTTCTCGGGGCTAATACCCAGTTTGGCCAGGGTTAAAAAAATGTTTGAGCGCTTTCACACAGAAGTTTTACTGGGAGGAACAAAAAGTTCCTCCCAGTAAAGTGGGCTATTTGCACTGTTCCCGAAACACTGCAACATGCATTCATGTATTGCACTAATGCAGAACGATTTTGGGCTCAGCTACGCGCGGAGCTTCGGATTGAGCTATAACCAACCTGGTACAAAATTAAGTTGCTTGTCACACCGAAGGAGCAACAGAGCAGATGTCACGAGCTCCTGACCCTGATCGGTTTGCATGCTATATGGAACTCAGGTTATGATCAAAGATTGGTACGAGAAGGAGGCAAGTCTGCATGGCGCCACTTTTTAGAGGGATTTCACTACACGTCATCTATCATAAAAGAAACTTCGTTTGAGGAGACGGAACGTTGGGAGAGGTTCAAGACCCACTTAAAGCTTTAAGGTCCCGGAGGGATGGCACTATTTGGAAAGGTGTGGCTACGCAGACCAGCGCGAAAAACAGTTTCGAACATGTGGGAACGATTGTGAGAGGTGTGTCAGAAGTGATGATTTTTAGGTTGTAAATAGCATAATGTTTTTAAACAAATAAACGCCAAGCTTTCGAAAAGAAAAGAAACTCTGCGCGGCCTAGTCGGCAGCGTGTCTGGCTCGCAAACAAAAAAGGTCGTGGGTTCGGATTCCGCCTCCACCAAAAATATTTCGAATTTTCTCTTTAAGGCAAATAAATTGCTTTATGAAGTGAAATAATTTGAGACATGCGGCGATATTTAATTTGCGTTACATGTGATGTTTCAATCACTTTCATTCCACGCGCGACGTCACGTTTCACGTGAGTGTTGTGGGTTGTTTGAAATTCCCGCGCGAGGTCATGTGACTGTAACGTCGTCACCCTATCGACCAATCAAAATTTTCCTGTTCCACGCCACCGAAACCGACGCCGGCCTTTCTGCGACACGAGCTCTTAAAGCTATAGTTTTAATACAGCGAGAATTAAGATTTATCCCCTTGGGGCTGCACTCTAGAATCTGAAGCGTTTGCTCTCTCGCAAAGCACTTGGAAGATCCAATTGTTGCAATCTACGGAGAGAATTCAGGCAGAGACGGAGCTAATAATATATTTTAAAAGAACGGTCCACACTGTGGCATTAGCATGATTTTTCATCATGCGCAGTGCCAGAGTGCAGATCCGGTTTTTGAGGCTAAACATATTACCAGCCCCGTCACCACCCGAATTCCCTCCGTAGACTGCAGCAATTGGTTCTTCTAAGCGCTTTGCGGGAGAAAAGATGCTGCAAGTTTATTTGAGTGTGGAGCAAACCTTACTTGCACTGCAGTTGATGCCGAGGTAATGTATTTTGTGGAGTTAATTACTTTCTTTTTGCTTCGAGGCAGCGACATGAAACCGTGATGTCATTACTGCCACCTATTTTATTTTGTGTTCAATTATTTTTTGTTAGCACACACGCAAAGCCCTTTGCTGCTTACGATCATAAAAATACAATATTGTAAATAGATAATTAAACACAATTTATTTAGAAAAACTGATTGCTTCATTATGGTACAGTGATGTCTCCCCAATATGGACACCTCCGTTCCCAAGGAATCGCGTCCATATTGTGAGTTATCTATAACAATGAGACTAAAATGCACGTATTTACCCAGTTTGGACCCAAAAACTTTGCCTATATAGCGAGTCATCCATATTAAAGGGGTCCACTTTAATGAGTCATTATATATGGTTTTACCGGTGAACCAGCAGTAGACCGAACTCATGAAGTGTTTGCCGCATGCATGACGCCGCCACAACTTTAATTCACAGGGGGCAGGCAGCACATCTCGAGACGCCTCGTGCCGCCTCATGCCCTGCACGCGCAGTGCTTAGGCGAGGTTGTCCCACGTGCAGATAGACTAAAGTTCCCTCGATGCATTGTGGCACCAGGGTTGGGCAGTGATACTCTAAAATGTATTTAAAAAGACAAATACTGGGATACATAACGAAGACAGCTAAAATACTGACACTGAAATACATCCGAACTGAAGAATCGCGATACCTATAGGAAAACATTTGAAATATAGAGAGAAGTATCTGGAAATACAAATACAATTGAATTCTAATTTTGCCGCGGCAGTAACACTCACATACAATATTCTTTAAAAAAACGTTTGCGATGTCAAATTTTTTATTACCGGCAAAAAGTTACTATTTAAAAAAAAAAATTGAAACGACCTTTTGCTACATATTTCTTTTTTTATATAGAAGCAATATCAAACAAAATTATATGTTCAACTTCTCTGCCACACTCGACTAGATTTGATGTAAGTAGATCTTTAAAGTGCCTGTCGGTCAGCTGCTGCTGGTTTGGGAAAATTGTCTTGTTAGCGAAAAAGATTAAGCGTTCCACGAATGTCAGGAACACGGGTTTATATTAAAACAAACGAAGACCGCTTTCACAGTGCGACAATAATCAGTTTTTATGGAAGACCTCGCTTGAAGGTAGACATATGTAGGCTTCGCTGAGAGGGATTGTACTTGTAAGACAAAAAAGGAGTCGTCCAGTGAAAACAAAGCTCATACTAACTGTGAGGCAAAGATTGAAGTTAAACTCTGTCGTTCTCGAGCCCGAAATTATTTTCGCATAGAATTGCGGTTTTCCTTTTAACATGAAGCTGTGGGGTCTTGATATATTGAATATGAATATATTGAAAATACTTTCCATCCAAAATGGAGTTTCGTTTTCTTTTAGATATAGTGAACGCGATTCAAGCAATATTACTGGAACCTCTAAATTCGTTTTATATTTATCCAAATATCTCCGAAAGGTCTGCATTATCTAGTTCCATGTCGGTGCCTTTTCTGCAGTCATTGCAAGGCGTCGCCTTGGAATGTAATGGTGCTTTTTATTGGATGATCTGAAGGAAGAAACTTTGCACTCGCTCTAGAAAATTAGGTTGGAAGTGTGATATCCACTTGTAAAGCTCGTACGCACAGTGCCTTCAGCGTTTTGACTCGACAACAATAGTTCCCGGAAGACAAATGTTATCATTGGAAAATAGCGAAGGAATCGAGTCACCCATCTCGGGGGCATAGTGTTTAAAAGAAACCTTGGTCTGCTTTATAACAAAATCAGAAAGTTCTAATAACTGTCCCTTCTACCCCTCTTAACAACGACAAAAGGAAGGCGACAGTCTCTAGAGCTTTCACTCGGGGACTGCCGTCCTTCACCTTATCTTGAACTAAGTATTATGCATTAAGTGATCAAAAACAGTCTAGGCTATTTACGAGATTTGACCAATATTAGACGCCTGGAAACAACAACAACAATCAGTACATTATTTAATCAATTGACGATATGCAAAATGTAGAGCGCCATCTATTAGCACGCCGTGAACTACGTCCGACACCTTGGTGGCGGCCGGAAAATGAAGCCAGTGTCCCTACCGGCAAAGACCCCATGTAAACAAGCGACTGAGCTTCGTGCGAGAGATGCGCTGCCTACTTGTTCTGCTACGAATGCAGCGATAAACCTTCGATTTGTGCGTGACATGAGCGCAAACGTGAGCAGGGCTCACAATTTGTCTGCTTTTTATTTACTTTACACACAGCTTTTGAGAAAAACAGTCGATGAAAACATGGAGAAACATGCGGACGTTATTGAACGTGGTGAACCCATTTACAAGGATTGAACTCGACGGTACGAATTGTCGAAACGACATTTCGTACCGTCAATAGTACGTCTGATGGATACGATTCCGAAAGTACCCGAAACAAGCGTTGCCGAAAAGATCATACGAAACTGAAACCGACGGTGGCCAACTTCGCTGTGACATCCTTCACCAGAGCGCCTCAGTACTGCGTTCAGGCATAAGTAATCCCTATGAGTGAGCGTACTTCCCGCTCTGCCGCTGCTCTTACTGACATGATGTCGCCACGACATTCAATCGAAGCTTTGCAGACGTCAACGAGGTGGTTTTCGGTTATCGTTTAATTAAGTTTAAACTGTGTTTTCTCGCGTTTGTCTACGACATATTCGTATCGGTGAGGTCCAAATTTAACCCGCTTTATAATAATCGAAAAGAGATGAGCCCTGAAATGTGATTTTTGTATTCCTCTAATTAAACAAAAACTGTCGGACATTATACTTACTAGGAGGATCCGAAATGAAAAACAAAAATCGGAAATAAGCTACCTGCTCAATATTTTAGACAGGCTTTCTTTTAGATTGAGCAACTCTTAAAGACACGTGTGAGTGCTCGTATTTTATAGAAGCTACTCGACGGATATAATCCAACGCGATGTTTACAAAGATGTCTGCACTTGCCCACGCCTGGAGTGGGCAAGTGCAGACATCGTTGTGGGGTGGCGCTGCTGGGCTTACAGCTAGCCACCCCACAACGGCGTGACATATAAGCCTCATGGTGGTCTATAAGAAGACAGAAACATTCATCTTTCGAAACGCGTTTCTTTACGGTTCGTGTTTTCGAACATTCAACTTAAATTATTTGGCTTTAATTATACTGCTATCATTCACGGTTGACTTCACAACAAAGTGATGAAGGGTGCGCAATAGTTTCCGTGTCTGGATTCCTGTAAATCCGGAAACGTACCGCCCATTTACGTCGTAATCGCGCTATCCACGTTACCGAGGGGAGTCAAACAGAATTGTTCCGTCTCATATGTTACGATTTCTTCTCAGAGCATCATCGAAGTACATTTCTCGGAGCATCTGTGTGCGTTCCAAACAACGTTTTGTGCTGTTGAAGAAGGAAGAAACGGTCCTCCACCGACATGGTTCTTACCAGCGCAGTACCGACCGAACTAGTGTGTGGGCGGGGGGACTGAGTAGGAAATGTTACATGCTCCCGTTTCCGCCACCTGCGAAGTTGGCCCGGTGTTTTTATTTATTCCACGTGGGTTTCACCATTTGAAAACTCCTGCTTGGCCTCATCCACGTAAGCGCTTCAGGAGACCACTACACAGTTCATTTTGAATTTCCAGAAATATATCGAAGGCTGTTTGTCGCCGCACCCACAAAGTTTTGACGTTAGCTTTGAAATAGTGTACTCCTTGCTTTTAAGAACTCGCATGCGCAACTTGTATTTTATTGTTATTGACGTCCGTCATATCGCCAACCCATCTGTGGTTCGCGAATTCCATTTTTAGTTTTATTTATTTCATTTGCCTTGTAGTTGTTGAGATCGCCAGAAGCTTTCCTTTAGGGAGTTCACCCGCACCCTGAAAATTATGTTGTAACACCCTTGAAGTGTTAGCCTTGGGACAAGCTGATTTACACCCACAAGAGTGTAAAACGGTTTAGCGTGTTGCTGCAACACTAGCTCTTAATACACTGATTAGGGAAAGAAGAGCTTTGCTATCCGTTGAATCAGTCTTAAGAAATTGATCATATATTGTTCTTGAGATTATTGGTGAATCGTTGCTTCGACTGCAGAACTGAGTAGAAGAGTTAGGTCTGAAGAGTGCAATAATTATCCGCAAATACTGCGATTATACGTTTTTAGTGCGATTGTAGAAATAAAGTATGGCCTAATCTTATACGCATTCGATCGTTCAAGCTCGGCATTCGAGGTCAGTTGCTCGTATTTCTTGCAAACCCTCTCACTCATTTGTGAAATTTATGAGTTTATGGAGCGTTCACATCATATGGCGTCACTCGAAATTCATCCTAGAATGTACAGTACGATTGGTGACATCACTTCGAACATTCTCGGGTCACAGAATCTTCTCATCCGTGGTTATTGCTCTCAAAATGCATTATGAACATTTAAACCCGGCAGCAAATTATATTCCTATTGACGCAAATTGCAACAATCGAAGAGCAGCACAAGGTCAATTGCTGGGTCGTGAAAAGGGTATGAGCGTTCAAACGTGTGCGTCAGTACACTCAGACAAAAGACTAGGAGCATAGCCCCCTAATTTAATACAAAAAAACAACATAACAAGAACGAGTTGCAAACATATCTAACAACCGAAAACGAGCCGCTTCCTGAACATATAACAAACGTCTTCGCAATATTGACATTTAATACGATTTGGGTGCGAGATCGTGTTCTTCAGCAGCTTTATCCCTTCTTTATAAGCCATGGGAGCTGCCAGCAGTAGAAGATGAGACCCCATTCTTTCTTACACAGAGCTGCAGTTTTTACGAGCGTATCTAAATAAGAGAAGCAAACTTTTTAGAGCCACAAGTTCTTACACGACCCTGATTGTGTGGAGGCCTTACAGAAATATCGGTCACACTACAAGCAGCTTGGTTTGTAACCTGCTGTGTGGTCCGTCATCCCCGCAGCTCCTAGGAGTCTTGCAGCTCGTCTTGTTAAATCAGCGCTCTTCAACTACGCGAAAGGGTGAGTGCTTCAAAATCAGTAAATTTTCTGACTCAACATCTTGGAAACCCGAAAGCGAGCAGCAAGACAGGCAAACCAAACACGCACAAATATGAACGCGTTTTGTTTCTAGATCTCTGTCTTTCAAGTTGTTGAAAGTTTATCAGCTTGCCTGTATATTTAAAGTTTTTAATTTACTAACTCAGATTCACTTAAGAATCGTTGCCTTAAAGGGGTAGGGAAACAAAATTTCAGCGCTCATTTTCTTGCTTGAATGTGTTGCATGTTGCACCCTAACCTCAAAAACACCAGTCTTCCGTTGAAAGGCACAAGAAAACTAATTTTAAAGCTAAATAAACGATCTTCCAATGAGCACCTGGTGGATGCATGCGGAGCCTATTTGGGAGGTAGTCTAGCAACGTTGTGGAATCTGCTACGTAGTCGTGACGTAGCAGATTCCTCTGGAGCAGCGCCGCTCTTTGGAAGTACGCTCAACTGTTTAAAGTCACCTCGGCCTGAACGTGTTTGCCCCTTTTCGAATGAATGCGAAAGCTTGATAATGTGGATGCTTGGGCAAGTTGGTAATTCATGCTTGGATGGAACAGCGCGGATGAACAGTCACACTCACATGCACACAAGAAGCAAACAGACTCGCAGCGCTGACTTTCAACTCAGTTCTATATTTCTTCTTCCACAAATCTTCAACTTCTTCACCTTTGCCGTTAATGAGAACAATTTAAATTTTTACACACCAGAGACCAAATAGCCAATACACATTAAAAATAACTAATAATTAAATAAATCATGCAAAGACAACTAAAGAAAATAATACTAAAAACTTAAAAATTAAAAATTAAATTTAAAAAATAATAAAGCGAAAAATTTCTCATCACTATTGGTGCTTTGATGATATCTCTAGATAAACCAATTCCTTCTTTGACAAAGCTACGGATGATACACTAACACATTGTTTGTCCAACCTGGCTATTTTTTCTGCTTCGATGATCTCCCGTGTCAGCTGATTTCCACTTCTGGCTTTGACAGTGCAATTACTCAGGTCCGCTGAACACCCGCAATCCCGGCAATGGATACCTAGATTCCCTGATATTACTCTGTTGATGAGAAAATTTTCGCTTTATTCTTTTTTAAATTAAATTTTTATTTTTTTAGTATTATTTTCTTTAGTTGTCTTTGCATAATTTATTTAATTATTAGTTATTTTTAATGTGTATTGGCTATTGGGTCTCTGGTGTGTAAAAATTTAAATTGTTCTCATTAACGGCAAAGGTGAAGAAGTTGAAGATTTGAGGAAGAAGAAATATAGAACTGAGTTGAAAGTCAGCGCTGCCAGTCTGTTTGCTTCTTGTGTGCATGTGAGTGTGACTGTTCATCCGCGCTGTTCCATCCAAGAATGCGAAAGCGCGAAAGTCAACCAGACGCCATGATGGACTCGTTGAGGCACGTCGTGGGGTTGCTCGTGTGACTTTGCTGTACACTTCGAAGCCGCTCTGCGCTTTTTAACGTCGAGATTCCGGCGCGCTTCTGCGCGGCTGAGAACTGTGGTAATGACTTGGTGAGCAGCGATATGCCGAACCACAAGTTCCCGGACGACGAGAAACTTCGTGCCCTGTGGATCCGGCTCGCACGTCCGTCGTTTCCGACTTGGGGTCCTACGCCGGCCGATCGCTTGTGCGCCGATCACTTTCGAGAAAATCGTCCTGAAGCGCCATTGCAGTGGGCCAGACGAACACGACGCAGACGACGCGACGACGCGCGCACAACCGATTTCACACTCTCACATGACAGGTGAAACGCCCGTCACCCCGCGGGCACTTCCAACGGCTCGGTTGTAACGCGCTGACGGTATTGACACCACTACAACGCTGACAACGCCACCAACGGCAAAGCTCATAACCAAGCCTGTCTTGCCACATCACGGATGCGGGGAGTCTTTTTTGTTGTTTTTGTTTGCGCCGGATATCCCATGACGCATCGCGCCCTCCGTTCGCTTCTCTTCGAGCGCTCGCTCGAGTGCACCGTTTGGAACGAAAAATATAGCCAATCGTTCAAAATACAAACGTGCGATTATGAATTACGGTTATTATCCGTCATGCTTGACCCATTTCCGAACGAAATTTGAATATTTCAATTGTTGTTTCCGTACCCCTTTAATCTGTCGTCCGGTTCATCTGGATTAGATGGGACGGAGTTTAGCTTTACCGAAGTTCGACAGTACATGCGTGGTCGAAATTCACACGAAGGATTTTCTACTGAAAATCTGTTTGTGAGGGCCACCAGAACTTCTGAAGGGTTTTGACGTACCATTCAAAACTGTCTGTCAAGTGTGAGATGTGAGAATTTCTGAAGGGTGTGTGAGGTCCGTCATAGTTGTTTTTAGAGGCCTTGGGGGTCTCTGACGACCTCTCCCGAAAGAGCGTGTGACCTATCAAACTAGTTCTAACTGGTCTGTGGGAGAAATCGCGTGACCCTTCAGGATATATTCGTCGGGGAAGCCTCTTGGCCATTCTGTATTGGGCTAGTGCAAAGAACGGTCGCTCAGTTTCGGTTCCCTCCTACGCGTGGATATATCGCGTGGATCTATCTTCTAAATCAGCTGAGAGTGCGGATGAAAGAGAAGGCCTATCAGTGCTCTATTCCTTGCGCCTATTGAACCGTGCGGCTCCAGAAGCTCGTCCGGTAAGCGAAAAAGACGACGGGGACGTCATTGTGACGGCACCAGGGACGAAACTGGGACCGTGCTCAAAACTTCGTAAACGGCGGCGGGTGTTAGTTTTGCGCTCCTGGTTTTCACTAAACGTGTTACTGAGAATATGTGTGTGCGTGTGTGTGCGTGACCGCGGGTGTGCATGTGCAAGCACGCGCGTGTGTGCGTGCTTGTATACGCGTGTGCCCGCATTCTTTCGTTTTTAACAGATGACTTATCCCAAACATCTCAGGAATTTACCGAGTGGTGTTATGAGTAAATCGAAAGATAGATATCTTGACGACAAAAAGCTGAGTTGCCTCTATTAGACATGGTCGCTACTGTCTGCAGCTTCTTGAGTACGGATTTGAGTACACGTTGGTAATTATCGTTTTTCTGAGTTTCAACATGCATGTATAAACCAATGTCAACAAATAATCTTCAAAGGACAATTCAAACAATTAATTTTTGGCTTATGGTACGCACTCGTTTGAGCGTCAAGGGTTCAAATCACCGAGCCTCGAAGGCTGAAGGATCTGAAGGGCTGACTGGGTTTGAAAGGCTGAGGAGAAGGATGGGCTGAGTAGGGTTGAAGTACTGAGAGGGTTCCATGACACGTCAGGACTGAAGGAATATTTCGAATATGGTTGACAACCTGTATATCAGCTTGTTTCAGGGCCAACCCCATAATGGTGTTATAGCAATACATTTACACTGTTGGGACAGTGCAACATTTTTTTACGGGAAATTCGGCAGTTAGGGTGGTCTCGTCATATGTTCAAGAGCGGTAGACGATGTATGTAGATGATGTATCGGGCGTCTTTGAACACGTCCGATGCTGACACTCCCAAGTTTGTTGGTGTAATATTTCACAGCAAGGAAGTTAAGGCTTGAAACTTGATCATTTAAAATGCACCACCTAAACGCACATTTGGCGAAAGTAGCTGTTTGTGCGCTACCGCCTATTTGTCCGGCCCGTTCCCTATTACTAGGATATAAAATGGACACCCTATATTAAGATGAAAAGTACGAGACCCATGATAATATCCAAACACATTCCTTAAGTGAAGTTTTTTTCCTGCAATATTGACATACAAAATTAGGTCGGCATTCGTCACTTACATACGGCGTCACGGATGAATCCTAGCTTTTCCGAGTCTGCATTGACTTCGTGGATTTTTTCTGGTGTAATTTTAAGGCCGAGCTATACTTCCTTGAAAAATGTGCATTTAGGTGGTGCATTTTAAATTATCAAGTTTCAAGCCTTCACTTCTTTGCTGTGAAACATTACACCAACAAACTTGGGAGTGTCAACATTGGACGTGTTCAAAGACGCCCGATTTAGTGTTAGTTTTAACTTTTAGCGCCATTCCCCGATAAATAGAGTGGAACATAGCGCGCTACGTCGTCGATGATAACCGTAGAAAGTTTATTGGCCTAATTTGTTTTCAAGGAAGTATAGCTCGGCCTTAAAATTACACCAGGAAAAATCCACAAACTCAATGCAGACTCGGTAAAGCTAGGATTCATCCGTGACGCTCTATGTAAGTGACGAATGCCGACCTAATTTTTTATGTCAACATTGCAGAAAAATAAATTCACTTCAGGAATGCGTTTGGATATTATCATGGGTCTCCTACTTTTCATCTTAATATAGGGTGTCCATTTTATATCCTAGTAATAGGAACGGGCCGGACAAATAGGCGTTAGCGCACAAACAGCTACTTTCGCCAGATGTGCGTTTAGGTGGTGCATTTTAAATGATCAAGTTTGAAGCCTTAACTTCTTTGCTGTGAAATATTACACCAACAAACTTGGGAGTGTCCACATCGGACGTCTTCAAAGACGCCCGATTTAGTGTTAGTTTTAAATTTTAGAGCCATTCCCCGATAAATAGAGCGGGGACATAGCGCGCTACGTCGTGGATGATAACCGTAGAAAGGTTATTGGCATAATTGTTTTTCAAGGAAGTATAGCTCGGCCTTAAAATTACACCAGGAAAAATCCACGAAGTCAATGCAGACTTGGTAAAGCTAGGATTCATCCGTGACGCCCTATGTAAGTGACGAATGCCGACCTTTATGTCAATATTGCAGAAAAAAAAACTTCACTTCAGGAATGCTTTTGGATATTATCATGGGTCTCCTACTGAGCTGGCAAACCTTCGTAGGTGAGATCGAATTTTAATTGGTACAATTTTCTGACAAAAGGGGAAGGTATTTTTCTGCTCAATACTAACAGAAATATACAAATTTGTATATTTATGCTATCTATAGGATAATGTTTGATACTTTAATGCAAGAATCGTCATGGAGACACTATCAAGCAAAGGTTTTTTTTAGATAATGTTTCAGTGTACTCTAGAGGTCGTACTGAAACACAATTTGAAATGATAGTGTGAAATGCTACCATTTCACCCATTATCATTTCATCTAAACTTTTTGAGTGTGGAATAACGCGGTAAACATATTCATATAAAACATAGTTATACAAAATTATGACAACGCCTCCAGTTAGCAACAGTAAATTCGTTCTCTTATGTACGATTAGGACTAAAAGTAGCTGACGGTCTAAAAGAGATAAAGGATGGAGAGCAAAAAACGCACATTTTGGAAATCTTCGGCAACATTGCATTATTGATTGCATCAAAAACCGGCGGCTGAATAAACCAGGTTCCATCTCTCTTCGACTAACATACGATGCCTTCGATGATATTAATGATGAGCAGTAGGATCGCAACAAAAAAACGAGATTAGCGAGAATGTCTTTAAAAACACAAAAGCTCATAACAGCAAGATCGGTAGAAAAATCCTGAAGTAAAAAGACCACGTCACGCCTAATATATCTACAGAATATTCACTTTTTAAATATAACGCTCATGGAAACTTTAATTAAACACTGGTGAAACTGCATCATGACATTTGAATGTTGTAACGATGTTTATAAGCGATATGTTACATGCGATGCTCATGTTTCCCTCAATTCGTGTTGATCAGTCCTATCATCGGGGGTTATAATTGTGGAAACTTAACTAAAATTGTGTTTATAATCTATAAATGTATCATGCCTCATGCAGCTCCCGAGCCAAGTGTCTCCCAGTACCCTCCAGACGACATCAGGAACAACCGCTCAGGTAAGGTGGCGAGTTCTGTTGGCACAGCCGACCAATCGCAATCTCACGGCGCCTTCAACTTAAGAATTTCAAACAAAATAATATCTTCAGCAGGGAATGTTCGCGTTCATACGCTTCTTTTAGACATAGAGTCTTCACAATTTACAAATCAAAAAACGCTTGGAGCTCTGCTCAACACTTCAGAGTCTGGTGTATCTGTAAATTCAGTTATATGTTTACTTTGTGAATGCGAAAAACAAAAATAGAGAACGCAAAATCTAATACAGCACTCTTCATACGACCTGGCGTGAACCAAATATACACTTCAGTATCATCAGAACTAGTGCATTATGTGTTTAATAGTTATTAGGAATAGTCAAAATGTTGACGTGGTTTTTAGTTTGATGACAAACTGTGAGTGTTAACTAAAGTTAAGCCTATTTAAATAAATTGCAAAAGTGGTTTTCTTCCTTTGATAATCATGTTGTATTACACCTGAGACTGCGGTATATGAAAACGGAAGAACTTTCAGTAGAAGGAACAGACACAGAGCGTCTGTTCCTTCTACTGAAAGTTCTTCCGTTTTCATCCACCGCAGTCTCAGGTGTAATACAACATGATTAGCTACCACCAGCTCGCCTGCACTCTCACCGTCTTCCTTTGATAGTTAGAAGCGTATGGCGTAGTGACTTGTGGGCTTCTTATTTATTATCCACAGCCACTGAGAGTGCGGAATTCATCGATAAAATCCCCGAAGAGCGAATCACGAGGAAAGAAATGACAAGATAATAAGCCATGTCCTGCGTTTCTTAAGTTGTCTGTAGACAACTTAAGTTGTCTACAGGAGTTTGGGAAAATCGGGCTCTAACAAAGGCCTTTCATTTCCGCTGTGTTAAAAAATGGCCCGTTCGTGCTGAGTGATGTAGAGAATTGTTACTTTTTGTGACATTTTGAGGCGTACCCTTTCCCTCAGCTCTAATGTTGAAAAAGACTATAATGTACCGCACAAGAAATGTGTCCCCAAAAAAATTGGTGTCCCCGTTTTTCCTGATGAATTCCTCGCAAAATGATTCGTGTTCGAGAGTCAACAGAAACGCTATGTCATAAGAGTTAAGGGAAGGCGTTGGAATAATAATAATAATAATAAATGTCTTTATTTTGCCAACAGTTTACAGTTGGAAGGTGAAAAGGGAAAAAAGCTGTAGCACAGCTTGACTAGTCCCCAGCCACCTAAACAGCAGTTGAGACGCGGGCACCAAATTATTTACATAAGATTAGGGCATAAATGAAAACATGAAGAGATCCTTTACACCAGAGAAAAATTGATTAGTGTCATTATATAATGCAAATTCAGTTTGAACAGACTGGCATTTGTAGACAAAACGCGCCAAAAAACAACTTCAACCACCAAAATATTTTAAGATGAGTATATCAACACTTAGCTTCTATTAGGTTTGGTTTGAGATGAGTATGATTAATTCCCGTAAGCTGCTCACCGACACATTGTTAACAGAGTGGGGTGACCATTTTTTTGTTAAATCAATGAAGAGTTTCGTTCAATTTCACAATTCGCTCTTAAAAATGCCGACGAGTGTTGACTCAGAACACTCGGAGAACCGACGGCCGGGATCTACGAGGAGAGCTGGGCGGATGATGTGCGCGAAAATGTGTTTATACCTAGAAATAAAGTGTGCCATGTGAGATTCAGCTTCAGATGGGCCATTAAAAAAATTATGCTCAATATCTGATTGCAGGCATGGCCGGTGTCACATCGAACAGTGGTTCAAATCAAATAGCGCTACATTATTCATAAACTTCGCTATTATACAAGGAAGAATCACTACATACTGTCTTTCTTTAAATTGTTGGACTAGCGATGACAGCGCGCTGTTCGGTCTGTAGCGATAATTTCACACTCCTAATAAGTACTTATAATTTTGTTCTCCTCATTCACCGAGCTGTCTTCCGACATCACAGCCATTGCATGTCCGAATGCTCCGCAAAGTTAGACAAATGGGAATTTTGAGGAGTGTTCTTTGGAATTTTAGACCCCCCCCCCCCCCCCTCTCTTGATTATTGTTCTTGCCACTGAACTCGAGGCCTCAATTTTGGACATACCAGTATTAGTTAGAAAAATATTCCCTTTTCGTTTGTGTTATTCGGCATTTCACGTATGTTTCATTTGTAAATATATTTGCTTGCAGGGAGCATGCATGGAAGCATTATGTTCTTTCGGAAGCAAATTTTTATTGAGTGCTCCAAGAGTCTTGTTATTGTGTTCACTAACGCGCAATGTGGGTCACCGATTATACATACGAATAATTAAACCCTCGCTTCAACAAAGGTGTTTCATTAGTGCCGCACAAAGTGAATCGACATCTTCAAATCTTTACATAGTTTTTCTGGTGGACCGTCAAATATGTCAAAGCGTTGCCCTGCTTTCAGTATGTAGTCGATGTGTTTAATTAATGTTAATTTATAGTGACCAAAATGTCCACCGAAAAAACTTTGAATTTGTGGCTTTGTCACAAGAAGCATCTCGTCGAAACACTAAAAAAGCAACAATACAAAGACCGGCATAAAATCATTTGTCTATCAATTATCTTCACAGCCGATGGGTTTGATGGGCTACACGTTAAAAAAGTAACTAAAGTTTTTTTTGTGTTTTTTTGCTTAATGGTGGTGTACAAGAGGCAGTCCAGAACGTTTTGTGGGTTTTATCGAAATATACCGACGAAGATAATGTTTTACAGCGTATGCTGTTTTAAATTTAAAGGCACCGCACATTCATGCACTATTTCAACAATGTTATCGGTAAACGAGATGAGTGCGAATATTGTGCTTCAAAACTGCAGAACATTTCAAAACCCTGAAACTATTGGAGTACGTCATTATTACAATTTACTTGAACACTTATATATATATATATATAAATTGGCCTTTGCGTTTCATGTCAATTGAGGTCTTATCACCATAAAACTATACAGTTTAATTCAACTATAGACAACACTGGTTCTAAAAAATAATATATTTTCTTAGGTCACCCAAGAGTAATGCTCACAGGCAAGCAAGGTTGTCTTTGTCGCTTCAATAGAATAGTAATGTTTAACAATATCCTAGAGAGTCATAAACAATTACTTCGGGAGTGTAATATCGGTGTGGTTTTGTTTAAATTAGAGATAACTCAGTTCATAAGATTAAATTATTTACTGCATGCAAATACGTGCTTGAGTTTGCTATATAGCTAAATAATTATTCACGCTTTCGAACTGGGTGAATTTCAGTCCGAAATCAGTATCAGATGGGAAGCCGAAATAGGCATTCTAGGTTATTTAAAAATGTTCTACTTCAGGCACCCCGCGGCGTAAACAGAGTAAATTTTTATGTTTAACCATTTTAACAAAGACGTTTTGTGTTTTTAAGAGTTGATTGAATTTGAACTTCGTTAAAACGCGGACAACTATTGTTGAGCCTCTGTTCAGAAAACTCTTATATTCATGTAATATGCAGATTGGATCAAAGAGTTATTGAGGAATGCACCGAACACCCCGCGTCGAAATCGGTCAGGTGAGTGTTCTAAATAATGAGCATCTATCATTATTATACAATTTAACTGGCCTTATTCTAAAGATTTCGAAAGAGTGAATACTATAACAAAGCTAGTTTCTTTCCGAATGTTTTTGTTCTTCTTGATTCGACATGTCTTGTTGCATTTGGAACGGGGAACTCTATACAAGTTTCAAAATAATGCCTCGTTATGCCTTCGACACTTTCGTGTCGAAGGCACTTTCGTGTCGAAGCCAAACGTCGTCGGCCTGCGTTCCGCGTTCTAACGCGTTCGACGAGTGCAGTGGAGACAAAGGCAGCTAGCTTTAGCTCTACCCACTAATCCTTCCAACCAGAGTTCGGTGCATATGCACCAAATACTTTACTGCCGGAAATCCAGGCCACTCCTCGTGAACACAATAGCCTCGGCGCGGACATGATCTGTAACGTTTGAATGGCTGGGTGTGTCACGGCGTCGTGGTTTTTCTCTTTTAATGGACCGGTTGGCATGTTCGCTTGGTTTGGAAGTGTTTTCAACCTGCCACGTATTTGGTGTGCGCGCTGTTCGGTCGCAGCACCCTGGTCTTTTTTTTTTTTAATGTAAAATAAATTTAAAAATAATATTTTATCGAATTGTGAGGTTTATATAAACAGAATGCGCTTAATATCTAGTTTGGCTCCACCAACTTTGAGCTGGGTACGAAATCTGTTACTAGTACGGGCAACTTGTAACCAACTCGATAAGCGGTAACAGTACAATGCTTAAGCGGGTTTTTGTATTTTCATCGAGTAGCTTTGAAGCAGCTGTAGACGTAAATTATTGCATGGATATCGATGAGTTTGATTAGCCATAATCACGTTTTACATCAGCGCTTTAGCAGGCAAGTAAACATATAGGTATACGGTAATGTGAAATTCGCGAGAGCACCCGACAGTCAGAAAAGTGATCGAGTCATCACCATTTTACACTGGTGTCATATGCTTTTCGTTTTCGCCGGCGTTAGGTGAATCGGATCGCGATTGCTACTTCCTTCCGCGTTCCTTGGATTTCCCAAACTTGGGCTACTATAGTAGGTTACAAGTCAAGAAGGTAGCGGCAAATGCCCCTCAAATGGAATCATATATCCCTCCGCCACCTCCGCATCCAATAGCGTCCCATCGTTTCCGTGACGTCGCGGCCAACGCGCGAGGAGGGTCTTGCCTTTCTGTACATATTTGTTTTATCTTTCGACTTTGAGTTAGCATTGTGGAAGCCACGACAGGGAGATTAGAGTCTTCCCCTTCCGATGCAAACAAAGACGACTTTCGGGGATTGGCGTCCCCCTCCGATTGATACAAAGGCCACTTTCAGGGGCTCGGTTCCCTCTCCGATGAATACAAAGGTCGCTTTCTTAAAACGTGGGGGTTGGAGACAAGTTGCCATCACTCTGTGGCCATTATCTATCCATTGAAGCGGAACAAGGAGCGTTCCCAGTGAACTCTTCTTTCGATTGCGGAGGGATTTGAAACCGGCGCACCACGCTTGTGGGAGGAGCTTCTCCTACCTTCTTAACTTGTAACCGACTATAGGCGCCCCCGTGATCCGGAGAGAGAGGTATTAGGAAGTTTTCGTGGACTGCGTTTCCCCCTCCGCTAAGCCCTCCGCAACAAAGAAGCCGCTAATGCGCCTGCGCGCCCATGGCCTTGACTGTAGAGTTGTAAATATACACCTTTCCAAAAAAACACCCGACCCTAGGGGAAACAAACCGTTTTCGAGCCCAGTCACTGGGTTTGATGCTAGACTCTCACCGGCGTCCCTGCTAACCCTAACCTAGTGGACTGTGATTTCGATAGGCGCAGCCTGCGTGGGCGCAGTTTCAAACACTGCTGGCGGCTAAATTCTCGCTGTATGTTGTGTTTCATAGTGTATGTATTTGCCCCAGGACATTGAAACAAATTTTTTACTACATTTGAAAAAAAAAAAACAGAAAGAACTGTATACTATTTTTGTTGGGTCCGCGCGCGACAAAACGAATGCGACTATAATGTTAGCTGTCGTGTTTTTTTTACGATAATTTTTGTATGCGCTGCCTAATTAGTCGCGTGTCAAACGACAAAACGCTTAGCTGTTGAAACTAATTTTTATTTTTTTTATCTGAATAATAATGCCGGCCTACTTTTGTGGGCCAAGGCATGTGGGTACATATGTGCCATACAACGGCATAGCTTTAGTTATACATGGCTTCAAAAAACGTAGTTGAGAAAAAGTGGAAGGCATATAGTACAAAGGCTTCGCAATAAACAGAGGTAACACTTGGCATTGATTATTCAAGTGCATTCAAAACTTCATCTAAGGCGCTGACAAACGAGTAGAAGGTGGCACTGCCTGTAATGTTGTGAGGCAGGCCATTCCAGCCTCGGAGAGTTCTAGGAAAAAAAGAGTATAGTTAAAAATGTATTTTCTACATTGAAACTCTCGAAGAAGATTTTCATGCTTCTGCGGTGTGACTCGACTAAAATTGTACACCAGAAAGTCTTCGCACTTCATTCCAATCTTATCGTGTATTAATTTATACAAAAAATTCAGACGCTTCACTTTTCTGCGGGTCGATAACTGGGTTAATCCGGATGACGCATAAGGGGATGACACAGACGTATGCATGCCGTATGCATTATACTATATAAATCGCAGCGCCTTGTTTTTGCACTCCCTCAAGTTTGGCAATCAATGACTGTGAATACGGGTCTCATAAAATGTCCGCGTATTCCAATAATGGACGAATCAAAAGTAGTGTACGCAACAAGCTTGGTTTCCGGGGTACAGTGTCGCATAGACCTTCGAAGACTCCACAGTTTACGAGACGCTTTTGCTATAATGTTTTCTAAGCGAACAGACCAGCATAAAGTAGATGTGTTGGTAATACCCAAATATTTATAAGAAGTGACATTTTCTAACGGCACTGAGAAATAGAAATTTACAACAGAAGATAGCCGAAAGGAATGCATTTTTCACGCCCACAAATAACGTGTTTACCGATGGACAGGACACGGATATAAAATTTAGCAAGTGTTAACGTTCGAACAATAGTGTACGTACCACACTATGCAGCATTATCTGAAAATAATTTATTTGAGAAAGATCTAAAAAAACACAGCCACAGTCCACGACAGTCACGGCACTATTTCTCACAGTGGAAGATAACACGGAAAGGGTACGCAGCATGCATCAGAAGAATTAAGTGGAAACTTTCAAGAGGGGCCAGAAAACGTCGAATGCAAAACCGCAAAAACATATGTAGTGAATCGCGCTGAGCCGGTTTCCACTGTCCAAGAGACTGGCAGAAAATTTCTAGCTGATAAGGGACGCGAGATTCGCACCAGCCGCATCAGCATCAGCAACATAGCGGCGGCCTAGGAGGTGTTTTTGGAAAGGTGTATGGTAGCGGTTTGCGGAGAGCGTTGCAGGAAGGCAAAAACGACCTACAAAAACTTTTTGTTGGGAGAGGAGGCGGTCTGAAATACCGGAGAGAAGTCGGTGGCCGTTGCGGCTGGAGCAGCCAAGCCACAAGGTGAGGCTTCGGCGCTCCCATCGCTCTGTTTAATTCACATGAGCGGAGTGTGCTGTATTCTCCCTTGTAACCATAGGATAACCATATACGTATACAGTTCAGAACTTTTTTTCTACTTAGATCTATCTACAAGGATCCACAACCATCCGAAATGCCCACAGGTGACAAGACATACATTTAAAACAAACGATCCAAAGAACCCTTGGGTACGGCTCCTTTCGCAATATTGCGAGAAGAAACCGCCGGAAATCCCTCAACCAGTAATGAGAACGGTGAAGTACAAATATGTTCTCGATCAAACAAAAATGCGATTATTTGTAGTCCTTGCATTATGCGACACGTCTTTTGTGGTCGATGTAATATATCAAACAAATACACTATATTGTAATGTTCGGTTACATTCTACTGAAACTGCAGTGTGCGCCTGTAAAAATAAAGCCGTCTCTTTATTGCGCCAAATTAGAAACTGTCAAGGCAGACGACTGTCATCATCCTTAATAACATAGCCCTTCCGTGGGCATATTGGCGTGTAGGTACCCCACAAGACTGCTACGCAGAAGGGTGCACCCCTCGCCAGCCTAGTTGTGCATTCTACCTTTCGCTGCTGTTTTGTAACGTTGTCATACTAGTACCTCTGAACATACTGCGTGTTTGTATCTAGAGTGTTCTCTAAAAAATAACCCATCTAAAATAATTGCTGACCGGCAGCATAGATACAACTCGCACATTCTTTGCCTTCGCGGTATGTACGGTACTTTTTTGTTGTATTTTCATCTAGGCGTAGCGCGTCATTGAACAATTAAATTAATTTTCGCATTTCTTGGGTATTTTAATTTCTGAAAATAATTCGGCCGTAAACGACTTTAGTATATTGTAAAGTAGAATCAATTAGCACGTAAATAAAAATTATAAAGAAATCAATAAAAATGAGATAAACACTGACCATTTTATCTGATTCTCGTTGTTCCATATTATATTAACGTAAAAAAACTGCACTGAGCTCGACGATTAATAATTTGTCTTAGGCGAGCAGATTTGCTTCCTTAATTTCTAGGCGTCCCATCTGAACAACTGCTATAGTTGCTGACAGCTTGGAAATACAGGGCGTCATGAGTCCCGAAAATCTTATTAAGGCCAAAGCCTAATTACTTGTTCCTTTACGCGAAAAGGCGTCGGCGTTGTGCCTGAAAGATGGTCATAATAATACGTCATCGAGCACGCTCCGCTCAAGGTCAACGCGGACGGGCCGCAAAAATAAAACACAAAGAAAAGCACAGCAGTGCAGACGCTTCGTCACGGAGGGCGGCGGGGGCGCTGAAGGTCAAAGTGGACGCGCCTCAGAAATAAAACGCAAAAAAACGCACATCAACGCCGATGCCTCGTCAGTGAAGCCGGCGTGTGCGATCAAGGTCAACGCGGACGCGCCTCAGAAATAAAACACAAAGAAAAGCACAGCAACGCAGATGCTTCGTCACGGAAGCCGTCGGGAAGCCGTCGGGAAGCCGGCGGGGTTCGCCGCGCCTGGGCAGTTGGGGAGCCTGATGTCAAAGCAGGAGCGCCGTGTGAAAAACGAAGACTTGGCGCGTTGCTTTTAGGAATGCGCTGTGTGTAGGAATGATTTCGCATTCCTACATGTAAGCAATCTTAAATGTCTCTGTCGAAGTTGTTTTTTTTTTTTTATCGCTCTGATGCCAATACTTTTGCCGAATGAGCCGAACAGAATACCTCAGAACAAATCTCGAGGCCAGAGTTGGGGATGTAACAATTCACACCCTGCGTTTCTCAAGCTATGTAAAAAACTATTAGTTTTCCAGATACGCAAGCCTAGAAATTAAAAAAGCAAACCTCCTCGGATAGGTAAGTTTATCCATCGTTGAGCGCATTACTGAGTTTTTATGTTAACGAACGAAGTGCGTGTCCCCCCCCCCCCTCCCCCCTCTCTTCTCCCAAAAGAAAAAAGTATTTTTTTTTCTTCCGGGGGCAAAGAATGAGCTGGTGTTCCAACGCAAGAACGACAAAGACAAGAAGGAAAGAACAACCGAGACGGGACAGCGTTTGTCCCGTCTTGGTTGTTTCTTCCTTCTTGTCTGTCGTTCTGCGCAGTTTTACCTAGATTATGTTTAGTCTTCATTAGTATATTTATTCTGCAAACTACGGTCAGTGGGTACGGCTGCTGACGATGGAAATGCTCCTAGTGCATCATATATTGTTTCGCCTCCGAACCTGACCGAAATTTGACCAGAAGCATTGTAAAATGTTTGTAAAAAAGACCGCAATTATGACTCGAAACCACTTCGCGGTTCTGAAGTTGGCTCATTACCACTGTTTTATTGGTTGTGTGCTATGACAGAAATATTTGTATTACGAAATTAGGCGAAAATGATACAAAACATAGACACAGCTGCGAGCGCGCTGAAACCGAAACCAACCAAACTGAAGCACTCCAGTGGTGGCGAGTGCGCCAGCGCCCCTATTTGCCGGTTGGGCAACTACTGAGATGAAAAGGTCTATATATAACATTTTGAGAGCTGCTAGCCTAAACTTTTACTTGAAAAGGTTGCTTACAAAATGAATAATTGATAGATGCAGTTTAATGATCGACAGATGTCGTTAAAACGCCACTATAAATACGCTCTTGTGTTTCATGTTCTTTAAATCAACTTATAGCACCCCTTAAAAATGTTTATTTACATTCTGCAGACTTTATAGAGAGGATAGTATATAGCATTCCGGTCGGTTCTTCTGTAGACTAATGGACTTGGCGTATAGAGATCGGACGAAATTGCTTAAAAAAATGTAGAAAACGTACGGAGATTTTAACAACGTTTTTATCCGCTTTGTATAAAAAATAGCATGTTTTTCGTGATAAATTTGTAAATCTTAAACATTAATTTTAGATTGGTCACAATACATTCATGGAAACATGCAATCGCCACTTGCTTTATGCTCATATGCAGACATCACAGATACACGCGCCACAGAGCATTCATAACACTAGTAATTCAGTAGTTAATTGTGAGCGCTCCATTGCAATTACACCCTAGGCTTAACAGGCAATAATTAGAACGAGGACCACACTAAGAAATGTACAAGCATGTTGCTTTTTCTTGTAAATAATTTATGAAAAATGTGGTTTCTAAATGTTGGTGAACTGTATATCCAACTATAAAGCATTGCAAAAAGGGACCATTATTTGACGCAGTCGAAAAAAGCAGCGAACGTAAGGAGGTTCCTACTGGGTGTTATATCGCTTCTCCGCACTCTATCTTATTATTCTATAACTATAGTCTATATACATTCCATAGAAATACGATGACAGAAAATATATTGAGACGAGGCGTTAGAAATTCTGTTCTATATCTATTGTCTACACTCTATAAATTTCGGGTGAAAGAAAGTTTATAGAAGATCAATTGAAATAGTCGATACGGCGTGACTGGATAAGGACTTAAAAGGTCGTTATAACGTGAGTAAGATTTTTATAGACAACCCAAAATATTGTTTTAGGAAACTATTAAGATAATAACCACGATTGTTTTTTTTTTTTTTTTTTTTTTGCAGTTCGGTCTTCATCCTCGCGATTGCATAATATGTTGCGTAACTCGTGACAGGAATAGTTTCAATTACATAGTGAAGGATGCCTGGATTCGGCAACCCTGTTCACACAGAATGGTAAGTGTATTTTACGTATAATTTTTTTAATATAAACAACCGAGAACCAAGTGCATTCCAGACTATTATTATATATACGATCAATTAAAATCACCTCCAATGTTCCGCTTTTGTCTACCTAACCGCTCTTAGGTGTGAAGATTACAAAACAATTACAAATACTTTTAAGAGTTGATAAAATCTTCTGACAATAAATAGTGTTAATAAAGATCCTCCTACGCCTACCGAATAAAAACAGGCTTCAGGTTTCCGTATCTCTAGCTGTTGCATCAAAAACTCAAATTAAAATCCCGTAGCTGTCTTTAGTTTCCAGCTAGAGTGATGAGCCCTTAACCCGATGCTGGTTTATCACGGCGACGTTTCTCACAGCCAGCTCTGTGTTCTTCTAACCGGAAAAACTAGCTACGGATCACCGAACGCTCAGCTTCCGCCCATACATATATCGCACGGTTTGAACCAGATGTCAAAGTTTCAAAACTTATTGAAGAGTTAAGTTCAATGCTTGTAAGTTTTTAATGAAAACAAATTGCAGTTCCAATCGCCAGACCTACATTTGGGAAGCAGCTGGACAGTGGTTGTCAGTTTATTTTAGCAGTGAGAAGAACACGAATTCCAAATTCCACCAAGCATCCGATATATTAGATATGTGGCGAAGTATAATCACGGTCCCGTTCCTAAACGAAGCGTCTATTACTCGGCAGATATTTATTATAATGCATACAATCGAAGGCAGAGGCGATTAATAAATGATAATTTTCATCTTTTTATGCCATCTGATCAAGCATATAACAACGTAAAGCTATGCGGAGAGCAAGTCGTCTACTTTTTGCACAGGAGTTGCGGTGACGTCAGAACGGCGCTGAGCTTTGATTGGCTTTGATTAAAAGAATAGGGGGTGGACGGTGGACCTCAATGCTAGAAGCCTTGAGGTTTACCCGCTATTTTTGTTTTCAATCAGCCAATAAGAGCTTGGCGTCCTGACATCATCGCAACCCATGTGCAAGAAGCAGACGAACCTGCGTTCCGCTACTCTTCAACCTTCTCTCCGTCACATTGACACCAACAATTATCTCGATTATCGTGCTTTGTGTTTTTCAGAGGTGTAACTACAACGGTAAATGTGTCAACGCTGATTTGAACGACCTTCCAAACAAACTTCCTGCACCTTTCGCCAAAATGGTCGATTTTACCTTGGAAAATATGTGGACTGGGTAGAAATATACGTTTAAAAATTGCGCGCGGTGCTTATGAGTGGGAAGATCAAAATAAATTTTCAATCATCACCAACTTTCTTGGACATGTACGCCTCGGTGCATGCACTAAAATAAGAATTTCAACTGAACAACCACAAAACATCGCAATGCTACCTGGCCCATTCAAATACCTTGGAATATTTAAGATGACAGAAATGTGAATAAATATTAATGAGACTTTTAAACGTATATATGTATATATATTTTCTTTTTTGCACGACTCTACAACTTAATTTTGCATTTAATTCTATGGGTCACATTCACGCACTTTCTCTGCTTTTTCTTGACAAAAGATGTAATGTTCCCGAGGACTCATTTTATGGGTATCATATAGAACACAAATCAGTTAAATTTTGTATCTTTCATTGAGCACTTTTTATTCGATGGAATGTCCCCTAAAGTTGGCCATGAAAATTAGAATGGGCTTTTTAAGTATACCTCATATGGTATACAGACGTCAACATGATCTAGAGAACCCTTATATTTTGTAATACGATAACGATATATTTCAATGCTGCTTTATAGCACTTCTCGCCAATACGTTAACAGAAAGAAAGATTAAGATGACACTTAAGGTCTCGCGCATTTCAGTACCTTCGTTCTAATGTAAAACTGAGGTTCAACGCACTTGTAAAGATATTGAAGGACGCTTAAGCTTCGACTTTAAGGTTGGAACGCGAGCGCCACATATCAACATATAAACTCCCGCTGGTTCCAAAGTCGTGCAAGCGTGCCTTGCGTGGCCTGATTCCACTTCCGGCCGCCGAAGCGCACAGACGTGGAATGTCTGGCTCCGAAGGAGTGGTGTCAGCGGCCCCCGCCGGTCGCGGTAACAGGGCTACCGATAATGAAGATTACCAGGTCATGCCTCCTCTGCCAACCGGGTCTGTTGTTTTAAATACCGTCTTTTTGCATGCGGACATGAAAGGGCGGTCGTACAGCGTCGAAGATTTCCGCGACACCTTGGTTCGTCAGGGTGCGCTCCCTGAGGTCTCTGCCCTCGGGGCGTACCAGATAAGCCACGTGTGGGCGATAACTCTCAAGTTTGCCGTGGGAAAGGAGAAAATCCTTGAAACGCCGCAGCTGACGGTCAAGGGTCGCCGCTGCGTCGTCGTCGATCTCTGCCACCAGAACATACATGTCAAGCTGCACTGGCTTCTCTTCAACGTGGCCGACGACGATGTGAGGGCGGCACTGGCGCCGTACTGCAAGGTCACCGAGCTGGCCAGGGAGAAGTGACGCGTCAACGGCTGCCAGAACGTCGGCACCATGACGCGCACAACGGTGCTGCGACTTAAGGCGGGCGTCATCGTGGACGACATCCCGCACCAGCTTTATGTGGGTGGCGAGTTGGCCCTCGTCGTCGTCCCTGGCAGGGCACCGCTCTCGGTGCCAGCGGACGGGACACATCCGCAAGGAGTACCCCGTCCCGAGGTGTAACTTCTGCCGCCGGTTCGGCCATGAGGGCGCCCAGTGCGTCCGGTCGCACGCGGCGGCTGCTGCGCCCGGGGCAGGGGCTTAGAAAAATCGGAGCTTTTGATGGATGAGGCTGAGGCTGAGGAGGCCGCCAAGGGTTCTCGGGACAACCAGAGTCCTGGGGTGGGCGCTCCCCCGTACCCGAAGGCGGCGGGGCCTCGGGCCCGAAAGACGCGGCTCCAAGGGCCGAGGAGACGAAGCAAGCTGGGCAACGTGAGTTGCCGTCGGCGGAGGCGTTTCCACCGCCTGGTGCGGAGGTCGCCGCTGTGGACGACGCCGGTGAGGGGCGGCCCGACGACGTGCCTATGGCTGACGCTGACTCCTCGGCAGCAGCCAGCTCTGCGGCGAAAAGGACGCACGACGACGACGGCACTGACCCCACCGAGAAATAAATCAATAGTGACAGATGGGCCAGTTGGTTCATGATTTCGTTTGACAAAATGCGCCGCATGCCGGGGACAGAGTAAGGGGGACAGCACGAAGCGCTACTTTCAACTAAATGTTTATTGAAACAACACATACCTTTTATACACCCAATCGGGCTTCTCTACCAAGAATTCAAATTCCTTGTTTGTTAGATGGACTGACGGGGCAAGCAACTTTGTGAAAGTCTTGAACAGTCTGGCGAAAGAGGTTCAGGCTTCCAAGAAGCTTAGCCTGGAAGTGTTTTTCTCTGTCAAAACTCATAAAGCAAATAGTCCTTTTAGGGTGATAGCGTCGGAAAGGGACTCATGGCAACGTGAAGTCGGGGGGTTCCTGGCAAGCAGCTTGCGGGTCTTGATTTAAAAGATCCGTTCTTGATTCGTAATTCGGAGGCGGCCATCCAGTACTTGTCTGCAGGAGATGTTTTCTACTCGGGAGGGTTCTCCATTGATGTAGAGGACTTTTTTTATTCTATACGGCATAACGAATGGAATTCGTCGACTCGGGAACCTGAACTACGAGATGATGCCTGACGGAACACGGACTTCATCGCGCCGCCCTCCACGACGGGAAGTCGTCCAAGTCGTGCTTCGTTTTTTGTACTAAGCTCGATAGGACTGTGTTGTACAAGCCACCGTTGTTTGACATTATTTTGGTTTGTTTTTCTGATTATTTTCCCGTCAAGTTGCATCGGGACGATGCTCTTTTTAAGAGGGGGAGTAATGCCACGCGCGTCGCCGAGCGTGCGCGTGCTTGGCCAGATGGTTACCGCGCTTGACTGTCGTGTGGGTAGTGTAGGTTCGATTCCAGTCAGCGGATTAATGTTCTTTTATTTATTTTTTCTAGTTGGCATTCTCGCAAATTCGCGAACTTTCTTGTCTGATTAAGTTACGAATGTTCTGCGCGCCGAAAATTCTATGCCGAATGTTCCAGAAACCCACGTGGGTACATAAGAGACTCCGCATGACGAGCGGATTCAGTCTCGCCCCAGCGTTCGATCCTGCTGTATCGCCGCCATCAACGCCTGCGACGCTTGGTTGTTTCTTCAGTTTCCTTTTTGTTTTGGGTACAAGTTCGCCCCATTAAACGTTTAGTTTGCTTCAGTTTTCATCGCATCATCAATTGTCATTCGTGACAATATTCCCCTTAGATTATTTATTACCTCTATTGACTATTCTTTAAAAAAATATTGTGGCATGTGGATTTTTGCAAGATTAATTTTAGAGGGTAGTTTCATGACGCAATATTTATCTTCAATCCTATCGCGACGCTGCTCTCGTGGTGCCCTCCTTAATATTCCAATAAAGACCCAAACTTTAAGCTAGGAAGCAACTCCAACACTAGAAAGCCCTTGCAATCTATTGGCAGACCCCTCCTGCGCAGATTTGTATCAAGTGCGCATGCGTTGTTCGCGTGGCGAAAAGGAAACTGGGTTGAGAGGTGGAGGCGCTTGCAGACAAAGAATGCCGTTGTCACCTCCTCGCACTTCGTATTACCAACGTGGCCCATAAACCACGTGACCTCAGTCGAGCAGTTCGAAACACTTAAATCTGGGTACACTATATTCTAATTGTGACATTTTTCGCCATCTGTGAATAGTTGCGGTCTCGTTGCGTTGCCGCCGTCGGCGTCAGCGCTTGCTGTCCACCAAAAGTACCTCAAATGTTGTTCCTATTCTTCCAGCGAACAGAGAAACACTTCGATGTTTTACGAGGCGTCATTCCACCGCTAAGATACACCCTTGATTAACATTTGCAATGTCGATATATAAACGTTTTTTGTCAGTTCCGCTATTTATAGCACACTGATAAATAGCCTAGTTTTACGACTGTGTGAATCTAAAAAGTGAAAATATTAGTTTGTGGACGGTAATTGTTGGTGAACAGGGTATAGGAATGGTCCTCAATTGACGTGCTGAACCTGTTCAACCAATTTGTTTTGGATAAATCTGCCCTGTTACAAGAGTCGGACCTCACCCAACTGAAGAATGTATGTGAACTGGCAAACGAATAACGAAGAGACCCACTGAGCTTGCCAAGGTAACCCACCACTTTGAAGAGGGAACACTTCCACCCAGTCGTGCAGAGGTTCATCTGATACAATCCTCGGCTGAGGAGAGGGAGCTCCAACCAGAAAGGCTGTTGCACCAGATGACTGAGGAAAGGTAGCTCTTATGGATTCCAGTCACCTCCGTCAGACAATGCTCCAGCTTTACCATGACCATCCCCTAAGCGGCCACTTGAAATACTCCAAAACACAAAGAAGTATACAAGGGCAGTATACCTGACTTGGAATGCGCTCAGACATCTCCCGTTATGTGCGTTATTGCAAAACCGGTCAGCTGCTTAAGCCATGTCGCCGTAAACCTAAAAGACTTCTGGACAGGACGTGGGCAGCGGAGCCTTTGACTGTACAGAGTGTGGATTTAATAAGACCGCTGCCTCGCTCACGTCGATAACAGAGGTACCTGATGGTGGTGGTGAACAAGTTCACCAAGTTTGTTGCACTGTACCCTTTGTGTTCTCCTGCCAGCAAGGTTAATTATTCTAGATCGAATGCGGGAGGTCTCCTGTCACAATGGGTTTCCCAACAATATCTCAAGCGACAATGGCACAGTCTTTATGAGCAACTCTTCGAAGGCCGTCATAAAGCATCTTGGAATCAAGAACAGGCACACGCTACCATACCAGCCCGCAGGACAACTGGTTGAACGCACAATGCCAGTGTGAAGCAGTGCCTCATGACCTACTTACTGTCATGAGCACGAGGATCGGGACCTCAAAATTCCAGAAGTCGCATTTACGATTCGGACTTGCAAAAGCGTCACAACGGGGTATACTCCAGCACTCATGAGCTATGGGCGACGCCTACGAATGCCTGGAGAATTCACGTGGAGCGAGTCAGTGGAGAAACCTCGTGCAACTCAACACCAGCCTTTGTAACTGATTTGATCACAAGGTTGCAAGATGCTCACGCCTTCGCACTTATGCTTCAGAGCAAGGCATAATACAGCTTAAACATTATAACATATAAAAAAATGCCCGTGGAGCACCAGGTCGGCGATTTGGTGTTGCGCGAACTCCACACCCTGAGTGATGCGGCCAGCAAATGAATCACAGCGAAGCTGGCAGCGCGAATGTCGCGATCATTTGTGATCGTACAGAGAGTCGTCTGCAAAGTTTACCGCCTTAGTGGAGGCCAAAGTGGACGGTGAGCCAGCATTGCCCGTACGGATCAGCTGGTGGCCTATCACAGGGACTGAACTTTGACACTGTTGTATTGACATCTTAAGTGGAGACGATTGTTAAGATGAAATGCAGCCGGTACGTCGGCTGCTTCACAGATAACTAGGAGAAGGAAGAACGGGCAAAGCTCAGACAGGAGTTTGGGGTATAGTGTTGGCCGGGTAAAATCAGTGTGAACTGTGTCAGTATAAGTTGCTACAAATTCTATCTCGTGAGAAGGCAACCATAAAATAAGGGCTGATATAGCCAGCCGCACAGTGCATCTCGTACATCAAATTCGCTTGAGAAAGGAAGAGAAGATGGCGAGAAACTAAGCAACTTTGGTAGACGACGTCACGAATATTTGCAAACATGGCCGCGTGCGTGTGGATCGAAGGGGTCGTCTATTAAATTTGAGTTATGTTTGAAGCCACCAATTTGATGACTGTGAAAGGAAATATAAGATATTATCTGGAACGTTTTTGCGAAGCATTAGCTTGTAAATGCCTCCGTCGAGAAGTGCTCTATGCGTGGTTTGAAAAGCCGCAAATGTTGCTGTTTTCGAAACCTCCCCCCTCCCCCCCAAAAAAAAAAAAAAAAAAAAAAAAAATCCATGTGTGATTTGACTTGTTAGCAGTCAGAACCCAGAACTGCGCACTAAACTTCCAAGTGTCTAGACAGTGTTAAGTGTCAAAGTCATCACGCATGTTAACACACGTGTAAACAATTATTATTGTTCGAGGGAACACTACTGCTGTATGCCGCGCCTCAGTGCAACGAAGCGTTGGGAAACTCTATCTGCTCAAGAACTTCGCAGTATTTTATATTAAGAAGTGTTAGAATCGCCGATACTAAGTGCACGTATACTTTCGCACCGCCCTTTTCTACCCCTGCTCCCTGCCCAGCGTGTTTAGTGGCGCTCTGAGTAACGAAATGTGGTTGGTACTAAAGCGCTGGTTTGAAATACCTGCTGTTGAACCCATTTCTGCGCGAGAAAAAAAAGCATTCACTCTGACTCCTATCCTCTATACTTTAACCCCGTTCACCTTCTCCATGTCAGGAGATTTGCTGACAGATAAGCTGACCGAGGCTCATTAGACTGCGGAGGGAAATAATGTAGAAAGTGGGGTGTAGGATGAATTAAAAATATAAAATACTACGCTCTTCCTTTGACTGCTGCCGAATGAGATGTGACATTAAACATGTGACGCTGCATGAGTGATGCCTCGTGAAGTAGTGTCACGTGACATCACAGTGACGTCATGTGACCCGGTATCACGAAACAAGCACTAAAGTTAAACAACCACTAAATCTCCTAATATCTGCAAGTGAGAACTGCATATGGTGCTTGTAGCTTGTGAACTTGTTGCTCGTAAAGAAATATTTCTTAGAGGCTGCTAAGATTGCCAAACTTCTACTTCTAGGGAGTTCCATCGTAAGGGTGGTTTGTAACACCCTTAATATGTTCGCCATGGAAGAAGCTGAATTACATTCTTAAAGGTGAACATTCTTTTTGAATATAGATGCAACACTGATTCTTAATATGCCTGTTAGAAAAATGATAGTTTTTCTACCTATAAATACTGATTTAAAGAGGTAGTGCAATAATTTTAATGTTGGAAAAAATTGGAACTTTGTATTTTTTATACTGTTTATCCAAGTACAAGTGACCAAAAACGCGTCACCTTGCCCCGAAAAACTGCTATTCCGCCGCGTAATCGCAATGAAAAAAAAAAACGAATTATTTGCCGATCTGCAGCTTCCTGTCGCGGTTACGGGAACTCAAATGACAGCGTCTCTGGGGGATACGCTAAAGTCAACAAAACCTGTCCCCCTCCGCTGCCACACTCGCCGTCAGCCCCGTGGCAGACCGTATTTTGCGTCGATTGCTCGCCGCGAATTTCGACGATGCTAATCCCTATAAAAGTCGATAATCGCGGAGGAAGTTCCTGGGGTCTCTGAAGAGAGAACCCAAGGGGAAACCGCTTGATCCCCGAAGGTACGTCACTCGAAAGGCGACGTGAAAAATTGAGAGGCACTTCTAACGTCATTTCGTTCATCTAAAAAAAAAAAAAAAAAAAACTAGCTTATTCAAGAAAATACGGTTTTCTGTTCTTCGTTTCATAGGTGACACAAATTAATTTCCGCAGTTAATTGGCCCAAGTCCGAAAATCGTTCCACCGCCCCTTTAAAGAAACAATGACACCCCCAAAATAGTTTTTTTTTTTTTTTCTTGGGGGGGGGGGGGGCAGGCGATTCAATACTGTGTCAAAAGACCAATCAATATTTCGCTACAGCGTCACATCTATTTTTAATTAAGTAACAAAACACGCAACTGCTCGAAACTGAACCGTTAACTGGACCTTGAAAGAAAAAAAAAAAAAAAAAATGTAGAGGAGGAGAGACTCCGGAAGTTAGGTTACTACATTCGACCGCATTTTATTTTTCTTTATTTCTTTCGTTTTTTTTTTTTTTCTTTTTGGCCGGGCGAAGCCGACGAAAAACTTTCACGTCGCATGTGGCATGTCCCAGAAAAAAACGCAGAAATCAAGCACTCCGTGCTTGACATTAGCGCGTTTTTCAATCTCTTACCAATTCATCTTCGTAAGGCTAGCGACGTCGTCAGCCACGAGAAGGGGCGACGACTCAGTGACTTCTTAGTGCTAATCAGCTTGGTAGTCGGGCGTGTTGTACAAAATAAGTGCGATTTTTTTGGTCGGTAAACGATTTTTCTTTCCAAGTTAGACAGATTAGCCGGTACCGCGAGCAACAGTTCTGAAGTAGAGGTCCCACGACCGTTGACCGCCGCCATCACATAGTCCGCTTCGTTCAGCTGTCCAGCCCGCGACTTCCGCGATACGACGCCATGATGAGAATTACGCAAGGAATTCACAGAGTGCTTCATATTCTATGTGCAAGTTTTTTTTTCTTTTTTTTTTGTAATTAGCGTATTTGCAGATTTTTAGAAGCCAGAAAAAGTGGGTGTCATTTTTTCTTCTATTTATCATATTGAATGTGTGCCTTCGATGACCCATGATTTTGATTATATTTGGTGTGTGTGTCTAAACCATAGAAAACCGTCCGAGACCACGGAGAAGAGAGTGAGCGCGACTCAAACCGGCCAGTTCTCGATCAGCGGTTTTCAGGCAGAAAGAAAACGAATTTCGAGCCGCATATTGTGTACTGGGCAGTTGGCTCTCATATGTATTCTACAAAGAAAAACCATGACGAGCATATATCAGTGTCAGTGCCCTTTTATGAAATGAATTATATATTGTTCTCTTGATATTGGCGAATCATCGTCTCAACTGCAGAACGGCGTTCAAGTGCTACAGTGTTCAAATAATGCAATAACTATCATTAAAACTGCAATGAAAAGCTTTCAATACAAGTGGTAGAAATAGAGTATAGCCTAATCTTTAACGAATTCGATCGCAAAGTTGGGCATTACAGGTCAGTTGCGCCTATTGTTTCCAAAACATCTCAGTGGCTTCTCACCCTTGCGAGTTTATGGAGCGTTCACGTCAGAGGTTGTTCTAATCGTCAATCGGAATACATCTTCAAACTCTCAGTACGATTGGCGACGTCACATAGACCGTCTGCGGGTCACAGAATCCCCTATTTCGAGGTTGCTTGTCTCAAAATGCACGATTAATTTCTAAACCCGGCAGTACTTTAGATTTTCATGAACAAGAAATGCAACATTCGTGCAGCTGAACAAGTACAAGCGCTGAGCTGTAAAAAGGGGAGTGAGTGTCGAACCATGTGATTCAATACCGTCAGACAAAAAAAAAAAAACATAACCCCCTTTCTTGACGCAAAAAAAAAAAAACTAAACAATAGCGAAGTGCAAACAGGTTTAACGACGGAAACCCAGCCGCTCCCTAAACCTATACCGAACTTCTTCGCAATATTGACATTTGAAACCATATGGTCCCGAGATAGCGCGCGCTTTAGAGGCTCTGTCCCTTCTTTATAAGACATGGGAGCTGCCCTTTCTATTTACGGGGTATTCAGCAATGATAGGACACGTACAGAAATATGACGAACACCTGGATAGTACGCTTTGACGTCGTCTGCTTGCTCCCGTCAGCTCGTGGCGTCGGCTGCGCCTGGACCTAAAGGTGAAACGGAGGATAGGCGATATTTCCGCGTACGTGGCGGGGTGCTGTGTATATACGCCCCTACTAAGACGGAGGAACGTTTAATATTTTTGAGCACATTGAAAAGTGTCTTGAAACTGATCGACTTCTAATTTTTGTGAGCGATTTTAAATGTGTTTGTACAGGGCATGACACACCGAATGGGGCACGATATAAGGTCGCGATAAGTGAGTTTTTGAGTTATATAGTCTGGGCGTAATGATTTAGAAGACGTTGCACACTGTGCGGCAAGTGGGCGAGGTGTACAGTACGCACTTTTTCAATGTGCAAGGAACGCGCGCATGGATAGAGCGTACTTTTGTTTTTACCTTGGCAGTTGAAGCAAACAGTATGAAGTTGATCACGTGTCCTCTAGTGGTCATTCTCTTGTATTGTTAACGCTTTATTCCTTTAAAGATTTATAGAATTTATTTAAGATTTATGGAAGTTTAATACAAAGTTTCTAAATTAATGTTTTGTTAATAGGGTTCGCCAACATCTTGAACATTGGGTTAGAGCTATTGGGGAAAAGTTTAGCATTTTTGGAATTGTTCAAACAGAAAATTAAGATGATAGCTCTTGAACCCTCCAGTGTTCTTAAAGCATAAAGAAAATAAAGAAGCGAACGGTTTAAACGCACTACTTCAAAAGCAGATGAGGGATAAATTCACTTCTCCCGCTTATTTGTCTGAAGAAATAGTCAGTATAAAAGTATTTATGGCATATTGCTAGGTAATTGTGTTTCAAATGTGAACGTTTTAGCATCAGAAACGTCTAGTGATACTCTCAGTTTCCAGACGCCACACGAATGCGTTCACGTCGCTCTTCATCAGATAGTTTGACGCGTACCATGTGTACACATGATAGTTAATTCGAGAATGAAGCGATGATAATAATAATAATAATAATTTTTATTATTCTTTTTAGCAATGCAGAAAATCGGGTCCGTCAAAGGCTGGTACGACGTGGCCCGGCAGCCCCGAGTAGTTATCTAAACAACGCTGCCATTTCCGTTGAAAAACAAACAAAATAATAACAATACATTAATGACAAGTTGACTCACTTTGGAAATATACATAAAATCGATACTTTGTTTTCTCATTATTAGAACCAAATAGTTAACATACAAAATATTACGCCCACCAAAAAAACGGGAACGGTCTCTTTTTATCAGAACCAAACAATAAAACGACAACTTTTAACCGTAAGGATTTATAAGAAAACAATTCTGCCTCTCAATACGACGGGTTTAGACTATACAGATATGGTGAAGTAATTTATAAAAAGAACATCGATGTATATAAAAATGTTTACATCTGATTTTGCAAACACCATGTTCCAATTTTGTTTTTAACTTATTTTAAAGAGTCTAAACTAATTACTTCTTCTGGTATCTTATTGAATATATAAGGGACATAGAAACTTTTCATCATTTTTTCGTAATGCTTGTTTATTCTTGGCAAATAATACCTGTCTATTTCTGAGAAGCCTTTTCTCTACCGGATGTTTGTATTCTGTTCTGGAGAACTAACTTGTTGTTATTGGTATATATCTAAATAAAGTACCCAACAGCATGATATTAAATGCTTCAAGTTTGTTGATGAGGTCTAAATGTTGAACCTGTGTACCATATGCAATATTGTTTACTATCCTATGTATTAGTTTATCTACGGTTCGTAATTTGTTATTTGAGCGGGATCCGTAAATCAAAACGCCATATCTCAGTATAGACTCTCCTAAGGCACACAAAATATTTTTCTTTACATGAGCACATGCTGAAGTCCCAACGCGATATATAATTGTTGAGACAGTTGTTAATATTTTTTTAATGCAGTCAATGTGACTCCAAGACATTTTGTGCTGGCCTCATATTTCAATTCAGTATACTGCACCCCTTTGTTCCCAGGAAGGAATAAAGATCGATTCAATAAAACACGCTTGTGGGGATTTCGAAAGCACAGTAATTTTGTCTTTTTTTAAATTTACAAATATATCATTTTCCGTAAACAAATTTGATAGTATATTAATGTCGCTTTGGAATATTGTCACTGCCACTTCATATTTTTCATGTGGAAGAATTAAAGCCGTATCATCTGCATACTGAAATGGCGTTGACTGAAATTTTAGGTTTCCCAAGTCGTTTACAAAAACATTAAATAGCAAGGCGGCCAATGAAGGCCCTTGCGGTATTCCAAAATTTATATGTACTTCCTTGCTAATATTTTGTTTTATTTTAACACACTGCGTTTTATTTGAAAAATAATTTTTAAAAAACTAAAAAATGGTCTTCTAAAACCGAAAGTGTACAACTTCTCAACCATTTCTGAATGATCTATTGTGTCAAAAGCTTTCGATAAATTTACAAAAAGTGCTAAACAAATATTTGTTTAGCACTTTTTTGTAATTTATCGAAAGCGAAAGCTATTCTGATCTAGAGCTTCGTTTGCAATATCAGTGAAGTCTTCGAGCAGCATCGTTGTACGTTTTTCTTTTCTAAAACCGTACTGAGATTTCTCAATACTACCGCTAATCGAGCGGATAGACCTGGTGATCTTCACAACCTTTCATACTCTCGAGCTCCTCTCCTTCAGTGCACACAGGTGGTCGAGCTCCTCCTCGACTACCCCTCTCGTCACATAACCTCCTCGTTAACCAATCAGCGTCGAGCACCTCACTCCTCCTCTCCCACCCATCAACCAATCAGTATCGAGCCTCGCGGCTACGCTTTTATCTGGACTTCACGAAATACCAAACACCTTCCCGAACAACATTTCACGTTAAAAAGTGTGACAATTTATTTATTTATTTATTTTCAATACAAACCCGTGAGGGCATTGTAGTGGGCAAGAGACAAAAAGTGAAAGCCGTTTACAACTCCCTGTAACGCCGAATCGGAGCGCAGCTCTTGAGGAGGAGGAGGGAAAGGTACTGAGGATGGGTATACCCCTCCTCCTTCTCCCCTCAATCTTCAATCTGCTCCGGGAGGGGGGTCACGTGACCTCGAAGGAGGGGGGGGGGGGGGCTGGCGCGGTGCATTATGGGACATTTCCCATAATGCACCGCGCGGTTACGCCGACGGGGACGCCGACGCCGACGCCGACGCCGACGGTGACGCCGCTCAAGCCGGTAACGGGCGCCTAAGAGCTGCGCTCTAAAAGTACTAAATGACACGTCGGTACATAGAAAAGGCAGGCGCTGCCTTCAGTAGCCAGTTAACAAAAAATGACGCTGAGAGGGACACTCCAGCTTATGATTAGAAAGTAAAGAACCAATACCCTAGGAAAAGAATATACTGTGTTAAGCACTAAACAATAAATTTAACAAATAGTAAATTGAGTTTTCTTTTACGGAAACAGGTTCCTCTGGTAATTTATTCCATCACTGAATAGTGTATGAAAAAAAAAACAAAAAAACGTATACTTGAAGATGTCAGTTTTCGATGACAGAGGTCTAATCTTTGAGTGACCTCGTCTACGAAAAATGAAGTGTGGTCGAAGAATGTCTCTTTATTAATGCCGGACATTTTATAATAAATGGCGTGTAGTAGTTTTAGACGAGAGCCTTTTCGTTGTAATTGGAGAGGCTGCTACATCAGCTCATTTTTAGATCGGTCACACTTTGACGCCCACTATAAAAATGCAGGACGAACCTGGCAGAACTGTTCTGCATTTGTTCTATATTATGATCTAGATACTGCTGGTAGGAATACCAGATTTCAGAAGCAAATTCGAGGATTGGCCTGATGTTTGTAAGGTACAAGGCATTTTTTACTTTGCGTGGACAGTCTCTAAAATTGCGTTTGGTGAATCCTAGCATCCGGTTAGCTAAGCCGTCATGTAATCAATATGGTGGTTCCAGGAGAGACTACGTGAAAATAGACACCCAAATATTTTACATGCAGTGAGAGTCTGATACTGATGTTATTGATGTGGTACATGCTGATGAGAGGGTTTCTTTTTATTTTAAATCTGACAAAATGGTATTTCGCAACATTCAAATCCATCAGCCATGTGGAGCACCAGGTTGCTATACCATCAATGTCCCCCTGAAGAGCCATACAATCATCAAGAGCACTTCCTGCACGATAAATAACAGCCTCCTGCATAAAGACGATAGATGAGGAAATGTCTAGAACAGTATCATTAATAAATATTGAAAATAAAAGCTGCGCCCCAACACAGAGCCTCGGGGCAAACTAGAAGTGACCGGGTTAAAATAGGATGATTTATCGTTGATTACCACTACTTGAGTTCTACCAAATAAATAGTCAGCTAATCACCCGAGAACATCATCCGATACCTTGAGGGTCTTTATTTTGTGAAGAACAATTTTGTGTGGAACAAGGCCGAACATTTTTTCGGAAATCAAGAAAAATACAGTCACATTGAAAGCCTTTGTCGCATGTGTTCGCCAGGTTATGATAAAACTCCACCAACTGAGTTGTGCAAGGCAAGCCTGGGCGGAACTCATGTTGAAAAGGGGCGACGATATGGTTCGCGTGTAAATGTATAATTCTAGTGCAAATAATGTCTTCTATGATTTTAGATGTCGCGCTTGAGAGGAAAATGGACCTGTAATTTTCTCCTTTGTCTTTGGGACCACTTTTATGAACAGGCACTATATGAGACATCTTCTAATCCCAGGCAAAAAAACAGTCAATGAGCGATCTAGTGTACAAGACATACAGATACAATGAAAGCACACTTGAACATTCCTTGAGGACCGCGTTTGGAATGCCAACAGGGCCGGTTGACTTGTCAGGAATGAGCGATTCAAGAAGTTTAACCCGCCCGTCTGAGTTAAAAACGAGCTGTTTCATGCAGTATTGTCAGAGGTCAAACTAGACAGTGACATGAAACAGGAAGAGTAAAGACTGACTGAAAGTAGTTGTTGAAACACGTTGCTTTTTCCAGGTCATCGTGTAGAGCCTAGAGGGTACATCGATTGGCGGAACACATACTTGGTAACTTTTGGTGCTCTTAACGCCCTTACAAAATTATTTGAATTTCCTCTTAAGGCAGCCACTCAAGTTACCATGATAAGATTTCTTAGTTGCTTTTAAAAAGTTTTCTAAAGTCACTCAACTTTGTAAGCTACAGTCCACTAGACGTTCCGCGGCATGATAAATAAACATGTTGCTTCTTTTTTAATAAGCGCCGTATGTTCCTATCTATCCAAAAATTGTGATTTTGCTTTTTTTTGTGTCATCACTTTATGAGGAAAATAAAAACCAAATAAAAAATAAGCCTGCACTTAAGAAGCTTCCAGACTGTCAATATTCATCTCGTAACTGCACGTATCAACACCAGAAAAAAACAGCATTAGTTATTTGGCAAGGCCAGCGTCATTACCCTGCTCATAAAAGTAAGCCTTGCGTGTGAACGACCTTACCGGCATTGCTCGCTTGCAATTTATGCTATCAGTGACTATGTCATGATCGCTGATCCCAGGAAGGTGTCAAGTTTCTATCTGCCAGGCGCAGAGCGGACGACCCACGGAATTTCGCCGCCCAATAGCACCGGAACTCACAGAGATGTGTGACAGTCGCTTAACAATCTAAATTATCTGGGTTTAATTCCCTTCTGGCACAAACGGTTTTTTATTGCAATGGTCTCCCTCCACACCCTTCCCCCCACCCCCTCAAAGACAATCAGTATAGAGTATCGCGGCCATGCTTTTATTTGGGCTTCATAAAATGCCGAACACCTGGCTAAAGAAAGTTCCAGGTTAAAATCACCTCATCCGAGAGTGTTGCTCTCAAAGTCCATAATGCATACCTAAAACAGGCAGCACATTTTATGTGCTGCCGGTTTTTATGTGCTGCCGGACATTCACAGCCAGGCGCTGTGAATATCCGATTCGCTCAGGAAGGCTGGCGAGTGAACCTACCGCCACAGCTTTCTGTTCTAGCCGCTGGGTACTTTGATTTTGCTGGATTCGCCAAAAACTAGTGTGTCCAGAATGGATCCTAGTGCCGTAAAACGATCCGCAAAAATCAGCACCTGCATATTTAAAGCTCAGCCTTTCAGGGGATGTGCATTTAGGTGGCGCTTTTTACCTGGTCAAATCTTAACGCGTAACTCCTTTCCTCTGAAAAATGAAGCCAACAAGCTTGCCAGGTTCAGTAGTGTTAGTTAGCAACGGTTGTAACTTGCGGCGCCATCTCCCAATACGCGCAGCGAGCAGGTGACGTAATCTGTCGTCCGCCGTTAACCACGGTAACGTTATTGGTCTATTTGTTTGCAGCGAAAGGTAGGTACGCCTTTAAATTTTCCCAAGTAAAATCCACCACGTCAATGCAGGTTCATTGAAACTTTTAGCCTTCTATGTACAGGCGTTACTTTTTGGCTCGTTTTAGAGCCCATGATTCAATGGAGACACTCCACATACTTCACGAATGCCGACCTAATTTATATTGCGTGTCAATATTGCAGATACATATTTCCAGCTTCACTTGAGGAATGCTTTTGGCAATTGTCGTTGGTGTCCTAGTGATCTGGCAAGCCTTCGTAGGTGAGGTCGAATTTTGATTGTTTCAGTTTCCTGACTCTGAAATTGTAAAATGCAGTTTTCTGCTTGGTATTGACGAACATATTTGCCAATGTGTATTTCTTTCACCATAGTATTATGCAAAGATGTTTGCGGAGATACTGTGCTATGTAACTTTTATGCAGTGCTTCCGTCTAACCGAGTGGTATTCAATGTCAGGTTTCATCTCATACTACCATTTTATTTAAACCATTCGAGTGTGACACTTTGCGGTAAACTGATTTAGATCAAATGAAGCTGCACAAATTAATGTCCACTAATTTCATTGGCGACAGTAAATGTGTACGCTTGTGTACAATTAGATATAAAAAAATGCTGATGGACTAAAAGAATGAAATGGTGAAGAGCGAAGAGCTGAAGGACTGATCAGTGGAAATGCTCAAAAGGTTCAAAGCTTGAACGTCTGAAGGTTTCCCACATAATTCATTATCAATACTTTTGGTAACAGCTTACATAAGCGATTGCATGCAAAATCGACGGTCGGATAGTCATATAATATAGGGTGTTTGATTTTAAATTAAGCAGGTTTAAAAAAAAATGAGGGCGAGAGTCAGACAATTGCCGTCTTCACCACGACTTTAACAGACTCGGTGGACATTAGATGAGTGAATAATCGTTATGGTAGGTTGACTAATAAACAAACATGTGTTAATTAAATTGTTAATTGTTAATTTATGGGTAATATTTAAACTGCAGTGTTGATGGCTATTACAATTAGAGGCCAAACCGATTAAAAGTACTTGCAAAATGTAATAGTCTTTGAGATATTATTTGATGAGATTTCACGTTTTTTACTCGGTTTAAAATTTGCGCGCTAAGGGCGCGCCGCAAGCCCTGCCGACAATGACGCTCAGAAGAGTGACGTAATCGCTTCAGTCAAATCGTAACTTATGTTGTCTGTGTACCCAGCACGGCCATGCTGACAAGATAGTGACATCACTGAGGCGACAATGTCACTGTTCCAAACGTCATTATGGAAGGAACTTGCGGCCCGCTTTTTGCGCGTATATTTGAAATCGAGTTAAAAAACATGAACCTTTATCGATGAATATCTAAAAATCTATTACATTTGTGCAAATTATTTCAACTGGTCTGGCCTCTCAAAGTAATTGCCGTCGATACTGCAATTTCAACATAACCCCTGAAACAAGCAATTGAAAGGTGAAAAAACAACTTTTAGTTAATTAGCCAAATTACCAAGACGATAATCCCCTCACCTAATGTACGCCGAGCCTGATAAGGACATGGCGAAGACGGCACACACCAAACTCTCAATTTCCTGTATTAAAAATATTTTCATTCATTCATTCATTCATTCATTCATTCATTTATTTTTCGTGCTCATGAACGGCGAGTAGCCTATGTAATGATGCACAGAGTCAAAAGAAACACACATAAGAAATCAACAGCACATGCAACAGCTAATATCTATTATGGGGGAACAGGAAATAGGTAACAGTTAAATATTAGCCAGAGAACGCCTACACGCTTGAACACTTGAGTTGAAAATGTCGATGTCGATGCTGGTTGTACTGAACCTGTTATAAAAATGTTGGATGCGGTTCATGGGACTGGAGAGGTTGATTTTTTGAACTGAGAAAGTGGGATTAACCCTCAAAAGCACTCGCGGTACATATATGCTAATAGCTGATGTAAGGGTCGAACAGTCAATGCAACCATGAACGCATTTATACAAAAAAACTAGATCGCGCTCAAGTCTTCTCGAGCTTAGTGTGGTACAATCACATCGTCGTAAAAGCCTGTTATACTCATAATAAACACTGCGGCCAATATAGCGATCATATACAATACGGAAGAAACGTCTCTGCACGTTTTCGATTTTTGCTTGGTTTGCATTACCAATACAATTCCAAACAACAGAACTAAACTCAAGCTTGCTACGTATTAATGAAAAATACAAAATGAATATGCAAGCTGACGAAGGGAATTCACGTGTTATTCTCGAAATAACACCTAGCGTCCGATAGGCAGCATTTGTGATGTTGGAAACATGTTCATTGAATGACAAAGATGAATCAATATATACTCCTAGATCTCTTGTGCATTCAACCCTACGCAGAGGTAGGTTCTCAAGATAATAACAAAAACTTACAATTTCCAGTTTCTTAGAAAAGGACATAACTACAGTTTTTTTAGGATTTAGTGTTAACAAATTGCGGCAACACCAATGATGCACAGCATTAAAATCCTCCAGTATCATTTCGCAGTCATAGATGGATGAGACCTGCCTAAACAATTTGATGTCGTCAGCATATTGCAAAATATGTGAATGGCGGACACAAGAACCCAGATCATTTATAAAGGCATTGAATAAAATTGGTCCTAGTATGGACCCCTGTGGCACACCCGAAAATGACACATAAGGTTTAAAATGATGTCCCATTATACGAACGAAGTTTTTTCTTTCCATCAGATAGTTCAAAAAAATTTTGCAAAGCTGGTTATTGACTCCATATGTCCCCAATTTATGGACAAGAATTGAATGATTAACCAAGTCAAACGCTTTCGATAGATCAAAGTATACGGCGTCTACCTGCCCACGCTGATTGGTAATCGGCGAAACGAAGTTTAAAAATGATACTAGATTGGTCTCTGCAGACCTGCCAGAGAAGAAACCGTGTTGTGAAATGCTAATTTTACGTTTAAAAAATTGTGACAAATGTTCAAACAAAACGATTTCATAAACTTTCGAAAATGCACAAAGCAAGGATACCGGCCTGTAATTCTTTACGTCATCGGTCTTGCCACCTTTGTGAACAGGCACAATGACAGAATTTTTCCAAAGCTCAGGAAAAGTAAAACTTGACAGAGACAAGTTGAAAATATGAGTTAATATCGGAGTAAAAATGGAGGAACAACCTTTAACAATAAAGCTTGGGATGCCATCAAATGCCATTGATATCTTGGGTTTTAGTCTTTTTATCGCAATCTCGATTTCAGCGCTTTGAAAAGACGTTATCGAGAGGTTATCATTAAAATTGCTACTATCATCTGGCGTGCATGGCGTGGCTTGGTTTGAGGAGTAGACAGATTCGAAATAATCAGCGAATGCGTTTGACACACACGCAGGTTCATTCAGCACTTTACCAGATGCGTCACATAGGCTTATCGCAGGAGAGGACGTGGTCATGCGATCATTGACATACCGCCAGAAATACTTAGGGTCGCGGTTTAAGCTGCGTTCAACTGACTCTCGATAAGATTCTTTGTCCCTCTTGATTAACACTTTAGCTAACGCTCGAGTGAAACTCCCACACCGTGAACATCTTTTCTTTTAACTAACATACGACAGCTTTAATCATATTATCAAGCAGCTATTGTGGCGCAGAAAAAAATTCGAGATTAACGTGAATTGTATTTAAATCAAAACTCGCTAATGCACGCCCGAATGAAGAATTCTGAACTGAAAGATCCAAGATGCCGGACATAACTACAGAGGGGTACGGGAATTTGTACATTTAGTCTTTAAAACCCCAGCCTACTAAAATATTAATTAGTCCCTGGTCAGGCTGTATTGCATATTTTAGAAGATGTAATGAGTTTAGAAACAATGCGGCGAGAAAGCAACAGAGAGGACAAGGCGAGAGCGCGCCGGTACATCAGAACGCTGAGCTTTTGTTTGGTATGGTTAGTGGGTAGAGCTAAAGCTAGCTGCCTTTGTCACCACTGCACTCGTCGAACGTGTTAGAACGCGGAACGCAGGCTCTGGTGTTTCGCTCTTACATTCGACCGCGTTCGACGAGCGCAGTGCAGACAAATGCAGCTAACTTTAGCTCTACCCACTAAGCATTCGAATCAGAGCTGGGCGTTCTGACGTCCCCGCGCAATCTCGTCTCCTCCTCTCCCTCACTTTCTCGGCGCATACGTTAGATCACATTGCGTTAAAGTTATTTTTGTTTGTCAAAGTACTGTGTCTTATTCCTGTCATCTTTGATTGTAAGTATTTTCAATAAAACTCAATATTATTTGGCTAGCCGACACTTTACCCATCCGTCATGCCCCATGCTGTGCCCGAGCCAGTTGTCACGTATCGGCCAGGAGACATCAGAAACAATCGGTCAGGTATGATGTCTTCGACTTCCGTCTTAAGATAATTTATATCATGATGCCCTGATAAGCCTTAAAGAAGGAAACTAATTAGTGCCTCGATCAAGGTATGAGGTCTTCCTTCGTTACCTCTTATTTGGTCTTTATTTTGTTTTACAAGTCAAGCCACACTTTCAGGAATAGACAATGGATCAGAATGAAGTACACACATAAGGTGAATTAAACGCTGAATTTAGGATCGCGTAAATTTTAGAGGCTATACAGAAATAATACAGCGTTACTTAACATTTCTACCCTTGGGACTGCACTCTAAGAACTATGGAGCATTTGCTCTCCCGCAAAGCGCTTGGGAGAACTAATCCCTGCTGTCTGCGGCGAGAGCTCGGCGATTGAATGGGCTGATAAGATGTTTAAACTAGGGCTGTGCGAATACCGGTTCAAATCGAACTGCACTCCGTCGTTCATAGCCTGCGCACTGGAAGGTAAAGCCACGAAAACCGTTTTTTTTTAGAGTGCTAAAACTACACTCAGAAATAGGAGGTCTACTTACGCCCCTTGTCCCATATATAACACCCCAAAACTACATTTTGACGTTCACTCCACTGACAGCGAACTGACGATAGCAAATTTTACAAGCGGCTTAATAGCTGTGTGATTAACTTACTAAAGAGCTAATCTACATACGTCTCAAAGACTGTAGGGGAAAAAAAACAACACTGATATATTTGCAGCAGGTGGCAACAAAAACTTGAGTGTTTTTCTCTCGTTTTTAATTCGTACAGTAGCTATTTTACTCAGTTGTATCACACGACTGTCAAGCCGCTCGTGAAAGTTTGTATCGTCGGTTCGACGTTAGTGCATTTAACGTCGAATTTTACAGGGTGTCTTAAATAACGGCCAGGCTTTTCAAATCGACCACAAGATACGGTTTCTTCACCTATCGCGCTACGATTTTGTGCAGCGTTGCCCACAGGTGATGCATTTTTTCTATAAAATTTGCAAAGAGCAAACTTACCTGAGGAAGAAATAAAAAAAGAAAAAGGCTTAACTCCTATAAACACGCAGCGAAGCCACCGGTCTTCAAAAAATGGGGCACCGTTTGGCACGGGAGACAAGAAATGGCGCCAGCGGTCGCGACGCCAACTGCCGCCAACGAACGAGCATACGGCGCCGAGAGCTAGTCGGCGTCAAACAGCAGACGACCTTTTCGATTCAAAAGCGACGCGCGTTCCGCAGGCGGTAATAGCCGCAGAACCGAAAACAGGCGCGCTAGCAACAAGAAACTGCAAAGCAGACGACATAAGTTCCCTGAAAAAAAAAAAAAAAAGAAAGCCGTTTAAAACTCTCTGTAACGCCGAATTAGAACGAAGCTCTTGAGGAGGAGGAAGGAAGGTACGTAGAGGGGGCTATGCCCCTCCTCCTCTCCTGGTCGCCCTCATTTAGGGAAAAAGTTTCCCCGCTAAATGTAGCGGAAAAAATTTCCCGCTAAATCTAGCGAAAGTTTTCCCCGCTAGATTTAGCGGGGAAATTTTTCCGCTAAATTTATCGGGGAAAATGTTCCGCTAGATTTAGCGGGAAAAACTCTCCGCTAGATTTAGCGGAGAATTTTTTTCGCTAAATTTAGCGGGGAAAATTTTCCGCTATATTTTGCGGGGAAATTTACCCATCATGCACCGCGCGGTTACGCCGACGGCGACGGCAACGGCGACGCCGACGCCGCTCAAGCCGGTAACGGGCGCCTAAGAGCTACGCTCTAAAAAACAGTCGAATAACCCGAGAAACCATTTTTTAAATCGATTGTGGGTCCATTCAATGTTCGTTATTAGTGAGGAGGACAAAATCAGGCATTGGCTACAGTATGAGCTGATTATAATACAATTAAATTTAAAGTGCAAGTTGCCCGCTGGACCAATCAGTCCCCTCCCTTTTATCACCTGACCCGGCTCTCCGCGCGTGGAGAGCCGGGTCAGGTCATCACGCTCCCGGCCATGACCCGGAGCGTGATGACGTGGCGAAAGAGAGGCGTATGACTGGCCCAGCGAGGACGTAGCTTCCACTGCAGTCTTGGCTTAAAGGTGAACGGAGTATAGTCCAGCGCACCTCGGCGGAGATCACGACGGAATCGAGCGTGCTCTGTTCGCGCCGTCCACGAGTGCAGACCGACGACCGTGACTATTCCAGAAGTTAATTCTCGCGCGGGTGCCCCATTCGGGAATCCCAATGTCGGTGCTGGACGAAGCCCAGTCGAAGGTTGGGTGACGTTCAGTTCTGCGATCCGAACCGACTGTTCTTACCATCTGTCGTGTGCTGTTCTCGTGTTCCCGTGTTGGTGTGCATATAGAAAGTTCATGCGCTAGACTGGGCGAGTGTGTGCGTGGACGGAAACTGCTCTAAGGATGCACTACCCCCAAGTATCAGGCCTATGCGGAGAGCAAGTCGTCTGCTTGTTGTGCAGGAGTTGCGGTGACGTCAGGGCGACGCCGAGCTGTGATTAGCTCGGATTAAAAGGATAGTGGGTAGACCTCAAAGCAAGCTGCCTTGAGGTCTACTCATTATCCTTCATTGAAAACCAATCAGAACTCGGTGTTCTGACTTCACCACAACCCCTGGAAAAGAAGCAGACAAACTTGCACTCCGAGTAGACATTTTCATTCAGTAGTCGCCTGACCGTCGTATAGAAAGCGCTGACGCACTCACTGCCATTAGGTGGCTTAAATTTGGTTGGTTTTGGTCCAAACGTTTTTTTTTTATTAAATATTTTCCTTGTAGAACACAATATATGAAACACTGGAATTGAGCCTCTCTAGGGAATAGAAAGTGATATCGAGCATAAATTGCGGGATTTATGCGAACACCACTGATGCATCTGACTATGGTCGGCGGCGAAACGACTAAAATGATGTACAGGGACGATTACTATCGTCTACGGGCGTACCCGATGACACTAGTTTACGGAAGAATGAACAAATAAAGAGGCCAAAACATGGATATAAAAAAAAAGGTCGACAGCTATATTAGCAATGTGCTGAATCGGGAAGAACAAATGAACTCGCGAGATTGTTACTGCCTGTTTTGTTTTCGTAGACACCCAACTTTTATTGAATTTCGCGGACTAAAAAGTATCTTACAATGACGGAAAAAACAAAAAATATATATATATATAGAGAGAGAGAGAGATGCAGGGTGACGGTAGAAAACGAACCAGGAGGATTTTATTCGACGTTTCGACCTGAGGCAGGTCTTCGTCAGGAATAGGGTTACAAGAAATATGTGGTTCTATTTATACAATTTTTAGAGGGGAGAGAGTTCGCATACAAAGAACGTGCGTAGGGAGAACAGATAAGGGTACACCACCCAGAAACTCACACAAAAGGAGGGTTGAACTCTAAGTCGGGGAAAACCGCATACAAAGATTGCAAAAAGAAAAAAAAAGAGGGCGATGACGAAAGTAGGTGACTTACCAAATGACACACTTAAAAAAAAAAAAAAAAAAAGAGAAAGGGGCTGCCCACAGAGAACACAAAGTAAGGGACGAAATCTAAAAGGGGGGGGGGGGGGGGGGGGGGGGGGGCAAGCCGCACACGGAGGTCACCGAATACATAGATGACACATCAAAAGTGGTAGGAAATACAGGATGTACGGGAATGAACTAAAAAACATAACAAAGGAACGAAAACGCACTGTCCAGTTCTAGCTCCAAACTCAGTACCGCAAAATTCTAGGTCCAAATGGTTTATTATTTATGGTCGTTATCATACTATTTATTCGATAGCGCCTCAATTGATGCAAGTGTTCCTGGGCTTCTATTTATTCCTTCCTTTATTGTGTTAAATCGGTATATAAGATATGACTCGCGTTGTTCGCGTTCCCGGTTTGATTTGAATCCAGACTCTAAAAGTGTAACCGATAATTTATCGAATGTGTGGTTCTTGAGGGTGAGATGTTTTGAAATTGGCAGGCTCGGCAGGTTTTTCGCGTGTGGTCTGTGATTGTTAAAACGTAGCCTAAACGCTGTCTCGGTCTGTCCTATATATTGTTTTTTGCACACCTCGCACTGTATCAGATAGATTACATTTGAAGAGTCACAGGTAAGCTGCCCTCGGATTTTTATTGAGAACTGGGAATGCGTGCTATTGGCCGTGTTAGTTTCTCGCATATGTTTACAGACCAAGCATCCTGCTTTCATGCACGGTCGGCATCCGTTATTTGGTTGGGACGAATGCAGTCGGGACTTAACTAGACTGTCCCTAAGGTTGCGTGAACGTCTGTAAATTACCCCGGGAGCTGATGGGAATGCACGTTTGAGGCGTTCGCTCTGTTCTAAAATGTTGTAATGTCGCCTTAAAATATTAAAAAAATTTTAGAACAGAGCGAACGCCTCAAACGTGCATTCCCATCAGCTCCCGGGGTAATTTACAGACGTTCACGCAACCTTAGGGACAGTCTAGTTAAGTCCCGACTGCATTCGTCCCAACCAAATAACGGATGCCGACCGTGCATGAAAGCAGGATGCTTGGTCTGTAAACATATGCGAGAAACTAACACGGCCAATAGCACGCATTCCCAGTTCTCAATAAAAATCCGAGGGCAGCTTACCTGTGACTCTTCAAATGTAATCTATCTGATACAGTGTGAGGTGTGCAAAAAACAATATATAGGACAGACCGAGACAGCGTTTAGGCTACGTTTTAACAATCACAGACCACACGCGAAAAACCTGCCGAGCCTGCCAATTTCAAAACATCTCACCCTCAAGAACCACACATTCGATAAATTATCGGTTACACTTTTAGAGTCTGGATTCAAATCAAACCGGGAACGCGAACAACGCGAGTCATATCTTATATACCGATTTAACACAATAAAGGAAGGAATAAATAGAAGCCCAGGAACACTTGCATCAATTGAGGCGCTATCGAATAAATAGTATGATAACGACCATAAATAATAAACCATTTGGACCTAGAATTTTGCGGTACTGAGTTTGGAGCTAGAACTGGACAGTGCGTTTTCGTTCCTTTGTTATGTTTTTTAGTTCATTTCCGTATGTCACAGAATTCAATAACTATTTTTGTCCTTCAATGGTTATTGTGTTGTTCGTTTTCGTGTTTGCGAGTGGGGTGCGCGAGCGCTGAGGACAGGAGCGCGTGCCCCGGCGCGTGTCCCGGCGGAGAGGAGATCCCGGGCGCGCGCGGGGAGTAGAACGTTGGAACGCCGGAGCAAGGCGGCGTCGGTGTGGAATGTTCGGCGCTGAGCAGGTCCACGGCGGTATGGTTGTTCGACCACCGAGAAGTATTCGACGGGGGTTTGTGAGTGCTTGTGAGTGAGTGCTGTGCGTCACTACAACACCCAAGCCACCACGACTTCTCGACCCCGACTGGCGGCGCAACGAACCTGACGCCCACCGGCATCTTGGGACCCTGACTCGGCTCTCCCCCTCCAAAACTGTATGACAACCTCGATTTGACTTTTGGTTTTCTTTTTCTTTCCTTCTTTCGACTGTGTGTACGTCCTGTGCGCCTTTCCCGTACTTTTGAATTATTTTATATAAAATACTGTTCGCAACGTCGGCATGCTTTTGCTCTCAATTCCTTCCGCCTCTCAGGAAGTCTATCGCCAAGGTGTGGTCCTAACACCTGGACAGCGGTCCAAGTCAAATTCCAAATTTGTTTGTTTAAATGGGATCTCTAACATCCGAACCTGTGACAAACTGGCGTCCGCGACAGGACATGCTGTCCACTGTGACGATCTATCCTGAGAGGAGGAGGGTGAGCGAGTGAGTTTTGCCACGCCGTAGGGAGCGCGTTGTGAGGCTGACGCCGTTGCGGGAGCACACAACCCGGCTTACCGATCGGGAGCAGAGGAGAGGTTCTAGAGTCAGACTATCCAGCAAAGGGTCCGCGCGACTTCAGCCATGGAGCTCCACGAGCTAATGGCCTGCGGAAAAGAGCTCGGGCTCAAGGGTTCAGCCCTGAAGGAATGGGTGGACCAAGAGAGGGAGAATACGAGAGCCGCGAGAGCGCAGGAGCAAGAGAGGAGTGTCGAAGCGGAGCACCGAACCCTAGAGCTGAGGATCAGGCTGCAAGAATTACAGAACGCGTCGCCGATCCCTGTTACCACTAGTTCCGCCGAAAACGGGACCGGGACAACGCTATGGAAGAGTCCTCAGCGTTGGCTGCCCACCTTCGACGAGAAGAAAGACGACCTTGATGCCTACCTGATGCGCTTTGAGAGACTAGCGAGCGGGCAGATGTGGCCCCGCGAACACTGGGCCACTGCGCTTAGCGTATGCTTGGCAGGGGAGGCACTTGGAGTCTTTTCTAGGCTAACCCCGGAGGATTCTGTCAAATACGATAACGTAAAGAAAGCGCTCCTGCAGAGGTTTCGGTTAACTGCGGACGGCTTCCGAGACAAGTTTAGAAGTGCTAAGCCGGAAAAAGGGGAAACCGGTACACAATATGCGGCGAGGTTGTCTAGCCTGTTTGACCGTTGGGTCGACCTGTCCGGGACGGCGAAGGATTTTGCCGCCTTACGGAATTTGCTGCTCACGGAGCAGTTCGTTCGGAGCGTCCCGTCAAAAATGTCGCTTTTCTTAAGAGAAAGAAAGAGCAAACAACTAGACGAAATGGCTGACCTCGCAGACCGCTATCTGGAGGCGCAAGAACAGGAGCCGGCCAGGAGAGAGGAGGCTACGCCAGACTCTGCGGCAAGTGGATCTCGACCGACATCGAACGGTCAACAGTACAAGGCCAGTAAACCTCTTAGGAAATGTTTTCTTTGCGGCAGAAGTGGACACCTAGCGGCACAGTGCAAAAACGGTCAGAAACCGAGCAGCCAAGCTGGGACCTGCCGAAATTGCGGAAAGTCCGGTCACACGTCCAGTCAATGTTGGAAACGGGACGGAGGATCGCAAGTTTCCTGTGTTCAAGCAAGCAGGGAGGAGCTGGAAGCAGTATCCGGTCGTGTGAAAGGTGGCTATGTCGAGCTAAGGGACGGCACCAAGGTGCCAGTGGTAAACGCAGTGTCCGGGACTTCTCGCCTGATGGGGGACATGCCTGTAGCTGCCGGAAAACTACTCGGACAAGCTGTCACTGTGTTGCGTGACACAGGCTGCAACACTGTCGTAGTGCGCCGAAGCCTCGTACCAGACGACAAACTGACCGGAACGTCGAGTCTCGTGTACTTGGTGGACGGGACTGCGAGGGTCTTGCCTGAGGCCAGGGTGCATGTTGAGACTCCTTTCTACAGTGGGAACGTCGTGGCTAAGTGTATGGAGAACCCTTTATATGACCTGATTTTGGGTAACCTCCCGGACGTGCGCGCTCCCAGCGAACCGGAAGCTGGCTGGATTAGACCGGAGAAAAATGAAGGGGGTTTGCCTCACGATGAGAAGCAAGATGTAGAGGTTCGTGCCACCGCAGCCATGGAGACAAGGTCCCAGAGACAGGCGGCAAAGAACGCCACCCCGCTGAGAGTGCCCATAATTGAGGGTGCACCTGAGAAGCCCGAGGAACTTGCGACACTACAAAAAAAAGACAGCAGTCTAAAGGGGCTCTTCGACCGTGTCGGAAAGATATCCAACTGCAGAAACTCGGAGGACACAGAAGAGTTTGTCATGCACCGGGGACTGTTGCACCGAGTTTTTCGGACATCAGAGCGGGAGTTCTACCAGTTGGTTCTCCCTAGGAACTTACGAAACGGAGTGCTTCGTATGGCTCATGACGGCATTTTGGCTGGACACCAAGGGGCAGAGAAAACCGCACTCCGTATCCTCAGCGAGTTTTACTGGCCCGGACTCCAGGCGGACGTCAAACGATTTGTCAGATCCTGTGACAAGTGCCAGCGGACGACTCCAAAAGGGAAGGTGACGAAGGCAACCCTCGGGAAGATGCCGTTGATCGATACCCCTTTTCAAAGGGTCGCGGTGGACATCGTGGGACCCATCGCACCAGCGACGTCGAGCGGCAATAGGTACATTCTTACCATGGTGGACTATGCCACCCGTTATCCTGACGCTGTGGCACTACCGGACATAACCACAGAACGAGTGGCCGAGGGTCTTGTCGGCATGTTTACCCGTACCGGTGTTCCAAACGAGATCGTGAGTGACCGTGGAACGAACTTTACTTCCGAAGTAATGAAGGAGGTGAGCCGCCTCCTCTCCATGACGCAACTTCACACCACGCCATACCACCCCATGGGGAATGGTTTGGTGGAGAAGTTTAACGGCACCATCAAGATGATGTTACGACGCATGTGCCAAGAGAAGCCTCAAGACTGGGACCGGTACCTCGCACCTCTGCTTTTTGCGTACCGAGAAGTACCACAAGCGAGTCTGGGTTTTTCCCCGTTCGAACTGCTTTATGGACGCCACGTGCGGGGACCGCTCTCAGTTCTAAGAGAACTGTGGACGAACGAGGCTCTAGAGCCGGACGTTCGTACCACCTACGAGTACGTGTTTGAGCTTAGGAACCGACTGGAGGCTACCTGTCGGGTGGCCCATGAAACACTAGAGAAATCGGGCGCTCGGTACAAGCGATACTACGACCAGAAGGCCCGCAACCGAGAACTGAGCGTGGGTGACAGAGTACTGATTCTCCTCCCTACGGACAAGAATAAGTTACTTATGCAGTGGCGAGGGCCCTACCCAGTGACTGCAAGGAAAGGCGAAGTCGACTATGCTGTGGACCTGGGGCACGCAACAAAAATATTTCATGTGAATATGCTCAAAAGATACGAAGAAAGGGAGGCCAAGACCCCAGATACCGATGAGCTCCAGTGTGCTGCTACAACCACTGACGGAGAGGGGGGAGAGGACAAGCTACCGATGTTGAGCCTTCAAAGATCGGAAGACAGCCGGGACGTGACAATAGCTGACGATCTGACGACACGACAAAAACGACAAGCGCAAAGTCTGGTCAACGAATTTGACGCGGTTTTCTCGGACGTTCCTGGACGTACGGATCTGGTGGAGTGCCGGCTAGAGCTCTCGACCACCAGTCCGGTCCACACCAAGCAATACCCGCTTCCGCACTCCGTGCGCCAGGTCGTGGAAGACGAGGTGAGAAAGATGTTGGAGATGGGAATCATCGAACGGTCTGACTCTGCGTATAACTCCCCCATCCTCGTCGTAAAGAAGGCCGACGGCACCCATCGACTGTGCATTGACTTCCGGGCACTAAACGATGTGCTAACCGCTGACGCCGAACCTATTCCCCGGGTGGACACCTTGTTCTCGGAGGTGGGAACCAAACGATTTTTCTCGAAGTTGGACTTCACTAAAGGGTATTGGCAGATCCCGCTCTCCGAGGAATCAAAGGCGAAAACCGCTTTCTCGACAGACACAGGACTGTACCAGTTCCGGTTCTTACCGTTCGGGGTCAAGACCGCGCCCGCGATTTTTACGAAGCTCATGAGAAGACTTTTAGGACAGATTCCCGGAGTTCTCTACTACTATGATGATGTCTTGGTGACGGGCGAAACCTGGGAGCAGCACCTGGCGACGCTCAGAGAAGTCTTGCAGAGAATCAAGGCAGCGGGGTTAACAATCAGACCCCCGAAGTGTGAAATCGGAAGAGAGGAGATAACTTTCCTGGGACACCGGGTCGGTAAAGGCGAACTGACGCCACTCGTTGGACTCGTCGAGAAGATCCAAGCGGCCCAACGTCCAGAGACGAAGCGGCAGGTGCGCTCCTTCCTAGGGCTAGCGGGGTATTACCGGGAGTTTATTGCCAATTATGCTGAGGTGTCGGCTCCCTTGACCAGCCTCACTCGGAAGGGGGGCAGCAACCGAGTAGACTGGAAGCAAGAACACGAGGACGCTTTCCGCGAGCTGAAGCGCCGGCTGACAAGTACGCCGATCCTTAGACTGCCGGACCTCCAAAAGCCCTTCGTGCTAAGGACGGATGCTTCAGATCACAGCGTTGGGGCCGTCCTGCTCCAGGAGCACAGTGGGGTCCTACATCCGATCGCGTACGCGAGCCGGAAACTCCTGCAGAGGGAACTAGCTTACGCAACCGTTGAGAAGGAAGGGCTAGCGTTGATCTGGGGAATACGGAAATTCCATACCTACCTATATGGGAGACCCTTCGTGCTGGAAACGGATCACCAGCCTCTGATGTATATTAACCGTACCCGACATTCTAACGCTCGCGTGATGCGTTGGAGCCTTCAGCTCCAGGAGTACGATTTCTGCGTACGCCACATTAAGGGCAACGAAAATGTTGGGGCAGACTACCTCAGTCGATTGTAGAATTACACTAGAAAGAGAATGAGGTACAGTAAGAACCTGTTAACCTGCCGTAAGCAACGCAGATGGGACTATGAATATATTTTGAATGGTTGGATGAATTGCTGTTACTGATTGCATCGTTTCAGGACGTTCTTGAGGAATAGCAGTGGTAAAACGTGAAGAGATAGTGCGCATTGAATTTTGTGATGTTTTTTTTTTAAATATTCCTGCGTGAATATTTTTTGAAATAAGGGGTAGTGTCACAGAATTCAATAACTATTTTTGTCCTTCAATGGTTATTGTGTTGTTCGTTTTCGTGTTTGCGAGTGGGGTGCGCGAGCGCTGAGGACAGGAGCGCGTGCCCCGGCGCGTGCTCCGGCGGAGAGGAGATCCCGGGCGCGCGGCGGGGAGTAGAACGTTGGAACGCCGGAGCAAGGCGGCGTCGGTGTGGAATGTTCGGCGCTGAGCAGGTCCGCGGCGGTATGGTTGTTCGACCACCGAGAAGTATTCGACGGGGGTTTGTGAGTGCTTGTGAGTGAGTGCTGTGCGTCACTACAACACCCAAGCCACCACGACTTCTCGACCCCGACTGGCGGCGCAACGAACCTGACGCCCACCGGCATCTTGGGACCCTGACTCGGCTCTCCCCCTCCAAAACTGTATGACAACCTCGATTTGACTTTTGGTTTTCTTTTTCTTTCCTTCTTTCGACTGTGTGTACGTCCTGTGCGCCTTTCCCGTACTTTTGAATTATTTTATATAAAATACTGTTCGCAACGTCGGCATGCTTTTGCTCTCAATTCCTTCCGCCTCTCAGGAAGTCTATCGCCAAGGTGTGGTCCTAACACCTGGACAGCGGTCCAAGTCAAATTCCAAATTTGTTTGTTTAAATGGGATCTTTAACATCCGAACCTGTGACACCGTACATCCTGTATTTCCTACCACTTTTGATGTGTCATCTATGTATTCGGTGACCTCCGTGTGCGGCTTGCCCCCCCCCCCCCCCTTTTAGATTTCGTCCCCTACTTTGTGTTCTCTGTGGGCAGCCCCTTTCTCTTTTTTTTTTTTTTTTTAAGTGTGTCATTTGGTAAGTCACCTACTTTCGTCATCGCCCTCTTTTTTCTTTTTTTTTTGCAATCTTTGTATGCGGTTTTCCCCGACTTAGAGTTCAACCCTCCTTTTGTGTGAGTTTCTGGGTGGTGTACCCTTATCTGTTCTCCCTACGCACTTTCTTTGTATGCGAACTCTCTCCCCTCTAAAAATTGTATAAATAGAACCACATTTTTCTTGTAACCCTATTCCTGACGAAGACCTGCCTCAGGTCGAAACGTCGAATAAAATCCTCCTGGTTCGTTTTCTACCGTCACCCTGCATCTCTGTCTTCTACGCCTTCGGCCTCCAAGCCAACATGCCTCTCTCTCTCTATATATATATATATATATATATATATATATATATATATATATATATATATACATATATATATAAACAAGTGATATTGTATCGCCCTGGTTTATTAGAAAAAAATATGTTAGTACTCGAGAAACATTTTGGCAGCCAGATCTCGGCCGAGTAGGAAATTATTTTACCTTCAGCCTTGCTAAAGCATTCATAAGCAACATTTCACGATATTAGCCTTAGAAAATAAACTATTTTTATATGAAAATTTTCTTACGGCGTACTCAAGATAGATTATAAGTCACAGGCCTCTCAAATTAAGTCAGACATTCGTCTTCCATATAAGTGGACAAACTTCAAAAATTAAGGAGAAGTATGTCGAAACCTTCGGGCTCTAATCTAACGCTAGGCGCCACTTCATGGATATGTGTAAGCATATCTTCATGCGTTCGAACAGATGCGCTTTATAGATTTCGGCGTCCCACCAAACGTAAAGCTCAATTCGCCAGCGACATAATATATCATTTAGAACTACAGTGGTTGGCGATAAGTGGACGATGGCTTTTCTTTCATTTTCAAATTCATAACTCTCCAGGAACCCTTCAAACTGACCTGTTTTTGACGCATTTCTTTATGGACATCAAACAGATTTATTGGCATCTAATAACATTTATTGTATGAAATAGATATACATTGCGATGTATAAATTTTCACAATGATCTTGCTTTGGTTTTCTGATAGGTGTAGAGCTTAGCTAATTTTAAAACAATAAAAACTGTATGGATGTTTTGTTGCGCTACCTGCCGGATGGCAGACAAAACTGCTGATTTCTAATGTTCAGGGAATCGTCGAGGGCTGGTGGTGGCGTCTGTATCATCATCACTGTCAGTGTCTTTTTACCTTCACATTTAGAGAATATATTGGGAAATTTACTATCGACAAAGTAATGGTTTAACTACTGGGTCAGGTTAATAAATCTAAGATAAATAATTACACAAGCGTAGTGTGATATAATGTGTTTATTATCGATATGATTGAAATCAATAAACAATAAAGACGAAAAGGAAAAAATACACCTGAGTTCACTTAAGGCCTAGAGCCACTAAATGAGCTGCGTTTAGTGTATCGGCACTCCGTTCCCCGACATTGTTGTGGGCACCGCAATTTTGGATCTTGAGCAGAGCAGACGCAACTGCCGATCGTCATGATTCAAAAGTGCGACTTCCTCAGCATAAGATCCGGTGTTAGAAAGCTGATGCAATATTGTTTTGCTCTTTCGCGGACTGTTTAAACATTTGTAGAAGATAGAAAAGCGTTTCCTGTGATTTCAGATAAAGCTTCAAATAACTGGCAACCATGAGTTTAAGCCACAATATGGCCAAGTGTCGTTACTCTGAAACGTAGCTTATTTAATGACACTATTCATGCCCTTGTTCAAGGAGCTTGCAATACCTGGAGGGGCAATGACGTAAGTCCTGTGGGCTCCACCGCTCCACAAGTCACTACCTTTTGACATCTGCCTAAAAAATTGGGTTGTGTGTATGTTTATACAGCCTAGAACTTGGTCTGCCTAACTGGCGTCCGCGACAGGACCTGCTGTCCACTGTGACGATCTATCCTGAGAGGAGGAGGGGGAGCGAGTGAGTTTTGCCACGCCGTAGGGAGCGCGTTGTGAGGCTGACGCCGTTGCGGGAGCACACAACCCGGCTTACCGATCGGGAGCAGAGGAGAGGTTCTAGAGTCAGACTATCCAGCAAAGGGTCCGCGCGACTTCAGCCATGGAGCTCCACGAGCTAATGGCCTGCGGAAAAGAGCTCGGGCTCAAGGGTTCAGCCCTGAAGGAATGGGTGGACCAAGAGAGGGAGAATACGAGAGCCGCGAGAGCGCAGGAGCAAGAGAGGAGTGTCGAAGCGGAGCACCGAACCCTAGAGCTGAGGATCAGGCTGCAAGAATTACAGAACGCGTCGCCGATCCCTGTTACCACTAGTTCCGCCGAAAACGGGACCGGGACAACGCTATGGAAGAGTCCTCAGCGTTGGCTGCCCACCTTCGACGAGAAGAAAGACGACCTTGATGCCTACCTGATGCGCTTTGAGAGACTAGCGAGCGGGCAGATGTGGCCCCGCGAACACTGGGCCACTGCGCTTAGCGTATGCTTGGCAGGGGAGGCACTTGGAGTCTTTTCCTAGGCTAACCCCGGAGGATTCTGTCAAATACGATAACGTAAAGAAAGCGCTCCTGCAGAGGTTTCGGTTAACTGCGGACGGCTTCCGAGACAAGTTTAGAAGTGCTAAGCCGGAAAAAGGGGAAACCGGTACACAATATGCGGCGAGGTTGTCTAGCCTGTTTGACCGTTGGGTCGACCTGTCCGGGACGGCGAAGGATTTTGCCGCCTTACGAATTTGCTGCTCACGGAGCAGTTCGTTCGGAGCGTCCCGTCAAAAATGTCGCTTTTCTTAAGAGAAAGAAAGAGCAAACAACTAGACGAAATGGCTGACCTCGCAGACCGCTATCTGGAGGCGCAAGAACAGGAGCCGGCCAGGAGAGAGGAGGCTACGCCAGACTCTGCGGCAAGTGGATCTCGACCGACATCGAACGGTCAACAGTACAAGGCCAGTAAACCTCTTAGGAAATGTTTTCTTTTCGGCAGAAGTGGACACCTAGCGGCACAGTGCAAAAACGGTCAGAAACCGAGCAGCCAAGCTGGGACCTGCCGAAATTGCGGAAAGTCCGGTCACACGTCCAGTCAATGTTGGAAACGGGACGGAGGATCGCAAGTTTCCTGTGTTCAAGCAAGCAGGGAGGAGCTGGAAGCAGTATCCGGTCGTGTGAAAGGTGGCTATGTCGAGCTAAGGGACGGCACCAAGGTGCCAGTGGTAAACGCAGTGTCCGGGACTTCTCGCCTGATGGGGGACATGCCTGTAGCTGCCGGAAAACTACTCGGACAAGCTGTCACTGTGTTGCGTGACACAGGCTGCAACACTGTCGTAGTGCGCCGAAGCCTCGTACCAGACGACAAACTGACCGGAACGTCGAGTCTCGTGTACTTGGTGGACGGGACTGCGAGGGTCTTGCCTGAGGCCAGGGTGCATGTTGAGACTCCTTTCTACAGTGGGAACGTCGTGGCTAAGTGTATGGAGAACCCTTTATATGACCTGATTTTGGGTAACCTCCCGGACGTGCGCGCTCCCAGCGAACCGGAAGCTGGCTGGATTAGACCGGAGAAAAATGAAGGGGGTTTGCCTCACGATGAGAAGCAAGATGTAGAGGTTCGTGCCACCGCAGCCATGGAGACAAGGTCCCAGAGACAGGCGGCAAAGAACGCCACCCCGCTGAGAGTGCCCATAATTGAGGGTGCACCTGAGAAGCCCGAGGAACTTGCGACACTACAAAAAAAAGACAGCAGTCTAAAGGGGCTCTTCGACCGTGTCGGAAAGATATCCAACTGCAGAAACTCGGAGGACACAGAAGAGTTTGTCATGCACCGGGGACTGTTGCACCGAGTTTTTCGGACATCAGAGCGGGAGTTCTACCAGTTGGTTCTCCCTAGGAACTTACGAAACGGAGTGCTTCGTATGGCTCATGACGGCATTTTGGCTGGACACCAAGGGGCAGAGAAAACCGCACTCCGTATCCTCAGCGAGTTTTACTGGCCCGGACTCCAGGCGGACGTCAAACGATTTGTCAGATCCTGTGACAGTGCCAGCGGACGACTCCAAAAGGGAAGGTGACGAAGGCAACCCTCGGGAAGATGCCGTTGATCGATACCCCTTTTCAAAGGGTCGCGGTGGACATCGTGGGACCCATCGCACCAGCGACGTCGAGCGGCAATAGGTACATTCTTACCATGGTGGACTATGCCACCCGTTATCCTGACGCTGTGGCACTACCGGACATAACCACAGAACGAGTGGCCGAGGGTCTTGTCGGCATGTTTACCCGTACCGGTGTTCCAAACGAGATCGTGAGTGACCGTGGAACGAACTTTACTTCCGAAGTAATGAAGGAGGTGAGCCGCCTCCTCTCCATGACGCAACTTCACACCACGCCATACCACCCCATGGGGAATGGTTTGGTGGAGAAGTTTAACGGCACCATCAAGATGATGTTACGACGCATGTGCCAAGAGAAGCCTCAAGACTGGGACCGGTACCCTCGCACCTCTGCTTTTTGCGTACCGAGAAGTACCACAAGCGAGTCTGGGTTTTTCCCCGTTCGAACTGCTTTATGGACGCCACGTGCGGGGACCGCTCTCAGTTCTAAGAGAACTGTGGACGAACGAGGCTCTAGAGCCGGACGTTCGTACCACCTACGAGTACGTGTTTGAGCTTAGGAACCGACTGGAGGCTACCTGTCGGGTGGCCCATGAAACACTAGAGAAATCGGGCGCTCGGTACAAGCGATACTACGACCAGAAGGCCCGCAACCGAGAACTGAGCGTGGGTGACAGAGTACTGATTCTCCTCCCTACGGACAAGAATAAGTTACTTATGCAGTGGCGAGGGCCCTACCCAGTGACTGCAAGGAAAGGCGAAGTCGACTATGCTGTGGACCTGGGGCACGCAACAAAAATATTTCATGTGAATATGCTCAAAAGATACGAAGAAAGGGAGGCCAAGACCCCAGATACCGATGAGCTCCAGTGTGCTGCTACAACCACTGACGGAGAGGGGGGAGAGGACAAGCTACCGATGTTGAGCCTTCAAGATCGGAAGACAGCCGGGGACGTGACAATAGCTGACGATCTGACGACACGACAAAAACGACAAGCGCAAAGTCTGGTCAACGAATTTGACGCGGTTTTCTCGGACGTTCCTGGACGTACGGATCTGGTGGAGTGCCGGCTAGAGCTCTCGACCACCAGTCCGGTCCACACCAAGCAATACCCGCTTCCGCACTCCGTGCGCCAGGTCGTGGAAGACGAGGTGAGAAAGATGTTGGAGATGGGAATCATCGAACGGTCTGACTCTGCGTATAACTCCCCCATCCTCGTCGTAAAGAAGGCCGACGGCACCCATCGACTGTGCATTGACTTCCGGGCACTAAACGATGTGCTAACCGCTGACGCCGAACCTATTCCCCGGGTGGACACCTTGTTCTCGGAGGTGGGAACCAAACGATTTTTCTCGAAGTTGGACTTCACTAAAGGGTATTGGCAGATCCCGCTCTCCGAGGAATCAAAGGCGAAAACCGCTTTCTCGACAGACACAGGACTGTACCAGTTCCGGTTCTTACCGTTCGGGGTCAAGACCGCGCCCGCGATTTTTACGAAGCTCATGAGAAGACTTTTAGGACAGATTCCCGGAGTTCTCTACTACTATGATGATGTCTTGGTGACGGGCGAAACCTGGGAGCAGCACCTGGCGACGCTCAGAGAAGTCTTGCAGAGAATCAAGGCAGCGGGGTTAACAATCAGACCCCCGAAGTGTGAAATCGGAAGAGAGGAGATAACTTTCCTGGGACACCGGGTCGGTAAAGGCGAACTGACGCCACTCGTTGGACTCGTCGAGAAGATCCAAGCGGCCCAACGTCCAGAGACGAAGCGGCAGGTGCGCTCCTTCCTAGGGCTAGCGGGGTATTACCGGGAGTTTATTGCCAATTATGCTGAGGTGTCGGCTCCCTTGACCAGCCTCACTCGGAAGGGGGGCAGCAACCGAGTAGACTGGAAGCAAGAACACGAGGACGCTTTCCGCGAGCTGAAGCGCCGGCTGACAAGTACGCCGATCCTTAGACTGCCGGACCTCCAAAAGCCCTTCGTGCTAAGGACGGATGCTTCAGATCACAGCGTTGGGGCCGTCCTGCTCCAGGAGCACAGTGGGGTCCTACATCCGATCGCGTACGCGAGCCGGAAACTCCTGCAGAGGGAACTAGCTTACGCAACCGTTGAGAAGGAAGGGCTAGCGTTGATCTGGGGAATACGGAAATTCCATACCTACCTATATGGGAGACCCTTCGTGCTGGAAACGGATCACCAGCCTCTGATGTATATTA